>CM055126.1:144461413-144951413 GCA_029206835.1 Rana muscosa | reverse complement strand
TGCCACCCATCCCCTGCCACCAGATTCAGTGTGTCACTTGCCACCCGTCCCCTGTCACCAGATTCAGCATGTCACTTTCCGCCCATCCCCTGCCACCAGATTCAGCGTGTCACTTGCCACTGGTCTCTTGTCAGCAGATTCAGCATGTCACTTGCCACCGTCACCAGATTCAGCGTGTCACTTGCCACCTGTCCCCTGTCACCAGATTCAGCGTGTCACTTGCCACCGTCACCTGTCACCAGATTCAGCGTGTCAATTGTCACCCATCCCCTACCACCAAATTCAGCGTGTCACTTGCCACTGGTTCCTTGTCACCAGATTCAGCATGTCACTTATCATCCATCCCCTGCCACCAGATTCAGCGTGTCACTTGCCACCGGTTCCTTGTCACCAGATTCAGCATGTCACTTGCCACCGGTCACTTGTCACCAGATTTAGCGTGTCACTTGCCACCTATATCATGGCTCTCTCTCCCTCCTCTTCAGCTGGGCATGCTGGGGGCTGCAGTTTCCCTTTTAGGATTGCTGGAGCTTGGCAGTCCTCAGGACTAAATGTCCCCTGATCCTCCTTTTTTGGCCAATAGGAAGGAGAGGGCTCCCGAGTACAGCAGCATGAGGAGGAGAGGGGGGGGAGAAAAGCCTGCAGCTGCTCTCTCCAGAGATAAAGCCGCTCTCCCCACTACTGACAGGAGGAGGGGAATAGGCAAAAACTAGAGCCCTCTTCTGACAGCGGCGGCTCGAGGGGGGGGGCCAGCACAGTTTCTTCTCCTCAGACCCGCTCATCATCGGCACTTGAGCTTCGGCGCTCCCCCTCTGTCTCAGCTTGCTCAGTCACTCAGGGAGGCTCAGGAGAGGTGGCGACAGCCCAGCTGGCAGGTGGAACCAAAGACTGCCTGTGCCCGCTCAGCCTGACTCCCTTGCCCCACTGCTAGTGCTATTTGTCCGGCTCTGATGGGGCTCCAGGTGAACGCAGGGCCCCCGGGCAGTGCCCAGGGGTGCCAGCTCAGTAAGACGGCCCTGGTCCCAGTGCAAGGGCTCCAGGTGTAAATTATAGAAGACGATCATTTCTCTACTCATGCAAGTATTTCCTCTCAATTGCAAGATTCGGGAAGGGGTGAAAGAAATTATTTTTGGAATACAATAAAATCCTTTTTTTGGAGTACATGTGAGCAGTATTCAGAAATATAGGGATGTCCAACACAGTCCAACTTAGCAGTGGGTAACACAGCAAATAAAACCTAATAGGCCAGCAAGAACCATCAAGTTAACAGAGAGGGCTCTACAAATTACAGAGCAATTTGAACAACTTTACGACTAAAGCCAGCATCAGTTGAGGCCTGGACTTCCACCTGGTAAAGCTTAAAGACCAGGTGGCAGCCTTGCAAATGGAGAAACAGATGCTTCATGCTGAAAATCCCAAGAAGTCCTTCCAGTCCAGGGGCCATGGAGCCCAGTAAACATGGCGAGGTATGGGGTCGTGTGGAGTGGGGATTCCTGTTCCAAGGGTAACGAGACATCCAATGGTGGCAAAATGTTTAAAGAAAAATTGGCATGGCACCCTCATCTGCCACTAGACTGCACCAGAAAGTGGCGCAGCCAGTGCACCTGAGATTAACCCCTAACCAGCACAACCAGGTTCACATAAGGTGAAAAAAACCTCTGTTGTTTGGGGATTTTTAAGGCAAAAAAAAAGGAAAATTATATATGTAAAAAAATATATTTATTCACAAACATTACAAAATCGTTTTTATATAGATACAAAAATATGTTTATGACTATATCCATCTCCATAAAAATCTGCATTTATGAACAATTATGAATACAATGCCTAGATCGGTGACTCAAGATTTTTGCAGAAATCACTCAGAAACAGGCTTCATCCTTCATCTTCGGATGAAGCCTGTTTCTGAGTGATTTCTGCAAAAATCTTGAGTCACCGATCTAGGCATTGTATTCATAATTTTTCATAAATGCAGATTTTTATGGAGATGGATATAGTCAAACATATTTTTGTATCTATATAAAAACGATTTTGTAATGTTTGTGAATAAATATATTTTTTTACATATATAATTTTCCTTTTTTTTTTTTCTTTTTTTGTTGCCTTAAAAATCCCCAAACAACAGAGGTTTTTTTCATCATATTTACCCGGGATGATGGCAACCATATGTGGGAATGCATGAGTTAACCTAATTTCAACCAGGTTCACATAATGCCTGAATCCCTGATTCATCACAGCATGCACAGACTCCAGGGCTAAAGCTGCAAAAATTAGCCCCAGTGGCTCTGCAGCAACTGTAGAAACGTGTTAGTAGAGAAAAAAACAATTGGCTTCTCAAAAAGATAAGCCATGCTGGGAGTGGGTGGGGTGTTATCAGGCTGTATGAACAGCTCCTTTGTCACTGTCCAATTTCCTTAAGGCAGAAGCATAACCCTACTTGTACATTACAGGACACAGGAGAAGTATTCACAATTAAGAAAATGCATTTCTGACTATTTATAGTAGAATTCTAGCCTAATACTAATGTAGCGGGGTGTTCCCCTATATTGGGAAGAAACTACATTACCCATAACCCCATTCTTGTTGTGACGTTCCACCGCAGAGACTCATGGGAGGGGTTATAAAAGGAAGAGGCGGGGCCGGGCTCGGCCTCTTTGGCGACACGAGACTTCACGGACGGATCCTCCTGTGCGGATGTGTCGGAGGGGCAAGGCCTGAAGCCAGAGGCCTTGCTCTGCACCGAAGAGCCTTCCATCCTCCCCTCTGCGAGCCTGGGTGGCATCTGACTTTGTGAGCTACCGCCTTGTCGGATCGGGGACCCGATCGTTGGAGAGATCGAGAGTGTGTGACACGGCCGGTGGAGGTTTTCCCGGACTGGATCCGTAGTCCGGCGGGTGAGAGGGCAAAAGCCCAGCTTAGATACTGTTGCTGTGTATAGGCCTATAGACTGCCGTGGCCTACAAGTTATTTTCATACCCCTTGGATTACAAAGTTATACTCTGTTTAAGTGCACCACCATTACAGACCTGCCGGTGAAGAAAGAAGGACTAAGCTAAATATTAGAACCAGGCCTGGTGGGGATTCTAGCGTGTTTGATTGCTGCGCCATAGGGCACTTAGTTAACGGTCACCCGTATGGCGCACTTGTAGCGTGTGTTACTATATAGTGTGTTAGAGTGGCAGGACGCTGCCCTTAGGAGTGATTGTTTAGAACTGTGATTATTGTTACCCCTTTTATTCATATTGAGAATTGATGAGTAAAACACTTTACCTATTACAATTCATTACTGTGTCCTTGCTTAGTTATTCTATTGCATAGGACATATCATTGATTGTTAGTACTAGCTGTGCCAGAAGGGGATAGAGCCTATTGCCGGGGGTTGGCGGAGCTGCACTCAGGGCCCAAAATCTAATTCTGCGGCCTCCTTAGTTGGAGGTATCGCTACACGTGGGGGCTCGTCCGGGATCCTGATGCAGCAAGCGAACGCCAGAAGTGCCGGCATGGACCCCATGGATCCAAGAGCGGTAGAAGAGTGGTGCAAAGCCGCTAATACAGAGCCAAAACAGTCGATAGCCATTAGCCTTCCTGGCGAGAAATGGTCAAGTGAGACGGTAGAGGAACTGCTGAGTTCAGTGTCCCCAGATCACACACCGTGGGTGATAGACATGAAGACAGACCCAAACATCTCATATCAATACGCATTAGTGGAATATTGGGACGGGATGCCAGAGGCCTGTAAGCACAAGTGTCTGCGGACGCCAGACAACAGAACATTTAGGCTGGCGCACGCAATAACTGTAGAAAGGGAACCATCCCCTACGGGATCGCCACAGGCTGCGGCCCGAACTACACCTGAAAGAGAAGACAGGGCGCCACCTCCGGTGGCACCTGCATCGGCCACTGCTATATCACCAGAACTGATAAATGCAATAGGGGATTTGCTAGCCAAATGTCAGAAGACAAGTACGTTGCATGTGGAAACTAGCTACCGGAGACTAAAAATATTCTCAGGGAAGCTCCCTGTCCCGGCAGGGGAAGAAGATTTTGATACTTGGGTGGAACAGGCATTACAGGCAGTGGAGGCATGGGAGGTGCCGGAGGCACAGAAGAGGCAGCGAGTGTTAGAAAGCCTTAAAGGTGCAGCAGCAGAAGCAGTGAAAAGTTTCCGGTTTGGGAATGCAGGGTGCACGGCGCAGGATTGTCTAGCTATGCTGCAGGAAGAG
This sequence comes from Rana muscosa, assembly GCA_029206835.1. Taxonomy (NCBI): domain Eukaryota; kingdom Metazoa; phylum Chordata; class Amphibia; order Anura; family Ranidae; genus Rana; species Rana muscosa. The sequence continues at coordinate 144,947,190 of CM055126.1, read as the reverse complement.
TTTGGTCAATTAGACAAGGTGACAGAGACGGTCTACCAGTTTGAACACACTTTCCAAAAACCGGAGGAGAAACTTTCCGAGTATGTCAGAAGGCTAAACAGGCTGCTGTGCAAGATTGTGTTAAAGAAAGGGATGAAGCCCCAAGATGCCGATGCGGCAAGAATGAAGCAAGTCTTAAAGGGAGCGCTACGCTCCGATCCAGTCTGGCTGCACCTGAAAACCTTGGGAGGAGGAATGTTGCTGACTTATGCTGATTTAATAAAAATTATCAGAGATGAGGAGGCGCTGCAACAGGACCAGCAGAAGGATAAGACAAGTGTTGTACCCGCACAGGTGCTGGTCAATCCAGTGATGACCCCTGAAAGAGAGGCAGAGATAGACACCCTAAAAACTCAGATGTCCAAGGTATTAGAGATATTGACCTCTCTGATAGCAAAAGACACAGAGTGTCCCAAGAAGAAGGAAAGTCCAAGGAAGGAATTGTTCCCGATTGCCTCAGCACCCGAACCTTTACAAGAATGGGGAGATATAGTCTGCTTCAACTGTGGGGGAGTTGGCCACATTGCAGCCACATGTTCTAGTCCGAAGAAGAAGAGACCAGACAACCGCAAGCCGGCGGGAAACTTCAGAGGGCCCCGGTGAAGGAGTCAACCGGGTGCCCACCATCTTCAGTAAACTCCAAGCTGAATGCAAAGAAAAACAAAAAGAGAGATAGAACACCAAAGGGGAAACATAATACCCCTCAACAAAGCTATACTCCAAGAAGAAGGGGGGAGACCCCTCAGGAGAGGCACGGCACCCCCCAAAGGAGGTGCCCACCCAAGAAAAATAATAGTACACCTCAGCGGGTTCCTACACCCATTAAAAGGAGGGAAGTCAGTGCATACCAGGCTCAAGAAAGGTTCAAGTCCAAAGGGAATAGGACAAGAGAGAGTCCAAAGGGAAAAGGTCTGAAGAAGGCAGCTCCTGCCGGACCATATCCAGAGAAGCTGGTAGGCCCATCCCCTATAGTGCCCATTCAAGTGGAGGGAGTCTACACCAGGGGCCTCCTGGACACCGGGGCACAAGTGACCCTACTATACCGGGACTTCTACGACAGGCACCTGAGTCATCTGCCTATCCAGAAGATAGAGGAGCTGGAAATATGGGGAATTGGAACCCAGAGTTTCCCTTACGACGGCTACCTTCCCGTCCAAATAACCTTTGACCCATCCGTGGCTGGGAAGGCCGAAGTGTTTGACACCCTGGCAGTTGTGTGTCCTAGGCCGCCTGGAGCCAACAAGAATTCCCTTATAATAGGGACGAACACGGACCTGGTCCGAAGACTCCTGACCCCTCTAGTGACGGAAGAAAGACAAGCAGCTACCAAGATCCATCCCATGCTGAAGACAGCCTACCAACGGCTGGTCCAAGAGCGGGAGACCCCTGGAGAGGAGATAGGGAAGTTGTGGAGACTTGGAAGAGAAGGGGTAGTGTTGCAGCCCGGTGAAGTAACCTGTCTCAGGGCCACTGTGAAGCTTACTTGGGAACAGCCTGGTCCCTTTGTCATGCTGGAGTCAGACCCAAGGGGTGAATCCTCAGGCCTGGAGGTGATACCGGAAGTGATTCCGCTGAAGGTCCTGAAGAAGGCCCATTATAGAGTTCCAGTGAGTGTTAGGAATACTACCAAAGACCCCATGGACATCCCAGCCAGAATGTTGCTAGGCCAGGTGAGCCCGGCGGCCCCTGTTACCCTGTCAGAAGTGAAGAGGACAGGTGAAGAAGCGGATGTTTGGGAGAAGCTGACCATGGAAAACCCGAATCTGTCCAGGGCTTGGAAAGAGAGAGCCAAGGCCCAGTTGAATAGATGGGAGAAGATCTTCTCTAGGGATGAATTTGATGTGGGGTGTGCAAGAAGTGCCACCCATCGGATCCGCCTCCAAGAAGATAAGCCCTTCCGAGAGAGAGTCAGGCGGGTCCCGCTAGCAGATCTGGAGGATCTGAGGGAACAACTTGCAGAACTCAAGAGGACTGGTGTGATACGGGAGTCCAGAAGCCCCTATGCCTCTCCCATAGTAGTGGTCCGAAAGAAGAATGGATCATTGAGGCTCTGTATAGACTACAGGACTCTCAACAGGAGAACCATACCTGACCAATACACCACTCCGAGGATAGAGGATGCCCTACAGAGCTTGTCTGGAGCCAAATGGTTCAGCGTTATGGATCTCAAGAGTGGGTACTATCAGATTCCGATGCACCCAGCAGACAAGGAGAAGACAGCTTTCATAACCCCAGTGGGGTTCTTCGAATTCGACCGGATGCCCCAAGGTCTGTCTGGAGCCCCAGCTACTTTCCAACGTCTCATGGAGAAGACAGTAGGGGATATGAACTTGATCGAAGTCCTTGTATACCTAGACGATGTCATTGTCTTTGGGAGAACCTTGGAGGAACATGAAGAGAGGCTGAAGAAAGTGTTGAGAAGACTCAGTGAGGAAGGACTTAAGCTTTCGCCTGAGAAGTGTCGGTTCTACCAGTCTTCTGTGAACTATCTGGGGCACATAGTATCTGAAGAAGGGGTGGCCACAGACCCTGAGAAATTGGAGGCAGTTACCTCCTGGCCACAGCCCACCACAGTAACAGAACTCAGATCCTTCTTGGGCTTCTGCTCCTACTATAGAAGGTTTGTGGAGGGATTTGCTCGAATTGCTAGACCATTGAATGAGTTGCTCAAGACTGAAGGAGAGGAGGATGGATCGGGGCCCAGGAGGCCAGGAGAGTCCATCAGAGATCAGTGGAATCAGAGGTGTGAAGAGGCTTTCCAGGAATTGAAGAGGAGCCTGACCACTGCACCAGTCTTGGCCTATGCAGACCCAACCAAACCCTATGAACTGCACGTGGATGCTAGTCACGACGGTCTGGGAGGAGTACTTTACCAAGAACATGAGGGGCAATTGCGGCCTGTTGCCTATGTGAGTAGAAGCCTGACCCCCTCTGAGAAGAACTACCCCACTCACAAGCTGGAGTTCCTGGCCCTCAAGTGGGCGGTAGTAGACAAGCTCAAAGACTACCTGTACGGAGCAGAGTTCACTGTAAAGACCGACAACAACCCCCTTACCTACCTGTTCACCACGGCCAAGCTGGATGCCACTGGACACAGGTGGCTAGCCGCACTGTCTGGATTCAACTTCAGCCTTAAGTATAGACCAGGAGTGGGGAATCGAGACGCAGACGCCTTGTCCAGAAGATCTCATTCCCCGACCATTGAAATAGAAGATTGGACCCAAGTGGCACCGGACGGGGTGCAGGCCCTTTGTCAAGGAGCTGCATTCCAAGCCCGAGGATGCTCCAGAGCAGAGGAAATAGGAGTTACCACGGTGGGAGTCCCCAAACACTACTGTGGAGTAGCTCAATTGGAAGAGGGCAACCTACCAAGATTGTCCAAAAAGGAATTAAGGTGTGACCAATTGGAAGACCCCATGGGGAGATTGGTCCTGGAGGCCTTGGAAAATCAGGATCCAAACATACTCATGCGTCAACCCTCCAAAGAAGCTCGCCTACTGAGGAAGGAGTGGGATAGGTTGCAGTTGCATCAGGGAGTGGTCTACCGAAGGGGCCCCTCTGATGATTCAGAAGATAAGTGGCAGATGTTCCTCCCAGAGAAACATCGGGAGACTGTTTTGATGGCCTTGCATGACAATCATGGCCACCTAGGGGCTGAAAGGACTTTTCAACTTGTCAGAAGTCGGTTCTATTGGCCCTGCATGAGGGCAGAGGTAGAGGAGTACTGCCACTCATGTGCGCGATGCATCCAGAGGAAGACTTTGCCCCATCAAGCTGCCCCAATGGGCCATCTACAGAGCCAAGGGCCTATGGACCTGGTGTGCATTGACTTTCTCTGCCTCGAACCCGACCTGAGTGGACTAGGAAATGTTCTGGTGATAACCGACCATTTCACCCGGTATGCCCAGGCCTTCCCCACCAAAGATCAGAAGGCCTCCACCGTGGCCAAGGTACTTATGGAGAAGTATTTTGTCCATTATGGGCTGCCACAGAGACTCCATTCAGATCAAGGGAGGGACTTCGAGAGTAAGCTGATCCGGAAGCTCTTGGATTCGTTGGGAATCAGGAAGACTTGAACTACACCTTACCATCCTCAGGGAGATGCTCAGCCGGAAAGGTTCAACCGAACCCTGCTCAACATGTTGGGGACTCTGGAAAGCGAGAAAAAGCAACATTGGAGCAAACACATAGCAGCCATGGTACATGCTTACAACTGCACCATCAGTGATGCTACAGGCTATTCCCCATATCGACTCATGTTTGGGAGAGAAGCGAGACTACCGGTGGACCTGGCTTTTGGCACCTCACTGGACCATTCCTCCGTCACCTCTCACAGAGGATATGTGGATAGGCTCAGACACAGCCTGAAAGTAGCCTATGAACAAGCTCAAGCGGCCTCAGATCAAAGGGGAGCTCGGAATAAAAAAAATTACGACCTGAAGGTCCGGGTACAAGACCTACAGCCCGGGGATCGAGTACTGTTGCGCAATCTGGGAGTCCCCGGAAAGCACAAGCTTGCAGACAGATGGAGATCTGAACCTTATGTCATCTGCAGGAAGTTGCCGGGCCTACCTGTCTACAAGGTGAAGCCAGAGGGAAAGGTAGGCCCACTGAAGACATGGCATCGAAACCACCTGCTCCCACTGACGGAGGCAGTTAGAATACCTTCCGTGGGAGACTCCCCTGCACCGGCCTCTATCTTGGATACTCCTAGACCGCACACTCGGTCACAGACCTCCCGAGCTGGAAATGGAGAAGCCTCCCAACTTAGTGGAGATGAAGAAGGAGAGCTTGATTGGCTGTGGTCTTCCCCAACTCCAGGAACTTCTATCATAGATCTTCCAGTCACCCAAGATACCACAGATGAAACGCTGAACCCAGAGGCTACAGAATTCATCCCTTTCAGTCCTTCAACAGATTACTGGGAAGATGCCCATGATAGTTACTCCGAGGAAGAGGAGCCTGAGGCGCCAGAGCCAGAGATTCCAAGAGAGCAAAGAGCTCGAAGAGTCATTCAACCTCCTAAGAAGCTGACCTACCCCCAGATGGGGAACAGTTCGGAAGACTCTGTGGTCACTGCTAGGAGAAATGCTGAGATTCCGGATCCCTCCACTGTCCATTTGGTGGAGGGCAACCCCAGCTCACTCTCTGGCACAGTTAGTCAGGCCACCCAAGATAATGTGACCTGTGGGCAAGGGAATTCAACCCCTCAGTTATGGTGGGAATCCCCTATCCCAACATTGTTTTCAGAATTGTCCAATGTTGTATATAGTTGTTGCTAAAATTTATCTTTGGGGACCAAAGAGTTTAAGTGGGGGGAGTGTGTAGCGGGGTGTTCCCCTATATTGGGAAGAAACTACATTACCCATAACCCCATTCTTGTTGTGACGTTCCACCGCAGAGACTCATGGGAGGGGTTATAAAAGGAAGAGGCGGGGCTGGGCTCGGCCTCTTTGGCGACACGAGACTTCACGGACGGATCCTCCTGTGCGGATGTGTCGGAGGGGCAAGGCCTGAAGCCTGAGGCCTTGCTCTGCACCGAAGAGCCTTCCATCCTCCCCTCTGCGAGCCTGGGTGGCATCTGACTTTGTGAGCTACCGCCTTGTCGGATCGGGGACCCGATCGTTGGAGAGATCGAGAGTGTGTGACACGGCCGGTGGAGGTTTTCCCGGACTGGATCCGTAGTCCGGCGGGTGAGAGGGCAAAAGCCCAGCTTAGATACTGTTGCTGTGTATAGGCCTATAGACTGCCGTGGCCTACAAGTTATTTTCATACCCCTTGGATTACAAAGTTATACTCTGTTTAAGTGCACCACCATTACAGACCTGCCGGTGAAGAAAGAAGGACTAAGCTAAATATTAGAACCAGGCCTGGTGGGGATTCTAGCGTGTTTGATTGCTGCGCCATAGGGCACTAAGTTAACGGTCACCCGTATGGCGCACTTGTAGCGTGTGTTACTATATAGTGTGTTAGAGTGGCAGGACGCTGCCCTTAGGAGTGATTGTTTAGAACTGTGATTATTGTTACCCCTTTTATTCATATTGAGAATTGATGAGTAAAACACTTTACCTATTACAATTCATTACTGTGTCCTTGCTTAGTTATTCTATTGCATAGGACATATCATTGATTGTTAGTACTAGCTGTGCCAGAAGGGGATAGAGCCTATTGCCGGGGGTTGGCGGAGCTGCACTCAGGGCCCAAAATCTAATTCTGCGGCCTCCTTAGTTGGAGGTATCGCTACACTAATTACTCTTATAAATTTCCCTCCCCCTGCCTATTTTTAGTTTGCTCTAGTCTGGTCAAGTGATTAGCAGCTCCAGCTCCCTGGTGTCAGTCAGCAGCGGGTGCCGGGGAGAGGAGGGAGCGCTGACACAGGCTAGGACATGGAAGCCTACAAGTGACATCAAGGCTTCCAGAATTCCCAGTCATTGCTGAGCGCTCCCTTCTCTCCCCTGTGACCACCCCTCACTGACACAGGGGATCAGGCGACTGGACCTGAGCAGACTAAAAATAGGTAAGTATGCACATCAGTATAGGTAGCAGGAGAAGGGATTTTATAACTCAGTGTTAGGCTGGAATTCTACTTTAATTTTACAATGGAATAAGCCTGTAATAACTGCATTTATATGTTCAGGACTAATGCCACGTACACACGATCGGATTTTCTGTCAGAAAAACCTTGGATGTTTTTTCCGAAGGAATTCCGCTCAAGCTTGGCTTGCATACACACGGTCACACAAAAGTTCTCTGAACTTTTGACCGTCAAGAACGCGGTGACGTACAACACTACAACGAGCCGAGTAAATGAAGTTCAATGCTTCCGAGTATGTGTCGAATTGTTTCCGAGCATGCGTCTGAATTTTGCGCGTCGGAATTGCTACAGACGATCGGAATTTCCAATCAGAATTTTTTCCGTCGGAAAATTTGAGAACCAGCTCTCAAATTTTTGCTGGCGGAAATTCCGACAGGAAAAGTCCGATGGAGCCTACACACGGTCGGAATTTCCAACCAAAAGCTCACATCGGACTTTTCTTGTTCGGAAAATCAGATCGTGTGTACGCTGCATAAGGGTCCTTTAAACTACTCTGGCTTTTAAGATTAGGTTCTGGCCCAGTAATGGAGAACAAGTTTACTTCAGGCTATCATGAGCTTGTTAGAAGGAGCTCATTGAAAGGCTCAGAATCTGGCCTTTTTGACCTGAATACCCTCTTCATTAATTTCTCACTTTTTACTCTATCTGCCTGACGTCTCTGACTTTAAAGGTAAATTGCCTTCCTCTGGCACTTGCAAGAAACCTACAGTACACATGCACACAAGTCATTTAAAAAAAATGTATGGTACACTTATGAGGCCTTCAGCTGCTCATTAACACCTTGACAGGGAGCATGAAACTTCAGCAGAGGTGGTGGGGCCGTTTCCTAGCTGAGGGGACAGCTTACTTTTGTTTTCTTCTCTTTTCTCTTACTCCTATTCCCTTTTTTTTTTTTAACCACTTAAGCCCCGGACCATTTGGTAGCTAGAGGACCAGAGGTGAATTCAGAATTTTGCACTGCGCTGCTTTAACTGTAAATTGTGCGGACATGCAATGTTGTACCCAAACGAAATTTGCGTCCTTTTCTTCCCACAAATAGAGCTTTCTTTTAATGGTATTTGATTGCCTCTGCGATTTTTATTTTTTGCGATATAAACAGAAAAAGACCGAAAATTTTGAAAAAATATGATATTTTCTACTTTTTGTTATATGAAAAATCGAATAAACTCAATTGTAGTCATACATTTAGGCCAAAATGTATTCAGCCACATGTTTTTAGTAAAAAAAAAGTCAATAAGCGTATATTTATTGGTTTGCGCAAAAGTTATAGAGTTTACAAACTAGGGTACATTTTCTGAAATTTACACAGCTTTAAATTTATGACTGCTTATCTCATTTCTTGAGGTGCTAAAATGACAGGGCAGTACAAAACCCCCCCCAAATGACCCCATTTTGGAAAGTAGACACCCCAAGGAAATTGCTGAGAGGCATGTTGAGCCCATTGAATTTTTTATTTTTTTGTCCCAAGTGATTGAATAATGACTAAAAAAAAAAAAAAAATTACAAAAAGTTGTCACTAAATGATATATTGCTCACACATGCCATGGTTATATGTGGAATTTCACCCCAAAATACATTTTGCTGCTTCTCCTGAGTACGGGGATACCACATGTGTGGGACTTTTTGGGAGCCTAGCCGCGTACGGGACCCCGGAAACCAAGCACCACCTTCAGGATTTCTAAGGGCGCAAATTTTTGATTTCACTCCTCACTACCTATCACAGTTTCGAAGGCTATAAAATGCCAAAATAGCACAAAACCCCCCCAAATGACCCCATTTTAGAAAGTAGACACCCCAAGGAAATTGCTGAGAGGCCTGTTGAGCCCATTGAATATATTTTTTTTTTGTCCCAAGTGATTGAATAATGACAAAAAAAAAAAACAAAAAAAAAAAATTACAAAAAGTTGTCACTAAATGATATATTGCTCACACATGCCATGGTTATATGTGGAATTACACCCCAAAATACATTTTTCTGCTTCTCCTGAGTACGGGGATACCACATGTGTGGGACTTTTTAGGAGCCTAGCCGCGTACGGGACCCCGAAAACCAAGCACCGCCTTCAGGATTTCTAGGCACAAATTTTTGATTTCACTCCTCACTACCTATCACAGTTTCGAAGGCCATAAAATGCCAAAATCGCACAAAACCACCCCAAATGACCCCATTTTGGAATATAGACACCCCAAGCTATTTGCTGAGAGGAATGGCGAGTATTTTACAGCTCTCATTTGTTTTTGAAAATGAAGAAAGAAAATATATATATATATATATTTTTTTTTGAAATTTTCAAAACTTTGTGACAAAAAGCGAGATCTGCAAAATACTCACAATACCTCTCAGCAAATAGCTTGGGGTGTCTACTTTCCAAAATGGGGTCATTTTGGGGGGGTTTTGTGCTATCTGGGCATTCCATGGCCTCCGAAACTGTGATAGGCAGTGAGAAGTGAAATCAAAAATTTACACCCTTAGAAAGCCTGAAGGCGGTGCTTGGTTTTTGGGGTCCCGTACGTGGCTAGGCTCCCAAAAAGTCTCACACATGTGGTATCCCCGTACTCAGGAGAAGCAACAGAATGTATTTTGGGGTGTAATTCCACATATGCCCATGGCATGTTTGAGCAATATATCATTTAGTGACAACTTTGTGCAAAAAAAAAAAAAAAAATTGTCGTTTTTCCGCAACTTGTGTCAACATATAAAATATTCCATGGACTCGACATGCCTCTCAGTATATAGCTTGGGGTGTCTACTTTCCAAAATGGGGTCATTTGGGGGGGTTTTGAACTGTTCTGGCATTTTATACACAACATTAGGAAGCTTACATCCACTCTTCTAACCACTTGAAGACAAAGCCCTTTTTGACACTTTTTGTTTACATTAAAACATTTTTTTTTTTTGCAAGAAAATTATGTTGAACCCCCAAACATTATATATATTTTTAAAGCAAAGGCCCTACAGATTAAAATGGTGGGTGTTGCATTTTTTTTTTCTACACAGTATTTGCGCAGCGATTTTTCAAACGCATTTTTTGGGTTAAAAAATACACTTTTTTTAATTTTAATGCACTAAAACACACTATATTGCCCAAATGTTTGATGAAATAAAAAAGATGATCTTAGGCCGAGTACATAGATACCAAACACGACATGCTTTAAAATTTCGCACAAACGCGCATTGGCGACAAACTACATACATTTTTAAAAGCCTTTAAAAGCCTTTACAGGTTACCCCAGTAGATTTACAGAGGAGGTCTACTGCTAAAATGATTGCCCTCGATCTGACCTTCGCGGTGATACCTCACATGCATGGTGCAATTGCTGTTTACATATGACGCCAGACCGACGCTTGCGTTCGCCATTGGGCAAGAGCAGGGCAGGACAGGGGTGCTTTTTTTTTTTTTCTTTTTTTTTTATTATTAATTTTGCTTTTTTATTTTATTTTTAAATTGTTCCTTCCAAGTATTTTTTTTTTAATCATTTTTATTGTTATCTCAGGGAATGTAAATATCCCCTATGATAGCAATAGGTAGTGACAGGTACTCTTTTTTTGAAAAAACTGGGGTCTTCTAGACCCTAGATTTTTCCTCTGCCCTCAAAGCATCTGACCACACCAAGATCGGTGTGATAAAATGCTTTCCCAATTTCCCAATGGCGCTTTTTATATCCGGGGGGGGCATTCCCTCCCACTGCTTGTAAAAGCAGTCCAGAGGCTAATTAGCCGCTAGGATTGCTTTTACATGAAAGCCGGCCGCAGGCTGAAAAGAATGATACCCAGATGATACCTAAACCCGCAGGCATCATTCTGGTATAAACATTCAAAGTCCAGCAACATACCAGTACGTTGCTGGTCCTTGTTGGACATGTATTGTATTCTTTTTATTTCATGCAGCCAGTTGGCTGAACGAAAAAAGAGATTGATCGGTGGGTATGCCCACCATTAGAATACCGCCCTTCATCCACCCACTTTCAATGATGGGCATACACGCACCATTTATATATGCCGAAGCATGGGGGCATCCTCCCGCAAAAAAGTTATGCCGCACACACATGGTCGGACTTTTCCACGGGCAAGCCTCCGTCGGAATTTCGACCATATGTACGCGGCATTAGGAGCAAAATCGCTCCTCCGCCCCTGCTGCCCCAATGCTTCGGCATATTTGCTTTTTTTTTTTAACTGTGGTGGTGAAATCACCTCCTACAGCACTGGAGTCGCAGGGATCAGGCCTGTCTCTGCGAACGCTGCAGTTATGTGTGTTTTTGTTTTGTAAGTGACAGTGATCGATCGATACTGCACTTGGGTGGCCTGGGCTGGACGGAGGGGCAAAACGCAGGTGCCAGCAGGTATCTGGGCTGATCCCGCTAACACTGCGTTTTTGGGAACCCTAAACTGCTGGGGACGCTAGTATAGATCTGATCAGATCAGATATTGATCTGTTCAGATACTATACCACTAAGGGGGGTGTATGCTTCACGCGTGGGTGTTAGCGTTACTGGCACTAACCTGACGCTGCCTGGGGTGTGACGCAGACCCTCTCTGACGCTAAAACCTAATTGATATCACCCGCCGGGCGATCAGGGGGTTAAACCTTTATTGGGTTATATACACGGCGGGTGCCCTGACACTATAAAAAGCAAACTAACTAACCAGCGTCACCCGTAACACTTATATGGTGATCACTGGTGAAAGGGTTAACTAGGGGCAATCAGGGGGTTAAAACCTTTATTAGATAATATATGGGGGTACCTGACGCTATAAAAACCTGCGGCGAACCTAAAAAAAATTACCAGCTACCGATCTGCATCACCGACACTAAGACAGCGTTTAGAAAAACGATTGCTTAGCGACAGTGGTGATGGGGGTGAAAGGGTTACCTGGGGGGGCGATCAAGGGGGTTAAACCTTTGTTAGATAATATATTGGGGTACCTGACGCTATAAAAACATGCGGCAAACCTAAAAAAAATTACTGCCTACGATCTGCATCACCGACACTAAGACAGCGTTTAGAAAAACAATTGCTTAGCGACAGTGGTGATAGGGGTGAAAGGGTTACCTGGGGGGCGATCAAGGGGGTTAAACCTTTATTAGATAATATATTGGGGTACCTGACGCTATAAAAACCTGCGGCGAACCTAAAAAAAATTACCGGCTACCGATCTGCATCACAGACACTAAGACAGCGTTTAGAAAAACGATCGCTTAGTGACAGTGGTGATAGGGGGTGAAAGGGTTACCTGGGGGGCGATCAAGGGGGTTAAACATTTATTAGATAATATATTGGGGTACCTGACGCTATAAAAACCTGCGGCGAACCTAAAAAAATTACTGGCTGCCGATCGGCATCACTGACGCTAAGACAGCGATCAGAAAAATGATCGCTAAGCGACAGTGGTGATAGGCGGTGAAAGGGTTATCTGGGGGGTGATCAGGGGGTTAAACCTTTATTAGGGGGGGTTAGGGGGCTACACTGGACCTAAGACTAAACTTTGGTGACACTTTTACAGTCACAAATGTCACTGATTGCAGTGATCACTAAATAAATGGTCACTGCAATCAGTGACACTGTGACTGGGGGCTGGGGGGGTGATCTGGGGGGTGATCTGGGGTGTCTGGGGGGGCCTGGGGGGGCGATTTTTGTCCCTATGTGTCCTGGTGTCAGTGTAGTGTTGTGTGCACTGACCTGATATCTTCTCTTGTACAGCGCTCGGTATATGTGAGCGCCGCACCAGAGATGACATCACTTCCTCCTGCTCCCTCTGTCTAACACAGACAGAGGGGGCATTTCCATTCGCCGGGAGCGATCGCGAGGGGGTGGCCAGAAACGAATGGCTGCCCCCTCATCCCGGAACGCTCCCGGACACTTAGCCACCGCTCACTGTATAGGAGGGGGGTCCGATTGGACCCCCCAACTGTACAAAGGCAATCACGTATGCTCTACGTGATTGTGCCTGTCGGTGCCATTCTGCCGACGTATATATACAGTGAGCGGTCGTTAAGTGGTTAAAGATAAGACACAGATACAAACATAAAGATAACTTTGCATTACATATAGATTGTAATGAGCATATTAAGTATAATAACCGTACAAAACAGTTGCATGTGAGTAAAGGTCACAATTCAGTCAGGGTCATACCACTCGCTGAAGTCTAATATAGGGTAAACATAAACATCTGTGCTCATCACATTTTGTTCCTTTTTTATTGAAAAAAAAAAGAAGTAGAAAAGGGAAAGAGAGAAGACAAAAGAAAAAGAGACAGAGAGAGAGAGAGAGAGAGAGAAAAAAAAGAAAAAAACACATACACAAGAGAGGGGGGATGGGGCGGGAGGGGCAATTATCCCAAGGGAGCCCAGATCGGTAACGCTGAACTGGCGATGGGGATTCTAAACGGTGGATCCTGCCATGTATTGGGGGAATTAGTCAGAGAAGCGAAAGAGGTTCCAGTGAATCCATCTGGACTTATGTTCCTCTGACTTATCTCGCAGCGCAGAGGTCAGATCTTCCATTTGCTCAATGTCCTTCACTCTTGCGAACCGTTGGTGCAGACTGTTGCTTCCAAAGAGGTGGGATGCTGGCCCAAGCAGCATTAAGGAGATGCTTGAGGAGGGATTTATGGTAACGTTTCCTTGATAGGGGAGTACGGTTAAGGAGAACCACAGCTGGGTTATCCTGAAGGGAGATGTCCGTGAGTTTTTGTATGAGCTTAAGTACCGGTTGCCAGAAAGTTTGGAGAACAGGGCAGTCCCAAAAAATATGCAATAGGGTCCCTGGGTGTAGGCCGCAATGCCAACATCAGTCAGTTTGTAGAGGAAATATCTGAGCCAGCACGGAACGAGTTCTTTACCAGCGCGTCACTATTTTATAGGCGGTCTCTTGATATTTGCTGCATAGAGAAGATTTCTGTGCGAAAAAGAGAATGCAGTCTTTTTGGGGTTCTGTGAAGGTGACTTGCAAGTCTCTCTCCCATTTTGCTAGGAATGGGGGGTCTTCCGTGGCGTGAAGGTCTAACAAGGATTTGTAGGAGGTAGATAAGGACCTACGGATCGGTCCCTCCCCCAAGCAGAGTTCCTCAAAACAGTGGAGCTTTCTGACGAAGTGGGCTTGTTTGGGCAGTGAGCTGAGAAAGTGAGATAGTTGGTTGATCCTCCATCGGTCTAAGGAATTTGGGACTTCTCTTGAGAGCAAGTTCTCTGTGGTGATCCAAACGGCGGAACGCAAGAATGAGGAGGCCCTCATGAGTCCCTGTGGGGCTTGCGAGAGAAAGGACGGATCAGTAAGGCCAGGTACAAAATCCGGATGACCAATAAGTGGCGTCAGTGGGGATGGAACATTTCGCAGTGAGGCTAAATGGAAAAACCTTTTCAGTTCCATAAGAGTTGGCCCAATCAGTGGGTGAGTAGTCAGGTGGGTGTCGGGAGTGTTCCCTGCCCAAAGAAGACCCGCCAGGGGGGCCCTGGCTGCCTCCTGTTGCAGTGACACCCAGAGCTTCAAAACACTGTGACGGCACCAGTCCACGACCCTGGTCATATGTGCCGCAGTGTAGTACAGGGCTGGGTCTGGGAATCCAAGACCGCCTTTAATCTTTGGTCGTAGTACGAGTGCTCTGCCGAGACGCGGATGTTTACCACGACATATGAAAATGGAACGTACGGCATGAAATAACGTATGAGGTATCTTGACGGGTAGCGCCTGCAATAAATACAGAGGTCTGGGCATTGCATTCATTTTTAGTACATTGCAACGGCCGAACCAGGAAAGAGCCAGAGAGTCCCACCTCCTAATATCAGCCGAGAGTGTAGATAAAAGGGGCTGGAAGTTGAGGGCAACAATGTCTTGTAAGTTTGCAGAGATTTTTGTTCCTAGATATTGGATTGAGCGGGCAGCCCATTTGAACGGGAAGAAGGGGCGTAGGTTAGAAATGGTAGAATCTGACAAGGAAACACTTAAGGCCTCTGATTTTGTAAGTTTACCTTAAAATTAGACAGGGTGCCGCAGCGCCAGTCCACCCTGTCAAAAGCCTTCTCGGCATCTGTGGACAGGAGCAGCAGGGGCAATCGGGAGCGCTTTGCTTTATCTATAATGTTCAGTGTCCGGATAGTATTATCCCTGGCCTCTCTAGTCTGGATAAAGCCGACTTAGTCTGTTCCAATTAGACGTGGTAATAAGACATTCATCCTAGAGGCAAGGATTTTAGTGAATAGCTTCATATCACAATTCAAAAGCGAAATGGGCCTGTAACTGGCACATATTAGTGGGTCCTTACCCAGGTTAGGGATCACAGATAAAGAGACGCGCAGCATGTCTGCCGGGAGGTTGTGTCCGTCGATCGCAGCATTGAAGGCCGCAAGAAAGGAAGGTGCCAAAGTGTCCTGGTACATTTTGTAATAGGGGAGGGTGAATCTATCCGGTCCGGGAGCCTTACCGGACTGGGTGTCAGCTATTGCGGCTACAAATTCCTCTGCGGTAATAGGTTTAGACAAGTCCTCTCGTTCCTCTGTCGTCAGCGTAGGGAGGTCAGTTTCTCGCAGATACTTGCGGATATCCAGGGCGTTTTGGGGTAACGACCGGGAGGCAGAAATTGGATCCAAGTTATACAGTCTGGAGTAGAAAGCACGGAATGTATCCGCTAGTTCTGGAGATGAATGAACTCTGGAGCCCGACGATGAGAGGAGAGCGGATACGTATGTCTGAGAGCGCTTGGCACGTAAGGAGTTGGCCAATAGCCGACCGCATTTGTCGCCGTATTCGTAAAACGAACGACGGGCCTTCAGTAGTACATGTTTCGCCTCGTACATGGAATGATCCCGTATAGCTTCCCAAAGACGGAGCAGCTTCGGTATCACTATCTGGCCGGTTCTTATGTTGGCGTTCCACAGCGTGAAGTTGCGCTACGAGGTCGGATAAGGTTTTAACGCGACGTTGCTTGGCCGCGTGACCGTGTTTGATTAGTATGCCTCTAATGAAGCACTTGTGCGCTGACCATACCGTATCAGGGTTGTCTACTGAGTAAATATTGACAGAAAGGTAGGACTTAAGTTCCCTGAGGACATCTGCGGCAATTTCAGGGTCTTGAAGGAGCGCCTCGTTCAGTCACCACGTGGATGTTCTGGGAGATGCTTGTGAAATAGACAGTTCCAATAGAATCGGGGCGTGATTGGAAAGTGCTATGTGGCCTATATCCGTCTTCGTAACCATAGGGGTAGTGTTTTAGGAAAAAAAGGTTGATTCTGGAGTAGGACCCATGGACGGCAGAATAGAAGGTATAATCCCGTTCTTGTGGGTGGACTATTCTCCAGATATCGACTAGTTGATGTGAGTGTAAAAGCTCTTTTAGGTGAAGTCGGGTTCCCCTTGGGAGGGAAGACAGGTTAGAGGAGGAGTCTTTGTGGGGATCCAGTGTCAAGTTGAAATCCCCTCCCAAGACAAGGGTTCCTTTGAGGAAGGAGTCGAGGGTGGGCAAGAAAGCCTGAAGGGTGGGGAGAGGGTTGGAATTCGGGAGGTAGATGTTCGCAAGAGTGAAGGTCTGAGAATAAATGTTTCCTTTTATGAGCAGGAATCTGCCCTCCTGGTCGCGGTACTCATCGAGAAGTTGCCAGTTGAGGGACTTAGAAATTAGTATACTTGTCCCTTTGGATTTAGAGGATAAAGACGGACTATGATAGGCCATTGGGAAGTGTTTGTTCGTAAGTTTGGGTATCTTGTCTGCCCTAAAGTGAGTCTCCTGGAGAAATGCAATTTGAGCCCTCTGTCTCCATAGCTCGGCGAGACAACTAGTACGCTTCTCTGGGGAATTCAACCCCTTTATGTTCCACGAGAGGATCTTGACAGACATGTTGTCTAATTTCGATGTCAACTTGCGTCGACTCCCGGGTTGCAAAGGAAGGGGGAAGGGGAGGAAAAAAAAAAAAAGAAGGGGGGTAACAACAAAACAAAAAAGGAGAGAAAAAAAAAAAAAGAAAAAATATAAGAGAAAGAAAATGAAAGAGAAGAAAAGATCTAGTCAAAAATATAGACTCCGCAGAGAGAAGCTACTAGCACCAGGGCAGAGTGTGCCTAGAGCGGGGAGTAGTAGGGCACAGCTGAGTTCCGGATCCCGGCCATTGGAGCCCCAGCAGCCTTTGTGGTCATGCGGTTAAGGAACCATTATTACCCGGCAAACGGAAACAAAAAAATTAAAATTAAATAAAAAAACTTGGTGAAAACGGACCCACGAGCTGAAATCACAAAGTACTGGCCCTAGTATTAAACCGTAACCAAGGACAGTACCGGTCCCACGTCCCCGTCCCGGGGCGGCCCAGCCATACGGCGCCCAAAACTAGGCGCCGCGGGTCAGCCGGACCCACCCCAAGGTGTGGCCACGGCACCCCACCGGTACCTGAAAGACTGTAAACAAACTGTATAACCTATAACAAGTCAAAGGCAAGGCATTAGTTTAGAGAATACATACATATGCACACATTTAAATACCCCTGCAAGTACATATATATCCACGAACATATACATATATGTGTGTGCATCATCATAAGGAATAGCATAACATGTCAAATCTCCGTGGCAAGTAATGTGTTGTCAGTCTGCGGGACCACCAACAGGCAGCCGCTGCCTCCTCATTGATCCCATACTCCAAGCCCGGGTGGGGTCAGCAACAGAACACCCCAAATATGTGGCTACTCGGCAGTGAAGCCCACCCCTATAAAGAGCAATTGCTCTTGCGCATAGTCTAAGGACCATTGCTCCAGCGGGGCATTCGGAGTATACCAATGTGGAGGTGATAGGTCAAAGTTAAAAGCAGCAAGTATAGTACTGGGACTGTCAGAGATACGTAGGAGGCAAGTCAGCAATTATGTGAGGTGATTGGTGCATAAGAGAGGCCTTCGGTCATCTGCGGACCAGGATAAACTGAATGGCTAACTGGAAGGCTCCCAGTTCACAGGCCATACACACATTGTTCCTGGCATACAACTCATGAATAACAATAAAGATAATTAAACTCAAAAATCAACCTGGGAAACAAGAAAAGAGAAATGCTGAGCCGGAGGTATGTACGCAGTCTGCGTGTATAAAATTAGCCAGTCACCTCTTCATTCGGGGGATGTGAGCGGGAGTTGCCCACCCGTCTAGCTTGAGACTGGTTCCCATGACCACGGCGACTATAGTGAGCCCTTTGTGGTCTACCCGGGGGAGCTTGGCGCAGTGGATCCTTGGTCATAACAGTCAGCAGCCAGTTGGGTACTGGAAATGGATCCATGTCAGCAAAGGAGAACAAGACTGGAAGCTCCGAGGGGTGACGTAAAGGAAAGGTATCTGGGCCCTTGCGGACTATGAGGTGAAACGGGTGACCCCACTTGTACGTGAGACCTTTCTCCCCAAGACCATGTAGAAGAGGTTTGAGTGATCGTCGCATTAGGAAAGTCTTTCTGGAGACATCTGGCAGGAGGTAAACAGCTGCGCCATCAAATTCCAGGACTCCCACCCGCCATGCCCGCTCCAATATATCCTCCTTGAGGGTGAAGGAGTGTAAACAGCAGAGGACGTCTCTTGGTCGATCAGATGGATCAGATCGTGGGCCCAGGGTTCTATGAACTCTGTCAATGATAATCTCAGAGTCTGGCGGGCGGTCTAGGTAATGGTTAAAGACATTAACCGCTGTTTAACGCAGTTCTGAGTGTGGGACACTTTCGGGAACCCCCCTCAGCCTGATGTTCTGCCTGCGAATGCGATTCTCCAGGTCGTCCTGAAGTAGATGCAGCTGTATGATTTGGTCAGTAAGTTCAGATTGGGAAGTCTGTAGGGTTTGTACAGATTGGGACACTATATCCTGGTCCTGCTCTACTACAGTGACACGGGAGTCCAGCACTGCTACATCCTGTTTAACAGATTGTATCTCACCCTTCATGGCTGTCTCCATTCTCTGGACAATTGACTCCAAATCAGCCCTTGTGGGTAGCTGCTGCAAGAAAGCCCACAGTCTTTGTTCAGAGGAGGCATGGAGAGGGAGACTCTGTGGGTGCTGTGTGTAATAGAGTGTACTCACTGTGGTAAGATGCGTGGGTGGCTGCCTCTGCTCCTCCATGTCCCCTGGGCTGAAACACAGAGCACTGAATGGGTTAGGAGCTGAGGGTGAATCTGGGAGTGCTGGGCTGCGCAGACTGTCCTCCCTGTCTGGTGAGGCTGCCAGTGATCTGGGGAGACAGGGTGAGAGGTCGCTGGGCGATGAGAAGGGCGGCATGGTGTGATCATCCGCCATCTGCAGAGGGGGATCAGACACACTAGGGACCTCTGCTATGTCCTGGGCTGCATGGCGGGCCGGCGCCATCTTGGCGGTTGCAGGTGTGGAGCCCACAGGCTGGATTGGGCGCAAGTAGCGGTCCATGCCGGTCCCTGGAGCGGGTGGGTGGCAGTCGGGTTCCCCAGGTGTCTGAGGCTGCAGGTAGGTGCCGGTAATATGCCGTGGTATCACTGCGGGAGAGCCGCCGGCCGGGAGCCCTGTGTAGAAGCGTCCTCACGCTGCCATGCCTAGGCCACGCCCCCTCATTCCTTTTAGTGTATCTCTCTCCTTTAATGTTCTATACCTTCTATATTAAAAGTTCTCCATTTGTATGTTGCAACCGGTGGGTGACTCTTATTTTAATGGCACTGAGTATGGTTGAATCTGGGGCTCAGGCCTTACACATGGGGGATGCTTAGCTTAGTGGTAGATGCCTTTTTAGTGACCCCATACTAGTTTGAACTGTAGTTTTTTGGGCTTGCCAGCCCACTTATATTTTAAATTAAAAGAAAAGTTCAACACTGTGGTCACATTTAGGATTTCAGTTTTACACAGCCAAAACGGATAACAAAAATACCAATACTCACCTTCAGCAGCTCCCTTGCTCTTGTCACTGGTCTCTCAGACATCCCAGCTTCTTCTAGATTTTTGGGCTTTCCTGGCTTTTTCAGTCACATTTTTCAGCTCTACAGGCCTCTCTGTAGAGGTTCTCTTGACACCACGGGTTCTTTTACTCACCTGAAATTTACAGATTCCCTCAGTCCCATGGGCTCGCCTAGTTGTCCCAGCTTTCTTATTCTCCTAGACTCTGTAGTTTTCCCAGACTCTCTTAGCCATCTCAACTTTCTCAGGGGACATAGAATCCCTCCAAAATGGAGTGCAGACTCTCAAGTAGAACATCTCTGACTCTTTGAAGCCATCAAGCTCCAGACTCTGATTTGGTATTACAAAACCCAGAGAAAACTGAATACCCAGTTTTCTTCACTCAGTCCAAACACTCTGGAGCCCAACACTCTGCAATAGTCAATCGTGTGTGTCTTTTTCCTATACTCACACCGTAGCAGGACCTATCATTGTCACAGACTGTATCAAGGCCCATCAATAATTTGAACTTTGAGCAGAACTTTTGATTTTGCTCCTAGATCCCTGATCCAGCTCAACAGATTCCTATTACATTTTGCTGTACATGTCAGTAGTGCTCTGCTGTATTGTTGATGGAGTTTCCTCACCACAAATTGTCAGCCAAATGTTTTCTTTATTGAAATAAACAAACAATAATTCATACAGAAACTTCAGCCTGTAGAGCTCAGGTCATGAGCAGAATTTCAATAGTTGTTAAAGACCTAACAAAAGGATAACCAAACATTCTTACGTGGACTGGCACAAATCCTGATTAGGGATGGGCCCGGTGCTCGATTCAAACCCATGTTCGAATCGAGCACCGGGCGTTCGCTCGCTCGTCGAGCCCAGAACTATTTGGGCCGTTCGCATCACATTCGTGTGATGCGAGCGGCCCCGCAATGCATTGCGGCCGGCGCGGCCGGCGCAGTGCATTGCTGGCTGATGATTGGCCAAGCATGCACTGTGACCCCGCATGCTTGGCCAATCACAGCGCCCGAAACTCGGAGAGCAATAATTGGCTACAGGCAGGACGCCTGTAGCCAATTACAGCTCAGGGGCTTTAGTACATGCCCCACCATTTAAAAGGCCGCCACGCCATCGGCCCCGGTCACATGAGTTCCGGCTTTAGGAGAGATCAGTCTGCTGATTCTGTCTTTGCTTGATACTGAAAGATTTGCTCTTCTTTGCTAAACCATTGGCTATTTCTTTGCTAAACCATTGCTACCTAAGTCATTGATCGTTCATTGCTGCTGATTGCACAGTTAGCGTGTTATTAGCTGCTGCTGGGGATTAGTCTGGTGCGTGCTTACTGTTAGTACAGTATTGCAGTAGTACCAACCGCAGTGCTGTTAGCACAGCATTGCACCCCAACAGCACCCATAGGACTTCTAGTGTGTTAGTGGCAGCAAACAGAGCTCCTATATTTTCTTCTCAGCAGCACCCATAGGACTTCTAGTGTGTTAGTGGCATCACACAGAGTTCCTATATTTTCATCTCAGCAGCACCCATAGGACTTCTAGTGTGTTAGTGGCAGCAAACAGAGCTCCTATATTTTCTTCTCAGCAGCACCCATAGGACTTCTAGTGTGTTAGTGGCAGCAAACAGAGCTCCTATATTTTCTTCTCAGCAGCACCCATAGGACTTCTAGTGTGTTAGTGGCATCACACAGAGCTCCTATATTTTCTTCTCAGCAGCACCCATAGGACTTCTAGTGTGTTAGTGGCAGCAAACAGAGCTCCTATATTTTCTTCTCAGCAGCACCCATAGGACTTCTAATGTGTTAGTGGCATCACACAGAGCTCCTATATTTTCATCTCAGAAGCACCCATAGGACTTCTAGTGTGTTAGTGGCATCACACAGAGTTCCTATATTTTCTTCTCAGAAGCACCCATAGGACTTCTAGTGTGTTAGTGGCATCACACAGAGTTCCTATATTTTCATCTCAGAAGCACCCATAGGACTTCTAGTGTGTTAGTGGCATCACACAGAGCTCCTATATTTTCTTCTCAGCAGCACCCATAGGACTTCTAGTGTGTTAGTGGCATCACACAGAGCTCCTATATTTTCATCTCAGAAGCACCCATAGGACTTCTAGTGTGTTAGTGGCATCACACAGAGCTCCTATATTTTCTTCTCAGCAGCACCCATAGGACTTCTAGTGTGTTAGTGGCAGCAAACAGAGCTCCTATATTTTCTTCTCAGCAGCACCCATAGGACTTCTAGTGTGTTAGTGGCATCACACAGAGCTCCTATATTTTCATCTCAGAAGCACCCATAGGACTTCTAGTGTGTTAGTGGCATCACACATAGCTCCTATATTTTCTTCTCAGCAGCACCCATGGGACTTCTAGTGTGTTAGTGGCATCACACAGAGCTCCTATATTTTCTTCTCAGCAGCACCCATAGGACTTCTAGTGTGTTAGTGGCAGCAAACAGAGCTCCTATATTTTCTTCTCAGCAGCACCCATAGGACTTCTAGTGTGTTAGTGGCATCACACAGAGTTCTTATATTTTCATCTCAGAAGCACCCATAGGACTTCTAGTGTGTTAGTGGCATCACACAGAGCTCCTATATTTTCTTCTCAGCAGCACCCATAGGACTTCTAGTGTGTTAGTGGCAGCAAACAGAGCTCCTATATTTTCTTCTCAGCAGCACCCATAGGACTTCTAGTGTGTTAGTGGCATCACACAGAGCTCCTATATTTTCTTCTCAGAAGCACCCATAGGACTTCTAGTGTGTTAGTGGCAGCAAACAGAGCTCCTATATTTTCTTCTCAGCAGCACCCATAGGACTTCTAGTGTGTTAGTGGCATCACACAGAGTTCCTATATTTTCATCTCAGAAGCACCCATAGGACTTCTATGTGTTAGTGGCATCACACAGAGCTCCTATATTTTCTTCTCAGCAGCACCCATAGGACTTCTAGTGTGTTAGTGGCATCACACAGAGCTCCTATATTTTCATCTCAGAAGCACCCATAGGACTTCTAGTGTGTTAGTGGCATCACACAGAGCTCCTATATTTTCTTCTCAGCAGCACCCATAGGACTTCTAGTGTGTTAGTGGCAGCAAACAGAGCTCCTATATTTTCTTCTCAGAAGCACCCATAGGACTTCTACTGTGTTAGTGGTATCACACAGAGTTCCTATATTTTCATCTCAGAAGCACCCATAGGACTTCTAGTGTGTTAGTGGCATCACACAGAGCTCCTATATTTTCTTCTCAGCAGCACCCATAGGACTTCTAGTGTGTTAGTGGCAGCACCCATAGGACCTACAGTGTGTTGTGAGCACACATAGGAGTTCTATTTTTTATACTATATACACTACCGACTACAATGGCTGGAAGACCGCCAAGGAGAGGCAGAGCGTGCCGAGGCAAGAACACAGGGCAGGCAGGCTCTGTTTCTAGAGACAACAGTGCTGGCCGTGGACGTGGTCGTGCATCGTCATCAGCACGTGGCCATGGGACACGCTTGTCTTTGTTTTCGGCAGCTGGACATGTGGAGCCGCATCATGCCGAAGGCTTGGTAGAATGGATGACCAAGCCCTCCTCATCCTCCTCATCCTCTCTCACCCAGGCTCAGGGTACTGGCAGAGCAGCTGCCAACGCGTACTCAATGGCATCATCAGCCACCCCTTCCCTAGACCCACCATGTCCTCCTGAGGAGTCCCCCGAACTGTTTGAGCACAGTGTTGGGTACATGCTCCAGGAGGATGCCCAACGATTCGAAGGCTCGGATGATGATACCCAGCTTGAGGAAGTCAGTAGTGTGCGCGCAGAGAGAGGGGATGCTGAAGGACAGCAATCTGGCAGTAGTGTTCCACCAGCTGCAGCTTACTGCCAGGTTTGCTCTAGTGGTGAAGAGGGAGGGGATGATGAGGTCACTGACTCCACGTGGGTGCCTGAAGGGAGAGAGGAGGAGGAGGAGGAGGATGCAGCGTCACATGTCCAACGAGGCAGGATGCCCCCTGGAGGCCAGCTAGAGGCCAGCACAGCAACTGTACCACACCGCAGAGCTCCGCCTGTGCAGGGCGCTGCCTCTGCACGTTATCACAAAAGTTCTTTGGTGTGGGCCTTTTTTGAGACGAGTGCATCAGATCGCACCACTGCTATTTGCAATATTTGTCTCAAGCGTATCTCGCGTGGCCAAAACATCAGCCGCTTGGGCACCACAAGCATGAGCAGACATATGTCGACCTGCCATGCAGCTCGTTGGCAAGCACACATAAAAGACCCACACCAAAGAACAAAGCGGACCTCTCCTTGCTCCTCATCAGCTGGGATCTCCATCCCCACTATATCTTCAGTCCTCTCTGAAAGCTGCTCTGAGAGGACTGAAGGTGTAGAATTAGGTGTGTCACAACCAAGTACTTGCAGTACACCGACGTCCGATTGTAGCAGGCAAATTTCCCTGCCCCAGCTGCTGGACCGTCGAAAGAAGTATACTCCCAGCCATCCACATGCCCAGCGGTTGAATGCTAGCTTGGCTAAATTGCTAGCACTTCAACTGCTGCCTTTTCAGTTGATAGACTCGGCCCCCTTCCGTGAGTTTGTTCAATGTGCGGTTCCTCAGTGGCAGGTTCCCAAACGCCACTTTTTCTCACGGAAGGCGATTCCGTCTCTCTACTGGCATGTGGAAGGCAATGTCCATGCCTCGCTGGACAGGGCGGTCAGCGGTAAGGTGCATATTACCGCTGACTCATGGTCCAGCAGGCATGGACAGGGACGTTATCTTTCTTTCACGGCCCATTGGGTCACTCTATTGGCAGCTGGGAGGGATGCAGGACAAGGTGCAGTAGTGTTGGAGGTTGTTCCGCCACCACGCCTCCAAAATGCTACTACTGGTTGTGACACACCTCTCTCCTCCACCCCCTCCTCTTCTTCTTCCTCCATGTCCTCTTCGAGTGCTCTGTCCTCGGAACCAGCGGTGCTCCGTAGGCGTACAAGGGGCTACGCGAGTACGCAGGCAAAAAGATGCCATGCCGTGCTTGCGCTGGTGTGTTTGGGGGACAGGAGCCACACTGGGCCAGAGGTTCTGGCAGCTCTGCAGGGGCAGGCCGAGAGGTGGTTGACGCCACGCCAGCTTAAGCCAGGAATGGTCGTTTCTGATAATGGCACCAACCTCCTCTCTGCCCTGCGACAGGGGCAGCTCACCCATGTGCCCTGTATGGCTCACGTCCTCAACCTGGTGGTGCAGCGGTTCTTGGGCAGGTTCCCAGGCTTACAGGATGTCCTGAGGCAGGCCAGGAAAGTCTGTGTGCATTTCCGCCGATCTTATAATGCCAGTGCTCGGCTGACTGAGCTGCAAAAGGAGCTGAACCTGCCCAAGAACCGCCTAATATGTGACATGCCCACCAGGTGGAACTCAACGTTGGCCATGCTGCAGCGACTGCACACGCAGCAGAGGGCCATCAATGAGTACCTTTGCGACTACGGCACCAGGACAGGGTCAGGGGAGCTTGGCTTTTTTTCCCCACGCCAGTGGAGCATGATCAGGGATGCATGCACTGTCCTCTCACCATTTGAGGAGGCCACGAGGATGGTGAGCAGTGACAGTGCATGCATCAGTGACACTGTACCTCTTGTCCACCTGTTGGAGCATACGCTGCGTGGGATAATGGACAGGGCACTTGAGGCAGAACAGAGGCAGGAAGAGGAGGACTTCCTTGTCTCTCAAGGCCCCCTTTATCCAGACAATGTTCCTTCTGTCCCACCCATCACACAGGAAGAGGAGGAGGAGGAGGAGGATTGTGTGAGCATGGAGGTGGAGCCTGGCACTCAGCATCAGCAGCAGCAGTCTTTTAGGGATGATGTACAGTCCCAACAAACCAGTGGACTTGTACGTGGCTGGGAGGAGGTGGCTGGCGATCATGTCATCCTCAGTGACCCAGAAGACTCCGGACCGAATGCCTCAGCTAACCTACGCTGCATGGCCTCCCTGATCCTGCAAAGCCTGCGGAAGGATCCTCGTGTTCTTCGGATCAAGGAGAGTGACCATTACTGGCTGGCCACTCTCCTTGATCCACGGTACAAGGGTAAGGTTGCGGACCTTATCTTGCCGTCGCAGAGGGAGCAGAGGATGAGACATCTCAGGGAGGCCTTGCAGAAAGGTCTGTGCAACGCGTTCCCAGAAACTGGGAGGTTACAAACTCCTGGTCCTGGACGACGAGTTGCTGAGGCTTCGGTCAGTAGCAGAAGGAGCGGTGGGGAAGGTGGACGTCTGACCGATGCGTTCAGACAATTTTTTAGTCCGCAGCCCCAAGGTATGATCGGTTCCAGCAACCATCGCCAGCGTCTGATATACATGGTGCAGGAATACCTAGGGGCAAGGTCAGACTTGGACACCTTTCCCACCGAAAATCCTCTGGCTTACTGGGTCCTGAGGATGGATCACTGGCCAGAGCTTGCACAGTATGCAATTGAGCTACTGGCCTGTCCTGCATCCAGCGTTCTTTCCGAACGCACATTCAGTGCTGCTGGAGGATTTGTCACCGATCATAGGGTGCGCCTGTCCACCGACTCGGTTGATCGACTGACCTTCATAAAAATGAATCAGTCTTGGATCACCACCAGCTACCAGACACCTGAAGCGGATATAACGGAATAATTTATAATGTCACATCCCTTCAAGACTGCCTATGCTGATGCTGAGTGACTGTCCTGTTATGTTCACTGACTATCCTCTTCCTCCTCCTCAATGATCCATGCCACCACACCAGTGCCTAAGGCACAATTTTTCAGCCCCTGTATAACAGGGGCGTGTAATTACAATTTTTTAAAAAGATGCTTCGCAACAGGTCTGACTGCTGTGCTCAGAGTACAGTATCTGTGAGGGGTTGCAGTGTTGTGGCACCAGCACCAGTGCCTAAGGCACAATTTTTCAGCCCCTGTTGGGGCGTGTAATTACAATTTTTAGGCAATGCTTTGCAACAGGTCTCATTGCTGTGCTCAGAGTACAGTATCTGTGAGGGGTTGCAGTGTTGTGGCACCAGCACCAGTGCCTAAGGCACAATTTTTCAGCCCCTGTATAACAGGGGCGTGTAATTACAATTTTTTAAAAAGATGCTTCGCAACAGGTGTGACTGCTGTGCTCCAAGTACAGTATCTGTGAGGGGTTGCAGTGTTGTGGCACCAGCACCAATGCCTAAGGCACAATTTTTCAGCCCCTGTTTAACAGGGGCGTGTAATTACAAATCTTGATCTAATAGTTCACAGCAGGGCCCATTCCTGCGCCCACCAAGAGTAACTATGAGGGCCTACAGTCTTGTGGCAACACCGTCCACCACCACCACCACCACCACCAAAGGCCCAATTTTTCTGCCCTGTTCAACAGGTGCATGCAATTACAAATCTTGATCTAATAACTCACAGCAGGGCCCATTCCTGCACCCACCAAGAGTAACTGTGAGGGCTTACAGTCTTGTGGCAACACCGTCCACCACCACCACCACCACCACCAAAGGCCCAATTTTTCTGCCCGGTTCAACAGGTGCATGCAAGTACAAATCTTGATCTATTAACTCACAGCAGGGCCCATTCCTGTGCCCACCAGTCTTGTGGCTACACCAACATCTAATAGGGCAAATTTCTGCAGAGTATATACGGCAGGCCCCTACTTTCAAACATCCAACTTACAAACGACTCCTACTTGCAAACGGCAAGAGAAAACAGGAAGTGAGAGGAAATCTACCCCTAGGAAGGAAAATTCTATCCTGTTAGATTTAATTTGGGAAAAAGGTATCTCCTCTCTACTGATGCTTTATCACCAATCCTTGTTTCAATTAAAACCCCACTTTTCCAAAAACATTTGTCATTGGGACGGAAAGTGAGGTGACATGTTCTGAACAGATGTGCAAAGACAGCAAATGTTACAGGGGTGATAACCCCTCCCTATGTTCTCCAAAAAGCTTAAAAATTGATTTTTTTGGGATGTAGCTACACTTCATAATGTACCTGTTCAGATTCTACTTAAGAACAAACCTACAGTCCATGTCTTGTTTGCACCACCTATATACTGCTGTTCAGAGTATATAGGGTTGTAGGTATAGGGTTTTATTTTGGGTGCGGGGTCCCCCTTAGTATCCATACAAGACCCAAAGGGGCTGGGGTGGGGGGGGGGGTGATGGGGTAGCCATGCCATTTTTCTCAAGGATTTTCAGCCATATGGCGGCCAGGACAAGACATGACATTAAAGCCGCAAGTGGTTTTAAATGGCTTCTTTTTTTCCTTTACAAATGTCATTTTGTGCAAGGACAGTTCTAAACACGGGAAACACATGCCACTTCACAGGCATACTTTAGACACCCCCCAGGTACCATATTTAAAGGAAAATTTCACTTTTTTTTTTTTCACTTTATGCATCATTAAAATGACTGCTCCCGAAAAAACTTTAGTTTTTAAAATTTCTTTTTGCATTGATATATGTCCCCTGGGGCAGGACCCGGGTCCCCAAACCTGTTTTATGACATTAACATGCATATTGGCCGTTGTAATTAGCAATTTTGATTTCGAACGTTCGCGTCCATTATAACGAATAGGGTTCGAAAATTCGCGCGAACTTTCGGTCCGTTCGAAGGTTCTGGTGCGAACCGAACCCGGGGGTGTTCGGCTCATCCCTAATCCTGATATAAAAGATTCAAGGTACCATAGCATTCACCAAAAAATTTGTAATATTAATTTCTGTAACCACAGTTAAAGCCAAATGTTCAAAAATCATATGAGAACATGATTTAAAGAATAATTCTACAACATCAAATTCCTTAGTATTGCAGTGGATTTGATGAGTTAAATGAGTTAAACCATGCACCATGTTCACGTTTACTTTTAAAATCAGTAGAGAGCTGCCCATTTTTTGTGTGTATTAGAATGTGGTATGGATGCTGGTTGCTGACATTACTGTGTAGGACCTGTATCAGCAGCCAGAGAGTTATCTGCAGCTAGGGATAAGTAAGATTGAATGTGATGTGCCATATAGCACATTAAAATACCAACTCTTATCACTTCTTGGAAATAGGTGAATGGCACTCCTGCGCTATCAATAACAATAATAAAAGTGAATAAGTCTGCTACAAATACCAAAAAGCAAAATCCGTGGCTCCAAGTGTATGAAATAAAGATGATGTTGCGCTGTCCACAATATCGTGAAAAAACTACACAATAAATATCTCAATCAACATAAATACATATATCTGTGAATAAATGAGTAAATAAATATTACTTCTGAGTGTCCATAAATATCACATGCTAGTAAAGTGACTGATGCAATAAATATAAGTGGTAAATATATACTCCTGGTGATGACAATATATGCCAAAAGTACAAAAGATGAAAGTGAAGGTGCTCTACTTCTTGCACATACAAATGGTGAAAATGACTATTTATAGGTGTCTCCTCTTATAATATATGTGACACGTCAGTGCTTACAGGCCTCTCACCTTACTGCTGTAAGGTAACAGCATTGAATGAATATCTTTAGGGGATCCTTATATCTCCTCTTAACTTTAGGGATCCACTCTATGATGAACGCTGCCCTGGGAATTGGATGTTTGGCAATTCTTCCTTAGATGTAATCCTGGGATGTCCACCTAGTCTCCTCTGTGGTGGCATTATACAAATGAAAAGGGCTCCGATAGTATAATGTAGTTTTTTAGGGGTATTTCATTAAAAAAGCATATTGGTACTCACATTCAAAACAACACAGCAAGGTGTATACTCCACGAGCAGCGAGCTCAAATTCGTACGTCACTCTGCCGCCCAATCCCAAATTCTTGGAAATGTTTCCTAGGTTATACTGTATATGTCACATATAAATTAATGGGTGACTAATCCAGACAAATGTAAGTGATGTCTTCAAGGGGCAATCAAGTTTTATGTTTTGCCTTCTACACTGCTTTACACAGATTACAGTTTGAATCTGCTTACTTCCAGTTAGACATTAGCATATACTGAGCTTTTTGATGAGGCAAGCAGTGATGCTTAAAATGCACCTGCCTTCACATAAGACTGTACATTGGGGAATACCAGCCATATAGATATCTCTCACCTGTAAGTTATAACCCAGGCAAATCCGAGCAGCAGTGCACATAGGATTCAGATGAAGAGCCTTCACAAAATCCATCTGAGCATATCTGAATCCCTCTTTATGGCCATATTCCATGTAGGCATTGCCACGGCCAATGTATCCTTCTGGAGACAAGGGGTTTAGCTGCAGCACCTGGTTAAATGCCTGCACAGCCTCTTCGTACTGCTGCAGTCTGTCACAAGAAATGTGTAAACGTTAAATTTTTGAATGATGAAAGCAATTTGAAAAAGATACCATTTACTGGCTAATTTTCAAAGTATGTTAGGTCCTTATAGCCAACAATGTAACACCGCTTCTTTCACCACAATTTGACAAATACAAACATCTGATTTCTGAGCACACTCTCCAAAATGTTAGTATTACCATTATAACTGCCACCTGATCAGAAAAAATTGATTCAGTTGTCAAAAAAACTCTTGTTGTCTTATGTAGACTGTATTAATATACAGTATATCAGAGTTGAGAGATGTAACCTGATGCTTGTGGCACCACATCCATAGTATACAAAAAAGCAAAACACAGAGATATTGGACTTTAACTGTTGTCAACTGTAATCCCAAATGAGGAAAAAGGAGAGTACTCAAATTTATAAAAGTATACAAAGTTTATTTGACAACATGATTAAAATCACAAAGTAAAAACATGTCAAAAAGTATGTGCAGTATATAATATGTAACTTACTTATAATTTGTAGCTTACACCATACTGGATGGCTAGTATGGTGTGTACATATATACAAAAAGACCTGTCTGGTTGGCCCACTTGATAAGTATCTATTAATAGAGAGTCAGATGAAGGACTTCTTCCTTATAACGGGCCATACCCAGGGATCAATGTACCATCACCCGTAGGAATCGCTACGCGTTTCGCCAAAGGCTTCCTCAGGGGATTCTAATTGTACTGCTAAATGTCTTGTGATTAATATACACACTTTTATCATTTCAAGCACACATACAATGTGCATGTATCACAAATATGAAATTTCTAATAAGAATTATATATATAGAAGATAGCATATTATTTCCCATATTATTTGATTGGGATTACCGTTAAAGACCAATATCTCTGTTTTTTGCTTTTTTTAATATACAGTATATAATTCCCTAAATACATGATACGTTGTTGATTATTTTACTTGGCAAAGTAAACACCATTCGGAAAATGACAATGGTTTCCTTAGAAACCACTGTGCTTTATGACTGCAGTACAACACCGAATTTCACCAGTAAGTAAAGCTACAAGCAAAATCTGATATTGCAGATCTCAGTCCACAGAGCAATCAGAGGTACAGAAAAAAATAACTAGTCTGTGTAACTATATCAGCTGTCCAAACAAACTTAGGTTTTAGAGCCACAATGTATCTGGAAATCATATGGAACAATTGTAGATGATTTTGTACCGGGAAGTACAGATCAAATGTGGATAAGTACTTACATTTTTGTATCTTGTATTATGTATTACATAATAAACAAACAATGTAGGGTGTTAATACCTGTGATGGCAGTCTCCTATCACCTGATGGATCTTTATGTCTCCAGGAGCTTTCCTAGCCACAGCTTTGAAGTCCTATTAACAAAAGGTGCTGGTTAGTATACTCCATAATTATTATATCCTATGTAATATTTATGTCAGGCGATTTGGCTAAGGTCCCCTTGATCTCTCTCTTCATATATTTGCAAAGCAGTAGCCATTGAGGCAGGTGTGTTTATTTTAAGTTTAGTAAATAACAGAACATAAAAGCATAGGTTTAAGCCTAATGTTTGTCCCAGATGCTGCCAGGCAAGAATGAAGTTTAGCGAAAGCATAATTGTCCTAACAATTTGTTAGCATGTACCGCTTATCAGTGCCCATCAGTGAAGGAAAAAATTACTTATTTGCAAAATTTTATAACAGAAACCAGGGAAAATGTTTTGTCTTCTTTCATTTGTTTAGCAAAAAAAACAAAAAAAACAACAAGTGGTGATTAAATACCACTAAAAGAAAGCTGGCCTGGGCAGGAAAGGGGGTGAAAGTGCCTGGCATTGAAGTGGTTAAAGTACCATTCCAGGCAATGCTGAAAATTACTGCCTAAAGCTTATCTAAAGCCAAAATGTTTTTTGTAACCTTGACAAAGTAAGGAAGAGTAAGAATCAGTCATGCATTTTTTGTTGTTTGTGAACCTGCTGTGAACATGAACATTCTCTATTTGTTTTGGTAACCACTGTCAATAGGACATACATTGATGGGAAATCCAATTTTATATGGTTACCACTAGAACAGGACAGGAAGGAAAATCTTCCAAATGGGACATCCAGTGACAACAGTCTAAGAGGGTATTTCCTCTAACTTTGGCCATCTACTTTCCTGACAGTATATCGGCATTTAGAGGTGATCATCTTAGCTGTACATTATTTCTAACAGCAATCTAGATATTGCCAATCCCACCAACTAAACCTAGGTGGTTATGGGCCTGGTGGATTGAAGGACATGCCATTACACTAAAGATGCAATTCGTTAGCACCTTTCATGTTCTCTACTATGTGTTTTGCATTGTGCAGCCTCCTTCTTCCCAAGATCCCATAGCACTGACAGGAGAGATGGATGCCGGACGCTGATGAGCTGCTCTAAGTACAGGGAGGGGTTTTTCAAGTGACTGCTTTAAACGGACCAAGAGAGGCTATATTGAGGCTTTGGATAGCGTCACTCAACAATCATCAAATTGAAAACTGTGTTAACAACTCCCTTGCTGCACTCCGCATACCACTCTGATCTGTGACCAACCAGTTTATGGAAGGCTCTTATTTGATACTTGTTGACTTTGTGGGGCAGTGTCAGTAGGCTTCCAGTGACGCCATCTTCTGAAGTGTTTTACCAACTTTTTTGTTCGCATAGTAGAATATACTCCTTCAAACCAGCTTCTGCTTACCTTTCGACAAATTTATGATTACATATTCTCCTATCCAATATCCCTGACGAAGGGCTTGAACCAGAAACGCGTCGGGTACCGGAGATGTTTCAAATTACTGGAGAGTATTTACGATACTATTCTATGCTTGCTATGTAATCTTGCTATGTTTTTCGTTCGTTTTTTTTTGTCTTTTGTTATGGTATGTTTTTAACTGATCATTACATGTTGGTATGATCAAATTTTATGTGTTATAATAAATATTTTTTAATCTATACTTGTGTTGTTGTCTTTAAAGTCCCAAGCAAGGGGGGGTTTCCTTTTTTCCTAAAACTACAGATTGGGTCATAATGATGATTAGATAGCAGACACACGTTTTTTCATGCCAAACACCATATGGATATATTTAAATACTTGTCTGGAGGTCTTATGTTAGATACAGAATGTGTGCCCAATACAACGCGTAATAATAGATATACGTAAAATGATTACCCGTTAACACTCTTTGACAGAATCTTCCACACATCTCCATTCACACAAAAATACATTAACATTCCACATTCAGGATTTTATGACTTTGTACCTCCAATGAATTGGCATAGTCATGAAGCTCAAGGTACAGCAATCCGCGATTAACAAGAACTTTAACATCAGCTTCTTTCCATCCTCCCAGAATAAGTACAATAGCATAATCTTTCAAAGCCTGGAACACATGTAGAACAGATGAATCAAACATTACTGCTACTTTTTATTATATATCTGATAGTATGAATCAAGCAATAAAATGTGTGTGCTTAAAGAAAGTCAGGAATACAATTAAAGATAAACTCCAGAGAAGCAGCTTATGGCACAGTTAAAATACATACTGTATATGGTAGTTGTTTTACCTGCCAAGGAATCAGTTATATGCAGGGGATTGAAGAAAACTAATATAAACCAAATTCTAGAACTTACACCAGCTGCATTTATACATATAATTCTTAGTTAAAAGAAAAATATGGCCAAAGCTTTTTTTGCCATACTTCTCTTCTGGGTCACAGAATCTCCCACTTCTTCTCATACCATTAGGGGGGAGAATTTCAGAGATAGCTGGAAATAATGTAACTTACAAAAGAGTGCTTTACAAGCACAGAGCATATAAAATTGGAAATTTATGGACGAGGCCTGTTAGTTTGTACCCAATATGGATGACACACCAAGTAAAATTGCACAACTATTTTTGGTTAGATGAAGGTAAAAAATAACATGTAGAGAACCGCTGCAAAATGCTTGTCTTAACAGTTCCAAACACTATGGTATCTGCGTCCCAGTAGCACACGCAAAACAAATGCAGAGATTCTCAGCAATGTTAGCGGCACATTGGAGTAGTCCCACCAATAAGGTTAACAGAAAAAGGTAAAATGGCGCAAAATAGTTCTGGCATAATAAGAGTTAAAATGTCACTGGAAAATACATTAAAATTATTCCAATGTCCATCAGATGTCCATCAGATGATGTATGCACCAGCGGCAGCTACCATAGGCAGAAGCAGGCTCTGGAAGATAAATGAGGAAAGGAAGGTGCGCCAAACTAAGTGCAAGAAGAACGGACCGATCCGATTGGTCCGTTCTTCTTACCACGTCACTTCCGGTCCGACGGCACGCTGCGCTCCACGCTGAAGCGCACGCTGATGCGCATCGTCCTGGATCTTCCTCCACTACAGGAAGAACAACAACATCATACACTCGTACAGCATCTCTAGGCCCAGGACTTCCATTGCTGACACTACATCTGCCTTCAGCCTTCAGCCTTATCCTCCATCTGGGACCTACATCCTTCCCTCGGACTGTTGATGACACCGGACCCCGTATACTATTTACATACTACATGCCTGATTACTTCTTAATATTTGTGAGTAGCCATTTGGCTGTTTTTATTAATGGTTATTAAAACGTTAATACTGCACTTAGTTTGGCGCACCTTCCTTTCCCCACCAATAAGGTTGCCACTCTAAAAAGGCTTACGTTACTGGAGCAGCATCTGAGTAGAGGGGACAGGTAAGGACCTTTGGTCACCACATCATACACAAGTGACAGTGGTTGTTTCTCAGCTCAATAAGAAGTAGTTTCCCATCTGGATTCCAATTTGCTACCTCTCTCAAACTTTGGATTTTGAAATAACACTCCCCCAGTCGTAGTGGCAGCATATCAAGGGCAGCATACTCAGCTAAATCTTTGTGTCATTCTAGGACTACCTTCTTAGCCCTCTTTATCTGTTCCCACTATTCCTGGACCCATTTATTGGGCGTATGGTGGGGAATGGACTCTTTCGTGTTTAGCAGCAAGTCCACTGGCAGCTGCTCACTATGCCCAAACAGTAAAAAAAAAAAAAGGCGTCTACCCAGTTGCCCAGATGACTATAAGCCCACACAACATCACCCACATGTTGGTACCAGCTCTCCCAAAGCCCTAGTTACAGTGTCCATAGCATCTTAAATAGTGACTGACTGAAGCGCTCACAGACCCCATTAGCCTACGGGTGGTATGGGGTAGCATGGGACTTACCGATTCCACACAGACAGCATAGTTTGGAAAACACCTGAGACTCAAAGTTAAGGCCTTGATCCGTCAGAACTCGTCTAGGGCACCCATAAGGTTGTATCACATGGTTCCAGAAAAGCTTAACTTTGGTAACGGCAATTTTATCTTTGGTGGGTTCCACAACAACAATTTCTACAAACACTAATGCCCCATACACACGATCATTTTTAATGTCATTTTTAAAACTGACGTTTTTCTCGTCATTTTTTTTCTTGTTTCCTCTCAAGCCTGTCTTGCGTACACACGATCATTAAAAAAAACGCTCGAGCAAAGCGCAGTGACGTACAACACGTACGACGGCACTATAAAGGGGAAGTTCCGTTCGAATGGCGCCACCCTTCATGTTAGTAAAGTTTGTTGAGAGACGATTCGCTCTTTTCAGTCTCGTGCTTTTCAGTCCGTTACAGCGTGACGAATGTGCTATCTCCATTACGAACGCTAGTTTTACCAGAACGAGCGCTCCCGTCTCATACTTGATTCTGAGCATGCGCGTTTTTTTTCACGTCGTTAAAGCATACACACTATCGTTTTTCACGTCGTTAAAAAAAACAACATGAAAAACGACGTGAAAAAATAGAGCATGTTCGAAATTTTTAATGCCCGTTTTTCACGTCATTAAAAATGCTCTGGAGCATACACACGATCATTTTTAATGGCCATTTTTAAAAATGCCATTTTTAATGGCATGAAAAACGATCGTGTGTATGGGGCATAAGGCATAGCGAAGCAGAAGCTGTCACTGTTAGGAAATCCATTGTAAGAAGTTTAAAAGGCTCCAATGTGGTAATTGTCATGGGGGTAGTTTATTCTGGCATGGCTTTATGCAAGGTACATGTGTGCAGGCATGGCAGGCTTGCTGTACCTAACACGATAGTCCTGGACACCAAAAGAATCTCCTGACTTGGGCTTTTGTGCAGTTCACCCCAAAATACCCTATAACTGCATGCAGTAAGGCTACTTTCACACTGCAGCGCCCAGCCGTTAGCGCTAAAGCGCCACTCGTTTTTGTGGCACTTTAGCTGTGCTTTTTGGCTGCTAGCAGGGCGCTTTAACCCCCGATATTGGCCAAAGAAGGGATTAAAAGCATCTGTGTAGCAGCGCTTCCGAAGCACTTTTCAGGCGCTTTGGAAGCGCTGCCCAATTTAAATGAGCTGTAGTTATAGGGGTTTAGCTTTGAGGGACGGAGATGTGACTTGCGTATGCAATTACTTATTTGCACCCATACTGTTCTTGGGCTAGTATGGCCCAAGCCTTGCAGACTTATAGCTGTATAAACTTGGAAAGGCTTAGTATAGTCTGTGTAAGCCAGAAGAGGCACTGACATCAGGCATCATTTCAGGGTGTCAAAAGCTTATTATTGTGGTTCATGCCATAAAGGCAGGATGGAGGGCGACAGTCACCCCTTTTTGATGTGGAGTAAGGGGTGCAGCAATGTGGGTGAATTTAGGGATAATTAAGGATTCTATAGTACCCCACCAGCCCCTGGAAAGAACGCAGTCCAGTCAGTTTTTTAGGGACATACCATTTCTGCACAGCTTGGATTTTAGCGGGGTTGGGAAACTCCACTGGCCTAAATGAAATGTCCCAAATATTGAATCTTTTTACGCATTAATGGGCACTTACTAGGCTTTAGCTTCAAACCGTACTGAGAAAGACGAGTGAACATCCAAAGATGCTTAATGTGGTCTTTAAAGGTTTTAGAAAAGATAACAGTATCTTCCAGGTAGATCAGAAACTTTTCAAAGTTGTAATCTCCAAGGCATCGATCCGACAGCATCTGAAAGCTACTGGGGCAATTGTCAGCCCAAAAGGCATGCGGTTTAATTCATATAGTCCTAGTGGTGTTATAAAAGTGTTCTTTTTTCAATCTTGCTCTCTTACTGGGAATTTGCAGTAGCCACTAGCCATGTCCAGGCTTGGCCCAAGGCCATGAGGGACTCCTCAACCGATAGGCATCCTGATGGGTACAGGCATTGAACTTACGATAGTTCAGACAAAAATGCAGACTGACGTCCTTCCTGCACACTGGAACAACGGGGTCAGCCCAGGGACTATGGCTCTCCCTCACTATCCCGCTTTTCAGGATGTTGCAAATCAAGTTCTTGACTTCTTGGCATAGAGCAGGCGGTATGTGTCAATATAGTTTCTGATTGAGTGTAGTATTACCAGTATGTATGGGGTGATCCAGTGCTTCTGTGCACCCATAATCCTCAGGGCCAGCAGCAAAAACCAATAGATGCTTTTCCAACAGCTGGTGTAGCAGCCACTGTTGGGACAGTGGGAACTCCTGGAAGGGGATAACTAACTGATACTGATCAAGCAACAGTTGGTATTGGTTAACTTCTAGGAGAAACATAGAGGCTTGCAGAGGAGCACAGACAGCTGTGACCGCAGGTTGGAACATGGCAATGTAGTGCTTGGGTAGGAGAATGGGGGTGGTCCACAGGTTGAATAACTGAATCAGCACCTACCCCGATAACCTTGGAAACGTTTAAAGCTGTCAGCCATTCTCCGGGCACCTCTAAGTCTCAACCATGACAGAGGCCCCTTGGAGCTTACTCTGGGCCCCGATGGGGAGTGACCATATAAGCTTCTGCTGTGGAGATAGCAACAACATTTGTTTTGGCAGTGTACAGTATAGAAAATACCCAATCGCTCTGTCTTTAGCTGGCTTTCTCTATGATTAAATTTGCAAGCCCAAATTAAATTTTGCCAAACTACCAGATGTTCCTTGTGGCCACAAGATCGTTTCATTTTGGTTAGCAGCCGGGAGAGGTCTAAGTCCTTGAGGACATTCATACTTAAGACCATGGGTACAGAGGGGACCACCGGACTGTGGGTCACCACTACTCCTATCCGCTCCACCACCTAAGCAAATATCTCCACCATCATCCAAATGATTCCTTCTACCATTATAGGCAAGTTATTGGCCGCCATCAAGGATAACCATGATGGGTCTATGATGTGCTTGTCTTAACAATTCCAAATACTATGGAATCAGTCTCTCAGTAACACAGTCAACACAGATGCAGAAGTTCTCAGCAAAGTTAGTGGCACACTGGAGTAGTCCAAGCACTAAGGTTGTCACTCTAAAAAAAGCTTACATTACCAGAGTAGCATTTTAATTGATGGGTGGCTGATAGGCAGAGTAGCA
This sequence comes from Rana muscosa, assembly GCA_029206835.1. Lineage (NCBI taxonomy): Eukaryota > Metazoa > Chordata > Amphibia > Anura > Ranidae > Rana > Rana muscosa. Next base: position 144,908,969 of record CM055126.1, on the reverse strand, counting down.
GTGTAGTACACTTGGAGGAATTAATCTAAAACCTTTATCACCACACCCAAGTTCAAGGTGTAGCAGAGCTGGCAGTGGTGTCCCTAGTCTGCCCCTCCTTGTAAGAAACCTCTCCCTAGAGCTAAATAATTTGTTCCTATCCAATGTGTCCTGTCTGTGCTCTATCCACTGCTGCTTTACCCCCACTATTAATGACCACTGAGGTCATCCAGCGTTGCAGGGTTTAAGTTACACTACTGCTCTCATGGTGACCCCAACAGAGGCTGCAAAGGAACAATGTTCCTCTCATCCTCCATTCCCTCTGAACAGAGGCCAGCAACACAGCACCACCTACCTACAGAGGGGAGGGAAAAATGAACCAGCTGACAAGATTTTTAGCAGGATCGGTAGATATTATTTGTACTTATCAAATAGATATAACAGAAAATTAAATATTTAACAGAACAAAAGGATCCAAATAAGAGAAATACATTACTCTTTAAAGGAGAAGTACAGCCAAAGCCCCTTCCACAGCCCAGCACTCCAATGAGCACAGGGGGAGGGGCAGAGAAGATTGACAGACACCAGCTCTCTGCTCATGGCGCCCTGAGAACTGAGCGATCAGCATTGAAGCCGCCGGAGGGCAGATGCCGCATCAGACCAATGCTGCATCCACACAGATAAGTATGATTTAAAAAAAAAAAATCTCTTTTAGGAAAGCTTTGGCTTAAAATATGTATATATTGCTATTATATTGTATGCACAGGCTGCAGTCTTGAAGCATTTTTTTCATATCACTTGATTGATGGGGGTTTTGGGGACATAGTGATCATCAGAATTAAGGGTGCAAAATATATCTACAAGGCATGGTAAATTAACCCTCATAAAGGAACTCCTATAGCTCTATTTCCTAGACAGTGTGGCTTAATTTTCTGTTCCTCTGTTACCCATTTATGTAGTCCCTGTTTTGCTTTCTGATACATACTGTACCATCCTGGAAACCTGGTGAAGGGTATCCACAGCTCCATCCCCCCCCCCCAGGAAAGAAGGCCTTAAAGAGGGCTTCTAATCTCTTGCCCACTTTTTCCTTGAACATAGGAATATCATCAACAGAAAAATAAATTGACAACCATTTTAAGTCTTCTATACTCTATCCAAAACTAAAGGAAAGGTTTTGGCTATACAAGCACCTTTACTTACGAGTAAAATACTCATTTACTCATATACCCTCCCCTGCTGCATATACTCACCTTTCCTTTGCATTCCAAGTTTTGTGCCCCAATTTTTCTGCACCACTATCACAAGCAGTGTGAAAGGGGTGCAGGCAGAGAGAATCCTTATGCCGCGTACACACGATCGTTTTTAATGTCATTTTCAAAAACGACGTTTTTCTCGACGTTATTTTTCTTGTTTCCTCTCAAGCCTGTCTTGCATACACACGTTCATTAAAAAAAACGCTTGAGCAAAGCGCAGTGACGTACAACACGGCACTATAAAGGGGAAGTTACGTTCGAATGGCGCCACCCTTCATGTTAGTAAAGTTTGTTGAGCGACGATTCGCGCTTTTCAGCCTCGTGCTTTTCAGTCCGTTACAGCGTGACAAATGTGCTATCTCCATTACGAATGCTAGTTTTACCAGAACGAGCGCTCCCGTCTCATACTTGATTCTGAGCATGCGCATTTTTTTTCCCCTCGTAAAAGCATACACACTACCGTTTTTCACGTCGTTAAAAAAAACGACGTGAAAAACGACGTGAAAACATAGAGCATGTTCTCATTTTTTTAGGCCATTTTTCACGTTGTTAAAAATGCTCTGGAGCCTACACACGATCGTTTTTAATGCCCAATTTAAAAAATTGCATTTTTAACGTCGGGAAAAGCGGTCGTGTGTATGCGGCATTAGCCCTATGTAAGCTTGGAAAACCATTTCTACTGTACCTCACTGTGGCGAGGTACTTCATATCTGGCCACCGATTGGCTTCTGGGATATGCAGTATCAAAAGTGAGTACACCCCTTGAATTTTTGTAAATATTTTATTATATCTTTTCATGTGACAACACTGAAGAAATTACACTTTGCTACAATGTAAAGTAGTGAGTGTACAGCTTGTATAACAGTGTAAATTTCCTGTCCTCTCAAAATAACTCAACACACAGCCATTAATGTCTAAACCACTGGCAACAAAAGTTAGTACATCTCTAAGTGAAAATGTCCAAATTGGGCCCAATTAGCCATTTACCCTCCCTGGTTGATGTAGTGATATCATATATAGTGTCCAGTAGATAATTGATGTTTAAGTATTAGTATGATGATGTAAGTTATGTTTCCGCAGCAACACCCAAGTTCTCAAGAGAGTACAGTTTATTTAACTTCCAAAACAGAACAAAGTCCAATACTTGCACAGATAACAATGGATCCAACAGAGTATATATATATATAATTTAGAGTCCCATATCTCCTAGATCAATCATAGCTAGACCTGTGCCTTCCTATTCATGCAGGATATATCTAGAGTAGACTGAATGCCAGCTTATATTGCCTATCTACTGAATGACTGAGCAATTTGATTGGCCGTCTTTGATCTACACTCTATCTTTCAGAATGACAGAGAATGACCCCCCTAGCCGGAGACGGCTAGTCATCACCTGCCTTAATTTGAAAATAGACTTATCCTGGATTCTTACATATCGTCATAAACAAGTCCCATTTGAAATGTTCAGTAAATCTTGTTTGGCCTTTTGGTCAACAAAAACCCTTTGAAATGTTCAATTAAGTTAACAGGCCACCTCACACACCTTGCATAAGATCAACACATCAAAGGGTCTTCAGCTGCCCCTTTGATATGTGTAATTCAGTTGGCTCTGACAACTCAACCATTGTCACTATTATCAACTGAAATCTGGCCTGGTCAATCTTATACATATATATACTTATACATATATATAATAATATATTGTCCCACATAAATCGGCCAACATATTACAACATATAGCCCCACTTGGGTCGGTTCTAACTACTAGAACTGACCCATAAATCAAGCAACTAACATCATTATGATTTGAGGTACTGGATGCTTTACAATGGCTCATATGAAATATGAAGTTGAGACTGGTTACATCTCTCTTCACCAGCAACTAAAATATTCCCATGAAACAGTTATTAGATAATATAACTTTAGACCATGACTGTAAAAGGATTCAGTAAACATCCGTGGCCTGTATAGCTGTTAGGCCTTATTTCAAAGTATGCTCTTTCTTGAGTAAATCACATCACGATCTTGAATACAGTGCAAAAATTAGCTGATGTTACAGTCCATTCTGACTTCATCACATCTCTAGCTATGAGTAAGCGTCAATTCGTGACGTGAAACGCGTTAGCCACCCTTCCCTGCATGCACACCATCTGCATTTGTTGTTTTGGATTTATGGATTTATTTAGAATTTGGATTTTTTACCTGAAATTTTGGAATAAATAACTGTCTATACAGAGTGCGGCAATCCAGGGTTTCTTTTTCTCCCATTCATCACATCTCTCACCGACTCACTGAAAGTAAAGCTTGTTATGCTTTAGGAGCTCCAATCCACATACGTCCAGGATTATCTCATCTCCAGGCTCAAAGTTTTCATTTCTAAAGATGCTTTTACACAACCACCAGCAAATCCTGAAATTCTGCTTCCATCTTTATAGTAAGAAGAACCATCAATATACCAGCAGTCCTTTCCAAGGTCAAAAAGGTTTGGATACGGCAGTAAAAACTCTGTGCTGCAAACTATTTCCTTGCACTTGACATTCCTGCCTTTAATAGAGCAGTTACTCGTATCATTCAATCCATAATTCCACCAGAATGGTATACCAACATATATACACCCCCACGCGATGGTTCAGATAGAATCAGCTTGACATCAGTGTCTATCAGATCTTCTATCCTGACAAAGCGGCAGTGGAAATTCTTGTCAGTATCTTTTCATGAAAGGTAGAAAGGTCTTTGTTATCCATATATGTCATAGCCTTCAGCATATTATAAACAACTGATTCAACAAAATTCAAATCATGACTAGAGTGATGAATTTCACTCACCCCTCTTATAAATTTAGGAAAACCACCCAACATACTATAATTTATGCTATGCCAAGCCATTGTGCAGCATCACCTCAGATGTTAAATCTATTGATATCAATATGCATTATGTCATATGTACAGATGTTATAAAATTATTCTAGGTTTAAATGCTTCGCTCTGGTTTTAAGATAAAGTTCACAAAATAAAACATAATAAAAATTTAAAATTAAAAGCAAAATATATCTGGGAAAGGGAGAAAAAATAAAATAAAAAAAGGGCATTGGGGAAGAAAGGTCCGTTGAAAAGAAAAATAAAGAAAAAATGAGAATGAAAAAAAAAATTTGAATGAAAAAAAAAAAGGTCCATTGCTTGATGAATTTTGAGAGAGTGCCCATCCTTGTATATTTTCTATTCAGCATTTCTTCCCAACTAGCCAACTTCTGTTCACATTCAAACGAGTTCCTCCAGGGATCTGAAAGACAAAAATTCTCAGACAAAAACTCATTAGCAAAGTCCTTAGTATTTTTTTTTTAAAACAAAGTACTATTTACAGTTTACAGTCTAAAGCTAATTCACCCCCACTGCTAGAGAAGCGTAATTTGTATTCAAAAACAGATCTGGAGAATGTACATTTGCATTTTGTACAACTGTTCCAATAATGTGTCACGTTCTTTTCTCATCTTGTCATACTCAATTTTCAGGTGGTCATACTTCTGTTTTAATTGAGAAAATGGTATCCAGGTCCTTTTCTTATTATTATTTTGCCTAAACAATGTGGCTACATCAATTTTGACAGCCTGCTCATTTACCTTTCTCCATAAATGATCTGCCCTCAACAATACGTCTTTTAAATCATGGGGATTTGGGGTAACTAATAAAATATTTTGTTTGATATCTTCATGCAAAGCATCTAGAAACACTCTCATATGTACCAAGCCTCCACGCTCAAATGCAAGATTATTACTGACCAATAATTCCATATGTAGCGGGTATACACTTTTCTGTGTGTTTAAAACTGGTGATGTGCAGTTCCCTGCAGCCCCACGGGTGGCGCTGTCACCTTGGGCTGGGGTTGAACCATTGCTGTGTGCTGTGCTCCCTTTTTGTCCTCCCTCGGCAGCGGTATGGTGGGGCGGGGAACCCGCCGTGCTTGCTGGGAGAGGGTATAAAGGGGCCGGCCATCTTTGTCACAAGGTCGAGTCCCGGGCACCTTCAGCCTGAGGGCGGTGGTTCGTGTCGGTCCCCTAGGTGGCCTAGGCCTAGAGGACGTTCGGAGGTCATGTTCCATCCCAGGCACCTTTAGCCTGGGGTGAGGTACTCGGATGGAGGTCTGGAGCTCAGTGCCCACCACTGAGTTCCGCGAGGGAAGGAGATCCTAGGGAACCCCGGGAGTGGGTACCCAAATCCGGAGGGCGTAATGGACAGGTGGGAGACACTTGCTTGAAGACCTGGTGCAGCATATTGCCGGTGACAGGTGAGCCTTCCATCGGAGACCGTCTGGAAGGAAATTCCCCCTCGTTCGGAGACCGCAACCCACTTCCAGGAAGGAAAGTGAAGAGTTCATTGTGTCTGGGCCTACTCGCATCCACACCTCCTTGTCTGTTCTGTTCTCTAAGGAGTCCAACTGATTGTGTTCACTTTTGCATTGAGAAGAATAAAGGAGTGTTGGACTTTAATGGTGTGGGGCTCGTTTTCTGGCAGACATTGTTCAAGGTAACTCTCTTTGGAGGTTCCAGGTGCAGAACACCGACCCGAAGGTAAAATAAGAACTTTGCTTACACCACACAAACATCTGCGGTGGGTGAAGGCTTGGCGTGGTGACCCCGCACTTTCTCCTCTAAGGTAGCCCTAGACAAGAGAGAGACGAGCTGATATAGAGAGGAGAGAGAGAGGAGGCCGCTACACATAATAGCTGCTATCCTGTGTGACAATTCATAGGGAGATTCACTTTGCATTTGTTTGATCTTCCCATGAATAGTAACATCAGAACGTACACCATACAAAGCACATAATAATTCCATTAATATGTCCCTTGTCCTCAGAGGCTGGATACAGATCTGTTTAATTCTCATCCAAAGACCATTTCCTATAGAATGTTTCAAAACTCTTTCTAAGTCAGATGGGTTGAGATTGTACATATCTCTGACATTCTGCAAGTCACAAAACCATTTCAAAAATCTGTTAAAATCATGGCAGGGAACCATTCCTATTTCTTTAAGAATTGCATCTAGTTCTTTTGGTTTCAAATGCTTCATTACAAGCTGAACTTCACCTGTATTATTATAAACTGTGGTGGTCACAGTGGGTGTGGCTGGCAATGAATTATCAGGATTTAATATGAGGTTCTGTTTCATTTGATAGTAAGTTTGTGTTTGTATTTTGCTGCAGATTGCTGAATCCAAGATTTGATGCATATCTGCATTCCTGAAATCTCTTCTCTAATTCCATAATTCTTAATTTTAATCTCTTATTTTCCTCTGATAATTCATCACAACGTTTAGATTTCTCAAGCAAAGCTCCCCCAATGGTAACTGCATGCAATTTTAAATGTACTGTCTCAGTTTCTGATTGGTTTTGTAACCTCTGACAAACTTTATGGCTATTATCAACTGCATTCTGTAAATGGGCAATTTCCTCAAACTTATCCTTCAAAGAACTTTCCATAGTTGAACAGCAAGATAACAAGCCCTGCAAAATACAACCTTTTCTTTTACTTTCTGAAATTTTGCTATCAAAAATATTTTTCTCCAAAAATTCCTTCATCATAGTCCATGTCTGCTTACATTTTTCTGGAATTTCATAAGGACCGCCATGACGCTTAATACATTTTAATATCCATCTGTTAACTTTATCAGAACTGACACTAGTAAGCATTTTGGCTATATTACTAATAATTTAAAAAAAGGAAATATTTTACTCACCGCATTAGTTACTCCTTCAGCTTCTAGTTCAGGTCTTCTGGTACACGACACAATCCTTTTTTTTTTTGTTTCCATTCTCCAGAGAATAATTCTGGGGTTCCGAGCTTGTTTAATCTTGTATATCAGACTCTTATGTCACAACCAGACATTAGAGTCACAGCACAGCTCTTGGGTCTCCATCAGACTTCTGTCCACCTCACAGGATTGTTGTCATCACCGACTTCTGTTACTAAGTCTTGAAAATGCGCTTCTGGTCGCTTGAACGGCACCAATGTAGTGATATCATATATAGTGTCCAGTAGATAATTGATGTTTAAGTATTAGTATGATGATATAAGTTATGTTTCCGCAGCAACACCCAAGTTCTCCAGAGAGTGCAGTTTATTTAACTTCCAAAACAGAACAAAGTCCAATACTTGCACAGATGACAACGGATACAACAGAGTATATATATATATATATATATATATATATATATATATATATATATATATATATATATATAATTTAGAGTCCCATATCTTCTAGATCAATCCTAGCTAGACCTGTGCCTTCCTATTCATGCAGGATATATCTAGAGTAGACTGAAGGCCAGCTTATATTGCCTATCTACTGAATGACTGAGCAATTTGATTGGCCGTCTTTCATCTACACTCTATCTTTCAGAATGACAGAGAATGACCCCCCTAGCCGGAGACGGCTAGTCATCACCTGCCCTAATTTGAAAATAGACTTATCCTGGATTCTTACATATTGACATAAACAAGTACCCTTTGAAATGTTCAGTAAATCTTGTTTGGCCCTTTGGTCAACAGACACCCTTTGAAATGTTCAATTAATTTAACAGGCCACCTCACACACCTTGCATAAGATCAACACATCAAAGGGTCTTCAGCTGCCCCTTTGATATGTGTAATTCAGTTGGCTCTGACAACTCAACCATTGTCACTATTATCAACTGAAATCTGGCCTGGTCAATCTTATACATATATATACTTATACATATATATAATAATATAATGTCCCACATAAATCGGCCAACATATTACAACAGTTGAGGGAAAGCTGAGGGTAAAGGTGATGCCTGGCCAAACATGTCTCCAGACCTAAACCCTATTGAGCATCTGTGGGGCATCCTCAAATGCTCAATAGGGTTTAGGTCTGGAGACATGTTTGGCCAGGCATCACCTGGCCAAACGGTGAAATGGTGAAAGGTGGAGGAGCGCAAGGACTCTAACATCCACCAGCTCTGTGATGTCGTCATGGAGGAGTGGAAGAGGACTCCAGTGGCAACCTGTGAAGCTCTGGTGAACTCCATGCCCAAGAGGGTTAAGACAGTGCTGGAAAATAATGGTAGCCACACAAGATATTGACACTTTGGGGTGTACTCACTTTTGTTGCCAGTGGTTAAGACATTAATGTTTGTGTGTTGAGTTATTTTGAGGGGACAGCAAATTTACACAGTTATAGAAGCTGTACATTCATTACTTTACATTGTAGCAAAGTGTAATTTCTTCAGTGTTGTCACATGAAAAGTTATAATAAAAAATTTACAAAAATGCGAGGGGTGTACTCACTTATGTGAGATACTGTAAGTGTCATCAATCCCAGGAGTCAATAAGCACTCTACTTCTAGCATTGCAGTATTTCCAAACCGGACATGAAGCAATGCCAGGTGGAGATACGCGCCATTGTTGAAAAGGCAACTAGGGGGGCGTGGTCTGAGAATGGTGGTGTGAGGAGCTGCTCTCCCTGAATGCCCAGTCCTCCCCACTGGATGTAACGTTACGATTGCCCTATAGCTAGGTATGAGCCCGGCTAAGCTAAGGAAAACACAGGCCTCTGCTCTTAACCAGGAGAAGACAGAGAAGACAGTACGGACGGAGATTAAGGACTATTTTACTGGCGTCCAGACCCGCAGCGCCCAAATTGATAACGTCAACTCAAGAGGCAGGGAGACCCCACGGCAAGCGGAAAGGATGAGCACGGGGGGACAGTCTGAGCTCCAGGGTAGTGACCTTGTGAACACCGCACCTCCCTTACCTTTGACGCCGAGCGGGGCAGGAGTGGAGACCCAGATGGGACGTACTGCAGCTGGACGTGAAGATACAGGTACAAGTGAGCTCAGTGAGTTCAGCAAGATTAGGGACCTGCTGCGGGCGATGCCGACCAGGGCAGACATAGAAGCGTTACCTACTAGGAAGGACATAGAGGTAATGATCTCCCGGGTGTCTGAGATACATCAGCGGGAAATACAGGAGGTGCGGTCGGACGTGCAACAGCTGAGTGTGCGGGTTACAGAGAGGGAAGCTTCAGCTGACGGAGTAGAGGGGAGGCTGGTAAAGATGGAACAGGAGCTGGCTAGTTATAAGGAACATGCATTGAATTTGCAATTACACATAGAGGAAATGGAGGACCGAGGCAGACGAGGGAATGTGCGGTTACGAGGTATCCCTGAATCTGTGGGCCATGAAAATCTCAGAGAAACGGTGGTCGCTATATTTAAAAAGATATTGGAGCCTAACCCACCAGAAATATTTGAAATAGACCCGGGTGCACAGAGCTCTGGGTCCCAAACGGAGGGAAGAGGACAGGCCTCGCGACATTATCTGTCGAATACATAGATATGCATATAAAGAGGACATTGTACGGAAGGCATGGAGTGTGGGGGTCTTAGATGTTAATGGAGCCAATGTTAAGATATTACCAGATCTTTCTTATGCGACCTTTACAGCGTCGAGCTATACTAAGACCTCTACTAGACCAGTTGAGGGAGATGGGTTTAACATATAGGTGGAGATTTCCGTTCGCATTGACCATACGGAAAGAGGAGACTTCTTTTACTCTGAATAGGATGACGGACTCCGCCGATCTCTTTGTATTTCTGGGGATCCCTACCTTCCCATTACCAAACTGGCTGAGACCATTACAATCCCCCGGACGACGGGGGAACCAGCCCCAACAGACAGGGGAGCAGCCCCGGACTAATAGATGGAGGCGAAGGACACAGGAAAATATAGAGCAGGAGGCTAAGCAGGGATAGAGCTGCACAGCTTACCGTATTACTCACAGCACTTTTCACAGTACTTTTCCCTTTTTTTCCTTTTTTTTGCCGTTCATCCTCTGAATTCTTGAGGTGCCCATGAGACACCCCTGTGGCACCCATGGAAAGAAGAAGGAGACTGAAAAGGGACATGGACATGGACTAATTCCAGGTACTCGCACCTCTTTTTCCTTTTTTTTTTTTTTCCCCCCTCTTTTCTTTCTTGCTGAGGAAGAATGGGAAAACCCTGCATAAGGGTAAATAAAGGATATATAAAGAAGAGATAAGAGGAAGAGAAGATCCCTCATGTCTTTTTTTTTTTTTTTTCACTTCTCTTCCTTTTTTTTTTTTTTTTTTGGGGGGAAGACTTCCCCTCCTTGGTGGTCGTGTGTTATGTTTTAAAAGCATACATAAGTAATTAATTTTTATTTTTTTTGACGCGGATGATACCATGGAATAGACAAATATAATAGACTGAAATAGACTGAAATAAGGGGGAGGGAGTTTCATAATGATAATGAGATGGGGAATGCCTAATATAATCTGGGGGTGGAGCGCTGGGGCTATGGTGATTATATTTGGTTATGCTTTGGGGGGAGGGAAGGGGGACCTTTAGGGTGAAAAAGGGAGGAAAGGGGGGGGTGAAAAGGGGGGGGGTGGGATGGTATATGAGATTTGGGGGGGTACGGGGTATTGGGTAGGGAGGGGGGGTTGTAAAACACATTGTAAAACACATTTTTGCGATAGTTTATATAAAAAGGGGAATTTTTGGGGGGAATATCATCTCTAATAGAGGGTACAAGAGAGAGGTAAGCACTACAGAGATATGTAATTAATGTACGGTAAAGGGGTACGGTACTCGTAATCACAGTTGGGTCTGTTTTTTTTTTTGGAGTAGGATGAGGGGAGGATAGTAAGAGAAAGTAAGGGGGGTCACTTAGAACTCACTATTAAAGGGGAGGGGATGGGGTGGGGGTAGTTTTTTTTTTATTTTTTGCTTTGTTGTTTTCTCTTTGTATGTAGGGAGGAGGAATCACATAAAGGGTCCTCCGGAACTCCCAGTAACCTAACTAGAGAGACATACTAAAGCTTAGCCCCCGCTCCCTCCCTGTTCCCTGTAAGAATTCCCTAATCTGGGGCTTAAATTACCAATTAGATAAGCTATTTTAGTGTTAGGGTTTTTTTGGTATAATATACTTTATGTTGAAGGAAGGGAGAGGGTGAGGATGGAGAGGAGGGGAGGGGAGAGGAGGGAGGGAGGAGGGGGGAAGGGGGAAGGGAGGGAGTGAAACTTATGTTTATGTTTATGACTCAAAATATATATATATATATATATATATTTCCCCTTATCTTAGGGGACACAATATGGTTACAATTTGGTTAATATATGTTTAATATTGGATGCAGAGGGGAAACTGAAAAAAGTGTAATAGTACTGTTGTATATATATACCGGAATATAAGCTGTTTGTAATAGGGCAGACAATAAGAACAATGTGGATGTGATCGGCGGGTAGGGAAGGGGAGGGGAGAGGGACCTCGACCGCATATTTTTGACTGAACCCCCACCTAGGTAAGTACTCACTTAAGCGGTAAACCCAAAGTGAGTACAAAAAAGTAACTTTTAATTTGAATCCCTCTATCTCTTAAAGGGGGATACGGGGGTGCCCTTACCCACCGTAACACATTAGGGTTGTTAGAACCCTTTTGCTTTTTTTTTTTTCTTCTCGGCTCGGTAGGGGAGATGGAGGAGCTGAGAGTTATCTCTCTAAACTCTAAGGGGCTTAATACCCCAGAAAAAAGGAGGATGCTCCTTCAAGACTTGAAACGATTAAAATCGGATGTGGCATATATTCAAGAAACACACTTTAGAGAGGGCAGAGCACCAATTCTGAAAAATAATCTTTTTCCATTGGTATACCACGCCTTTAATAGGGCAAGTAAATCTCGAGGGGTATCTATATTAATAGCAAGACAAGTACATTGGAAATTAATAGATCAAAGAATAGAGGGCAGATTCTTGTTTCTTAAAGGCATGATTGAGGGTAATAAAGTGACCTTGGCTACGATATATGCACCTAATACTAATCAAGACCAATTCATTTGCGCCACCCTTAATAAACTTATGAAATTCACAGAAGGGAAACTACTCCTGGGAGGAGACTTTAATCTCCCCCTAGATCCTAAAATGGATACCTCAGCAGGAAGATCCTCGGTAGCTAAAGGCCTTCGTAAGAGGGTCTTACAGACCTTCCATAATTTTCAACTTACCGATGCCTGGAGAGCGTACCACCGAGATGAAAAGGACTATACCTTCTATTCAACTCCACATAAGGGTTACTCTCGGATCAATTTATTTATTGTCCCACACAATATGGTAATGGAGATCAAAGAAATAGAGATAGGGAGTATCACTTGGTCTGACCATGCTCCGATTACCATGACAATGAGTATGAATAAACAGTCGGAGGGAAAGATGAGACAGTGGCGACTGAATGAGAACCTGCTTGAGGATGAGGTAACGGTCCAAGAGGTAATGAGAGAAATTGAATACTACTTTCAATATAATCTTACACCAGAGATAGATGCAGGGATAACATGGGAGGCGCATAAAACTGTAATAAGAGGGATTCTTATTAAGCATGGCTCTAGGATAAAGAAGGATAGGGAAAAGCAACTGAATAAATTACTTACAGACATACAAATATTGGAGACCAAACACAAACAAGACCCGAGAGGAACAGGAGAGAGGGAACTTTTAGCCCTACGTAGACAAGTGACGGATCTATTGCATTATAGAGCTATGGCAGCAGTACAGAGATGCCGGAGATATTATTATGAATCAGGAGACAAATGTGGCCGAACATTGGCTAGGGCTATACAAGAACAGAAAACCCAATCATATATCTCTTATTTGGTGGATTCGAAGGGGAACAAGATATATCTCCCCACTCAGATAGCTATGACTTTTCGTAAGTTCTATCAGACGCTATATAATCTGCCTACTACAATGCAACCCCAAAATAATAAAAACAAGATAGAGGAATATATAGCATCGTCAGGTAACCCCCAATTATTAGAACAGACTAGAGAGGACATGGAAGCGCCTATCACATTAGAGGAACTACAGGAGGCCATTAAGTCAGCTAAACCAGGTAAAGCCCCGGGTCCAGATGGATTTACATATAAATACTATCAGAAATTTTTTCCACTCCTAGGTAAGCAGATGGTACAAATATTTAATGCAATAGGACAAGGTTTACACCAGAAACGCTGAAATCACATATCACTCTCATACCGAAGGAGGACAAGGATCCATCAGCATGTGGCAGTTACCACCCTATCTCTTTACTTAATGTAGACCTAAAAATTTTCACTAAAATACTGGCCATGCGTATCCAACCACACCTAACAGATTTAATACATCCAGATCAGGTAGGTTTTATACCAAGTCGAGAGGCTCGAGATAATACTATTAAAATCCTGAACCTTATCCATGTAGCCAACCTCTCAAACATGCCCACTGTGTTCTTAGGAACAGATGCCGAAAAGGCATTTGATCGGGTTAGTTGGTCTTTTGTGTTCTCAGTGCTACGATATGTTGGGATGGGGGAGAGGATGGTTGGATGGATATCGAGTTTATATACAAGATTAGAGGCACAAATTAAAGTAAATGGATTCATATCTGATCCTTTTTCTATTTCTAATGGCACCCGACAGGGATGCCCCTTATCACCCCTCCTTTTCGCGCTATCGCTTGAACCCCTACTTTGTACAGTAAGGCAAAACCCCGATATATCGGGGGTAAGAACTGGAGATACGGACTATAAGGTCTCCGCTTATGCGGATGACCTTTTGTTTTCTTTGACGAAACCAATAATATCAATGCCGAATTTGATGGGAGAATTGGATCGATATGGTACCATATCTAATTTCAAAATTAATATGATAAAATCAGAAGCAATGGGGGTATCTATGTCAGTATTACAAACTAGTACCTTGAAAACAAACTTTAAATTTAGATGGCCCTCGATGGCCATTAAATATCTGGGCACCTATATGCCACCCAAATTAGATCAAATTTTTTAATTGAATTTTTTACCCCTATTAAGTAAAGTCAAAACCCTATTGGCTAAATGGGACAAGGGTACCTTTTCGTGGTTTGGCAGATGTAACATAATTAAAATGTCAATCATGCCTAAATTAATATACTTATTTCAAACACTGCCAATCCATGTACCTGTAGAATTTTTTAAACGGACGAATGCTCTGATAGTAGATTTTGTTTGGGGGCATAAGAGGCCAAGATTACAACGTCGAATACTGACTATGCCTAAACAATTTGGGGGGGGGTAGCAGTTCCTGACATTCAGAAATATTATCAAGCGGCCCACATGGTGAGAGTAATAGACTGGTGTAGGCATACAGTCTTAAAATATGGTCAAAGATTGAGCAATCACAGTGCAGAGTCCCATTGCGTCGAGCGGTTTGGTGCTTTGGAGACCTTAGTTCTGATCTCAAAAAGCACCCAACCTTGGGCCCTACCCTGCGGATTTGCTCTCAAATATGCACCACCACCGGACTATCATCAGTCAACTCCCCCCTGTACCCCATCGTGGGGAACCCACGCTTCCCTATGGGACTACAGGAGGGACCATGGAGAAGACTTTTAGACTTACAGATATTTCAGGCTTCGCATTTCGCGCAAGGAAGGACGATTAATTGGCCCTCACTTATGGAATTAACTTCACCTAACGATCGCTTTGGCCTAGATTTCTGGAGTGGAGTCCAACTGAGACATTTTTTTAATACCCTACTACCCCTGGAGGGTTTCCTAAGACCATTGACTCCTTTAGAAAAGTTGTGTGAAGAAACAGGCCCTTGTTACCATACACTTTCGAAAATATATGGATTATTGATTGCCCCCCCCAGAAGATTATGTCCCCCCATATATAAGGAAGTGGGAAACAATATTGGACAGGACATTTACGCAGGTACAACATAAGCAGATTATAAAGTGGGCGCTAAAATCATCCATATGTACGAGGGCCCAAGAAACGAACTTTAAAATCATGACGAGATGGTATCAAACACCATCACTGCTTAATAAATATTTCTCGGTGATCTCAGATAAATGTTGGAGATGCCAAGAAGAAAGAGGGACATTGCTTCACGTGTTTTGGTCATGCTCGAAGTTAGCACATTTCTGGAGGGAGGTACGTCAGATAGCACAAAAATTTACTGATTATAATATACCAGAAGACCCGGCTTTATTTCTGTTGCATGTTTCTGAAATACCAGGGGAAATATACAGTAGATCAATTGTACGTCATCTTATTAACGGTGCTAGAGCATGTATTGCCCGGCAGTGGAGAGATACGAATCCCCCAACAATCTTTCTATGGTTTAATAGAATTGAAGAAGTAAATAAGATGGAGGACTTGACACTCTCACGTCAAGACCGTCATGAGATTTATTCTAAAACCTGGGCACAATGGAATATATTTAAATACTCGGAAGAAGGGAAGACCCTTTTTTGTAACCCAATAAGGGGGGAGCTGGGGCTCGTCTACCTCCCTGTCCGACCCGAGAGAATTTTTTTTTTTTTTTTTTTGTTAAGGTGAGGGAACCAAAGTTTTTTAGAAGGTGGTGGGTAATAGGAGGGGAAGAATCAAAGGAACAGGAATATTCCAATAGAATTAGATTTATGCTCTATTTAAGATCATAAGAATGTGATATATGGTTTGGGCCCGTGGGGCATTTATTGGTTTAAACTGAAACAGTAAAATGTGCTATTTGATTACTTCCCCTGTATGTTGGATAAAATAGATAAATAAAGAAATTGAAAAAAAAAGAAAAAGGCAACTAGTCTGTTGTTGCTATTGTAGTGTTTCTCTGAGAGGGGATTGACAGCGGCGGCAACAGCAGTATTTTGATTAAAACAAACATCAGGATTGTGGCACTGCAATACAATGAGTGCGCCGTGCTTTGTAAGCAATGTGCATGCGCGAGATTGGGCGGTGCATGCTGGGTAGCCAGCAGCACCGTAACCCGGAAGGAGCAACAAGCGGGTTTCAGATGCCCACACTGTAGATGGGAGCACGCCTGCTAAGCGATCAAAGTAAGTTATTTTTAAAATGAGCAAAAAAGGAACATGTAGCACATGTTCCGGAACATAAGATGAGACTATTACGTGGGTGTTTTTTTAGTAAACGAAAAAAAAAAATTTGACCTGAACTCTGCTTTAACCCCTTCCATACCGGGCCATTGGGAAATGACGCCGGCAGGAACCCTCTCTTACTCCGGGTGGACGTCATATGACGTCCTCCGCTTTGAGGGGGGATATCTGAATGATGCCTGCAGCTAGAGGCATCATTCAGATATTCTTGTTTAGAGCCGGCGTTCCTGCGCACCATAAGAACGATCATAGCGGCGATTCTGCTGCTTGATCGTTCTTATAGGCGGCGGGAGGGGACATCACCCCCTCCCGCCGCCATCCGGTGCTTCTACGGGCTCTCCCGTGCGATCGGGGACCCGGAGAGAATCGTCGGCGCCGGTGGTGGGTCACGTGATGAGCATAGAGATGACTGGTGACCAGATGGTCACCAGTCATCTCTATGATCGTCGGAGGCCCGGGCGCGATGTGATGACGTCACGCCCGGGTCCTCAAATGTAAACAAAGCCGCCATTGCGGCTGTAAGTATGAGATCAGTGAAATTTTTTTCACCGATCTCATGCTTTCCAGCCTGTAGGAGAGATGTGGGGTCTTATTGACCCTGCATCTCTCCATAAAGAGGACCTGTCACATACATTCCTATTACAAGGGATGTTTACATTCCTTGTAATAGGAATAAAAGTGTAAAAAATAAATAAATAAATAAATATTTTTTTTAAAACGCCCGTCCCCAATAGCTCCCGCTTAGAAGCGAACACACACGTAAGTCCCGCCCGCATATGTAAACGCCGTTCAAACCACATATGTGAGGTATCGCCGAGTGCGTTAGAGCGCGTACAACAATTCTAGCACTAGACCTCCTCTGTAACTCTAACCTGGTAACCTGTAAAATTTTTCAAAGCGTCGCCTATGGATATTTTTAAGTACCGAAGTTTGGCGCCATTCCATGAGTGTGCGCAATTTTAAAGCATGACATGTTAGGTATTTCTTTACTCGGCGTAACATAAGCTTTCATATTTTACAAAAAAATTGGGCTAACTTTACTGTTTTGTTATTTTTTAATTCATGAAACCATTTTTTCCCCCCAAAAAAAGGCGTTTGAAAAATTATTGCGCAAATACCGTGCAAGATAAAAAGTTGCAACGACCGTCATTTTATTTCCTAGGGTGTCTGCTAAAAAAAACATATATAATGTTTGGGGGTTCTGAGTAATTTTCTAGCAAAAGAATGATGATTTGTACATGTAGGAGAGAAGTGCCAGAATAGGCCCGGTATGGAAGTGGTATAAAAAGCCCTGTATGGAAGTGGTTAAAGACCAGGATAATAGTTAATTTTACTATTTACATTCTATCTGTGATGTGGGAATGAATGTCTGCATTTTTAGTCCATTCCTTTTTACACAACATACCCTGCAGCTGCTGTTAAAACATTCTTTACATTGCTGTGGCTGTTGCTTTTACTCATATACAGTAAAGCCCTGTACACACGATCGGATTTCCCATGGATTCAAATCCGATGGATTTTTCCATCGGAATTCCGATGAAGCTGACTTCCATCAGTCTTGCCTAAACACCATCAGTCAAAAATCCGACCGTCCCAAACGCTGTGACGTAAAACACTCCGATGAGCCGAGAAAAATTAAGTTCAATGCTTCTGAGCATGCGTTGACTTGATTCTGAGCATGCGTGGGTTTTTTCTCCGATTGAGTTCCACACAGACGATCGGAATTTGCTATCGTTTTTTTTTTCATCGGATAAATTTAAAACATGTTCTATTTTTTCTCACCGATGGAAAAAAGACCGATGGGGCCCATACCCGATCGGTTTGTCCGATGAAAAAAGTCCATTGGACTGTTTTCATCGGTAAAACCGATCGTGTGTACAGGGCATAAGACCACTTTCACACTGAGGCGCTAAAAAAAAAGCCTGAAAAGCTTACGAAAACTTATTTCCATTAAAATCAATTAATGCTTTCACACTGGGGCAGTGCACTGAAAAAACGCCCCTCTCCATTGAAATTAATTGAAAGCGCTTCAAAAGCACCTGAAAAGCGCTTCAAAAGCGCTCAGTGTTTTACTGGCAGTTTTTCAAGCGCCTCAGTGTGAAAGAGGCCTTAAGCCCTGTACACACGATCGGTTTGACTGATGAAAACCGTCCGATGGATGGTTTTCATCATATCAACCGATCGTGTATGGGACCCATCGGGCCTTTTTTCCATCGGTTTTAAAAAATAGAACATGTTTTAAATTTTTCCGATGGATAAAAAACCGATCGAAAACTCCGATCGTCTATGGGCAAGTCCATCGGATCAAAAACCCACGCATGCTCAGAATCAAGTCGACGCATGCTCAGAAGCATTAAACTTCATTTTTCTCGGCTCATCGGAGTGTTTTACGTCACCGTGTTTGGAACGGTCGGTTTTTTGACTGATGGTGTGTGGGCAAGACTGATGAAAAACAGTTTCATCGGATTTCCGATGGACAAATCCATCGGACGAAAATCCATAAGTTATCCGATCGTGTGTACAGGGCTTAAGTGTTATACATACTGTATATGTTCCTCACTTATGACGATCTTCCAAGCAGAGCTCTCCCAGATTCAGTTTCTTACCTCCTCATACATCTTCATCTGATGGTAACAAACTCCTCTGTTGTAGTATATAAGAGAGCAGGATGGATCCAACTCTGCAGCTTTTGTTAAATCCAGAATGGCCAGTTTATATGCCTGGAAAGAAGAAAACGTTCAGTGTTTTTCAGATGTACATGACAAAGAGATGAGCGTGATGCAAGCAATCTTACCAGTAGTTAAGGCTCAATTGAACCGTCACTATTTATTACTGTAATACAGCCAAGCTTCATATACACTAGTAATTATGGGTCTTTGTTTTGTTTTTTAACAGCTTAGTCCTGAAGCAAGGGCTAAAATATCCTGCACTGCCAGAACACAGGAGAGGCAGACCACAGCATTCTCACACAATGCAGCCACCTGGCTCTCCTATGGTCTGACACAACACCTTTCAACACACGCACACACACTATAACAATCAATACTCATCAGGTAGCACTGCTAATCACACCCTTTTATGGCCCACATCTTATCTAAGCAGGTTTTAAAGGCCAAGTTCATTTTTTTCTAAAATCCAGCTCCCCTACATACCAATATACCATTAACCACCTAAGGACCGGGCCTACTTTTTACACTTGGTGTTTACAAGTTAAAATCAGGTTATTTTGCTAGAAAATTACTTAGAACCCCAAACATTATATATATATATATTTTCCGACACCCTAGAGAATAAAATGGCAGTCGTTGCAATACTTTATGTCACACCGTATTTGCGCAGCGGTCTTACAACAGAATTTTTTTGGGAAAAAATACACTTTTTTGAATTAAAAAATAAAAAAAACAGTAAAGTTAGCCCAACTTTTTTTTATATTGTGAAAGATAATGTTACGACGAGTAAATTGATACACAACATGCCATGCTTCGAAATTGCACCCATTCATGGAATGGCGACAAATTTCTTTGCTATAATTATTGCTCTCGCTCTAACGATCGTGGCAATACTTCACATGTGTGGTTTGAACACTGTTAACATATGCCTGCGCGAGCATGACAGGATGGGGTGATTTACTTTTTTCATATTTATTTTATTTATTTTTTACACTGTCCCTTTAAAAAAAAAATTTTTTGGATCACCTTTATTTCTATTACAAGGAACGTAAACATCCATTGTAATAGAAAATAAGCATGACAGGACCTCTTTAACCACTTCAGCCCCGGAAGGATTTATTCACTTCCTGACCAGGCCATTTTTTGCGATACGGCACTGTATCGTTTTAACTGGCAATTGTGCGGTCGTGCGACGTTGTACACAAACAAAATTTATGTCCTTTTTTTTAACCACAAATAGAGCTTACTTTTGGTGGCATTTGATCACCTCTAAGGTTTTTATTTTTTGCGCTATATACAAAAAAAGCCAACAATTTTGAAAAAAAAAACACATTTTTTTTTACTTTTTGCTATAACCACTTCTCTACTGTGCACGAAAACCCCCTTCCTGCCCAAGCCATTTTTCAGCTTTCAGCGCTGTCACACTTTGAATGACAATTGCGCGGTCGTGCGACGTGGCTCCCAAACGAAATTTGCGTCCTTTTTTTCCCACAAATAGAGCTTTCTTTTGGTGGTATTTGATCACCTCTGTAGTTTTTATTTTTTGCGCTATAAACAAAAGAAGAGCGTCCAGTTTGGAAAAAAAACACTATTTTTTACTTTTTGCTATAATAAATACCCTTTTTTTTTTTTTTATAAAATTTTCCTCAGTTTAGGCCGATACGTATTCTTCTACATATTTTTGGTAAAAAAAAAAATCGCAATAAGCGCGTATTGATTGGTTTGCGCAAAAGTTATAGCGTGTACAAAATAGGGGATAGATTTATAGCATTTTTATTTTTTAATTTTTTTATTAGTAATGGCGGCGATCTGCGATTTTTTATTGTGACTGCGATATTGCGGCGGACACATCGGACACTTTTGACACATTTTTGAGACCATTCACGTTTATACAGCGATCCCTGCTATAAAAATGCATTGATTACTGTATAAATGTGATTGGCAGAGAAGGGGTTAACCACTAGGGGGCGGGAAGGGGTTAAATATGTTCCCTCAATGTGTTCTTACTGTGGGGGGAGGGGACTGACTGGGGGAGGTGACCGATGGTTGTCCCTATGTACAAGGGACACACCATCGGTCCCCTCTCCCTCACAGGACGTGGATCTCTGTGTTTACACACAGAGATCCACTTTCCTGCTCGTTTCCCGGGTAATCGCGGGTGCCCGGCGGCAATCGCGGCCGCCGGGCACGCGCACCGGGGCCTTGTGAACGCGGCGCGCGCGCGCGCGCCGCTGGCGGCAAGCGCGCGCCTCCTAGCTCGTTTTAAAGGGAGGACATCATATGACGTCCTCCCAGAACGAGAGTATCCTCCGCCCGCCGTCAATTGACAGTGGGCGGGGGACAAGTGGATAATAAATATCCCCCAAAAAAACAAAAACAAATATCATCATCAGTTTAGGCAAATATGTATTCTTCTGGTAAAAAAATAAATAAAAATTGCAATAAGCGTATATTGATTGGTTTGCGCAAAAGTTATAGCGACTACAATTTGCCTAGGTTAAATGCTAATTTCATTGAAACCCAATGTATCTTTTAGTCACGAGTGGATGTTTATAAAGCTGGCCATACATCATACAATTTTCTTATTCAATTTCCTTTAGATTTACCTTCAACTATGTAGTGCAAGTTTCTGCCTGATTGCATACAAATTGAAAGTGTTTAGGTGTGACCTCTTATTATATGGTTTTGGTAAATCTGAAGGAAAATTGTACAAGAAATCTGTATAATGTATGGGCCGTCTAAGTTGAATGATACAATGGCTTCTTTAAAGGAGAAGTATGGGTTTATTTTTTATTTTATATTCATACTTACCTCGGTGGATGGAGCATCAGACCGATGCTCCATCTGTCCCCCGCCGTCTCTGCACTGAGAACTGAGTCACTGAACATCGCCGCTGGCTCGGTTCTCACAGATCCCAGACTGCCATCAATCAGGGCAGCTGGCGGGTCCCGACTTGGGAAGTCGTGATGACGCGCTGCCCCAGACCGCTCTCCACTGAAAACGGGTCACAGGAGTGCAAAACGAATTGCACTCCTGTGACCCAGAGGAGAAGCCCAGCCGAAAAAGCTCAGGCTGGACTTCTCCTTTAAGTTCCAAGAGACTCTAACAAGTTTATCTCATGAGAGTTCCTACTGTTCCCTTTATCACCATGGAATGTTTAAATTCCGGGTGCAGCAGCCCCAATCTTCCCAGAACATTCTGCACAATAATACATTCAACAAGGACAGTCCATGTCATAATAACCACTACCAAGAGACTGAAAACCTTGGAAGTGCTCAAATTTCTTGACCATAGTCTTTAGAAATAAAATAAGCCAGTGACTTTTCCAGACACCTTTCTGAAACTGCAAGTTCAGTTTTGGGCAAAATGATTCCAATATGTTCCATCCACAGAGTTGTTTCACTCTCTTCAATTTCGAAATTATGTGAAATCTCATCTAAAAACACACAAATTCGGCTCTGACACTCACTCCTCTCAAACACATACAGGATGTTAGCGCAATCCTCTTTCTAAAATAATGTCCTATATAATATCCTTGCTTTACAACTTTCCTTGAGGGTGACCTGTGTGCCATTTGCCTTGTTTCTCCCAATGGGAAAAAGAACTGGGTGGCTCCCTCAAGCCACAAAAGTGGGATGCTACAGCACATGAACTACTGAACTAATCATCTAATGAGACCAAATATAAGCGATTGTTTAGGTGGTACATGATACCTCACAGACTGGTCAGATGTGTCCTGGGAGCCTCAGACCACTGTTTTCAGAGTTGTGGAGCAGATGACACTGGACTTAGTTTATACTGTTCTAGGCATTAGTATTCTTAAGAACCCCTATGAAGCTTTTCTGAATCTTAAACCATCTGAATGCATTCTGGACCAATTAAGATGGTCAACTTATCTTCTCTGCCACCAAACTTTATCTAGAGACATTATTTAGAGCCTTGTGGTCTGGAACTCTGATGCCTCGTACACATGGCCGGGTTTTCTGATGGGAAAAAGTCAGTCGGGAATCCCGACGGGAAAAAAGAGAGCTGGTTCTCTTTTTTTGCAGGTGGTTTTTGACAGTTTTCCCGTCGGAAAAACTGCAAGGGAGCATACACACGGCCGGGTTTCCCGGCCAAAAGCTCTTATCGCAGTTTTCCTGTCGGAAATCCCGGTCGTGTGTACAAGGCATGTCTATTACTGAGGTGAAACAAAAAAAATGGCATGGTACTTGTTCAAAGAAAAGCTGGCAGCCATTCTACAGTACATGTTAAAGTCAAAACATTTAAAAAGGTCTGCGATCTGAGTATCGCTCATTATTCTGGGAGAGATTTCAATGAGTCTTTATGAATGATTTATTCTCTATGAACAAAGGTTGAGGAAAAACCTCACATGTTAATGTATGTGCAGGCCCAACTAAAATTCTTTATCCTGATCTCCATCTTTCCTGCTTTTTTCTTGTCTACTCTCTGCATTCTGCATACATTCTTTTCTCAGCTTTTCTCTACCTTCTAGCTATTTTCTATCTTTACAGTACACATCTTGCTTGGCTTTGAAATGGGTTAAAGGGTTTACCCCTGTTAGGGGCTTCCCAGCTACAGGACTAGAGTAGTGTAAGTTTTGAGATGGACACGTTATCTTAACTATCTTCTAGTAGATCCCCCCAGTGAATACTAGACCACATGGAGCTCCTCTCCCCAAAATAAGTGCCTACAATATATGTTGTGACAGGTCAGGTGCCTTACATTTTCTTCCCAATTACCACACTTTGATGCACTTGCACATAGATTTGTATTTTGTACTCTATAGGTAGATGTGTACTCGTATGTTTGAAGTTCATCTAAGTTTTGTACTCTGGTCATGTAAAACTCTTTTAATAAAAAAAAATATTGAAACAGAAATGATTATTGGTTTTAGGATAGAAATATGAGAGGTTTTACTGTTGACTTGTTTCCAAAGGTCTGCTGTGATGTCATCATGTGATTGGATGTTAGTGACCAGCCATACTGTTTGCTGGACAGAGTTTTTTTTATTGAGCTGTTGGAACATTTTGTAAATGTGTGTTTTTATCTTCGTTTAATATATATATTTAGCTATATGGATACACACTATGTGGATCCTTCTTTCCTTTTGGGTACATATAAACCTCTGACTGAGATTTATAGGAAGCACCCCAAGTAAGCAGTGGTGCCAATACCAGAAAGACCTGTGCTAAAAGGATTATTATTAGCCCTTTGAGGGCTGAGGTGTTACCTGACTTTCCTATCATAAGAGGGTCATGGCTTTCTGGTAAGATTTCCTGGACTCTATCTGGTATTGGATTCCTCATTCTGTCTTCAAGCCGCAGTTACCACCTTCCTTAATTAAAGTGGAGTTCCACCCTGAAAAAAAATTTGACCAAAAATCTACAAATAAAAAAAAATAAAAAATAAAATGTTTTACTTACCAGAAATAGCGGTTGCTATGCGGAAGTCCTTAATCTGCCTCTTCATCCTCCGCGGTGGATCTTCTTCCTCGTCCTACACTCGGTGTCTTCTTGTGAATGGGGCGCACTGCCTTCTGGGAACTGTGTGTATCCCAGAGAGCAGCCGGCCCATTCACAAAGCGATGCGCTGCTCGCGCATGCGCAGTAGGAAACGGGCAGTGAAGCCGCACGGCTTCACTGCCTGTTTCCCTTACTGAGGATGGCGGCGCCGGGAGCTGCCAGCGCAGAGGGATCGGCCTCGGGGGGACTGACATCGCGGTGCGAGTAGGACAGGTAAGTGTCCTTATTAAAAGTCAGAAGCTACAGTGTTTGTAGCTGCTGACTTTTAACCCCTTCCTTACTGGGCACATATACCCCCTTCCTGCCCAGGCGAAATTTCAGCTTTCAGCACTGTCACGCTTTGAATGACAATTGCGCGGTCGTGCGACGTGGCTCCCAAACAAAATTGACGTCCTTTTTTTCGCACAAATAGAGCTTTCTTTTGGTGGTATTTGATCACCTCTGCGGTTTTTATTTTTTGCGCTATAAACAAAAATAGAGCGACAATTTTGAAAAAAAAGCAATATTTTTTGATTTTTGCTATAATAAATATCCCATTTTTTTTTTTTTATATTTTTTTCCTCAGTTTAGGCCGATACGTATTCTTCTACATATTTTTGGTAAAAAAAAATCGCAATCAGCGTTTATTGATTGGTTTGCGCAAAAGTTGTAGCGTTTACAAAATAGGGGGATAGTTTTATGGCATTTTTATATATATTTTTTTTTATTAGTAATGGCGGCGATCAGTGATTTTTTTTGTGACTGCGACATTATGGCGGACACATCAGACACTTTTGACACTAATTTGGGACCATTCACATTTATACAGCGAACAGTGCTATAAATATGCACTGATTACTGTATAAATGTGACTGGCAGGGAAGGCGTTAACACTAGGGGGCGAGGAAGGGGTTAAATGTGTTCCCTGGGAGTGATTGTTACTGTGGGGGGAGGGGACTGACTGGGGAAGGTGACCGATCTGTGTCCCTATGTACCAGGGACACAGCATCGGTCTCCTCTCCCTGACAGGACATGGATCTGTGTGTTTACACACACAGATCCATGTCCTTGTCTCTGTAACCGCCGATCGGGGGTGCCTGGCGGACATCGCGGCCGCCAGGCACGCGCATCGGCATTGCAGTGAAGCGCCGGGCACGTGCGCGCGCCGCCGGCGGCGCTCGCGCGCCCCCCAGTGGCCAAATAGCGGAGGCCATATAATAACGGCCTCCCGGCATTTGACAACCACCTTGCGGCCGTATATTCTCGTACGGTGGGCGCGAGGTGGTTAAAAGAAAAAAAATTGCGGGTGGAACCCCCCTTTAAGTAGACTGTCATTTCACTCTATTTGGATTAGCATTCACGTGTTTTACACAATTGAGACTTTATTGCACTAGTTTTTAATATTATATGATTGAATTGATGTTCCTTTCTTCACTACTTGGAGACTCCCTGACCTGCAACAAACACGTTCAAATAAATTGTCAGACAGCTCGACATGCATCTTGATACAACCGTAGAACTAACTTATCTTTGCTCATAAGCACATCATTAAAGTAGATCTAAACTTAAACTAAATGGCACTACGATTGTTTGGTTTTCCCATTGTGACAGCAAAGAAACATGCCTGCATAATGGCCACTTGCAGTCCCTATCAGAAGCTCATGTGACAACGTGATAACAAAGGAGCAAAATTGGGTGACTTGGAGAGAGTGTTGTCATTATATAATAGAAAGTGCCTGAACAGGGGTCTTCATAGTAGGACCACCGGGTTTTATTTTTATTAAAAAAATTGAAATAACTCACTAATAACTAAATGACATTGAGATTGTAATGCTCATATGATAATCTATTGATTGCTCTTAAACATACTTTAATTGATATAGGTCTAGCATGGACCTCTGTAGAAATTGTCTTTATTGCATACACTGACCAGTTGCTAAAAAAAATCCAGCAAAATCATGTAATAGATTACATAGAAATCAGAAAAGATCTTTACTATCCTGCTCTATATAGAAACAGATTACTGAAACAGTATTATATATATAGTAGCTGAATAACTGTTCTTTGCAGACTTTCGATAGCATGGCAGTACAGCACCTGTTTGTACCAGCCTGTCAAATTCCCAGTAAGAAAAGCAATTTAGTGCAGGACCAGCACATTCATCCTAGCCAGTGAGTACACATATTGCACACTGTAACATGTTAAAAAGATTTGAGAAGAACACACAATTCATCGACTGAAACTCAGGTCTTCGGAACCTCAGTAAATATAAAAAGGTATAAATTAAATAAAACTCCATGTGTCTTGATTACTTTGATAGAAAGCTTCAGGGCTTCTGAGCTGGTAAAAGGGTATGTGAAGATACAGTGTCTCACCTTTATGTAGTACTTTAATGCTCCTCTGTAGAGATAAGCTCTTACGCTGTGTGGCTGTACTTTGATTGCAGCATTGCAATTCATGATAGCTTTTGAGTATCTCTTTCTGAATCCATAGAACGCTGCTCGGCACAAATAGGCCTGCATTAGGAAAGTACATTATCAAAGTAAATGGAAAGCGAACAGCTGAGCCTGGCACTTATCAATAAATGAGCAAACTGTGCCCCAACTACACATAGAAATCATGTACAGTACAAAGCAAAAGCTGCATATCACCTATATTTTTTTCAGAAAGCTTTATTGTAACATGGGTGAGTTCATAACATGAACTCTAAGCACACTACCCTCCTCAAGACCCTGCTCCCTTTAACTGACGCATTTCACCACAGCAGGGTTCAGCAGGGCTGAATCTATTATTGTGCAGGGCCTGGTGGAGGGCAATTTGCTTGGATTCGATGTTGTGAATTCATCCAATACAGCTTTCTGAAGAAAATGAAAAAAGAAAGACATGGGTGATGTGGGTCTCTTTCTATTTGAATTAGAAGTTAGGGAAGGACTGTTTTGTTAGCACCCATGGCAGTTGAGCTAGAAGACTGCCTAGGGTGGTATTGTGTATTCATATTTATATACAAAGCACACAATGACATAATTTACTCATCCAACAGTAACAGTAATATCTACTTACATATTTAGCACAGTTGATAAGAGAACTATGTGCAGAGTGTTACTTTGTCACCCATATAGCCAGAGAACAATATTGAGATAATTAAATTTATGGGTATCTGTACGCTACAGTAAAATTCCTTGAATCCATCATCCACAGGGCCATATTAGTCCTTGTTTATAAAACTGGCTATTGGACTGCTACAAAATATATATTATATAATAAAAACTGTAACTAGCATTGTTTCTCTTTCTTTCTTTCATCTCATAAAAAACTGTTTGGAATTAAATGTGCCAGTTTCTATTGCTGACTTGTTCATAAAATGTGTAGGCTTCACGTCTATCAACTTGATTTGCACTTCACTACCTAACGAGTCACCGACTTGAAACACAATGACAGCCAGGGAAGACTGGAACGTCTACACATCTGTCCTGTAATCAGCAAATACCTAAATCAGGAAATTAAACACAAAATAACTTTCCACCCCTATAAGCTGTCCTCCACTGTCACATCTTGCCATCAATGATCCTGACCATAGCCTCATCCATGCTAGAGCCCTTCATATAGATCCTATGAAAATATCAGCATTTTCAAAAGTGGACGTTTGCATGCTGCATGGCATACCCTGTCCCTTGTGACTGTGATCAGACTTGGCCACTGGCTTCTCAAGCATTAGGGCAGGGATCTCCAAACTTTCTAAACAAAGAGCCAGATTTTTGTCCTTCAGGATTTATGGGCTCCAGACTGTGGCTGGTGGAGTAAAAAATGCCCCGATATCAATGGGAGTAAGCAATACACCATAAATGGTTTTAATGGAAGGAATAGTGCCCCATTGTTGGTATCATTTGGAGGAATAGTGCCCCATTGTTGGTATCATTTGGAGGAATAGTGCCCCATTATTGGGATCAGTTGGAGGAATAGTGCCACATTGTTGATATCAGTGGCATGAATGGTGCCAAATTATTGGAGTCATTGGGAGGAATGGAGGAATAGTGTCCCGAAGGGCCACATAAAGGAAAGCAAAGGGCCAACAGCAAGGGCCACAGTTTGGAGACCACTGCATTAGGCAATTCGTCGTGAAAGTCTAGGGAGTCTATATATGTGTGCCCGTGCATCTAGGGTTTTAATGTGGCTACAGAGCAGATAACGGGAGTGTGCATAAACACCACTAATATTTTATGGCAGCAAAGGGTTCCTGCAACGCAGCAGGGACTAATTTTGCATTTTATTTGCTGATGATACGTGCAAAAAAGTACACTAGTCCATATGGAATATTGAAGACAATTGGATTAAGGACCCACTTAAGTCTACGGGGGTTCACTGCACAGTTGTGACTAGTGGTAAAGATTTCGACCCGGGGGCTGTAAAAAAAAAAAACAGTAGGCAGCTGAGTTGCATATTTCAAGATTAGAGGACTAAGGAGGATGGGCTGCCCATCTTTTACTAAAAGTGAACTTGTTTTTTATCTTTAACTGTTATCTGTACATGATGTCAATGCCTGCTTCTACCTTCACCCTTTCTCTCTCTATCCACCCCTGCTGCCTGTATTGATGCCTGGAGTATTTTCAGTCACCTGGAAGTTAAGACTATTTCTTCAAAGTGCCAGATAATGGCTAACAGAAATTTACCGAACAGAACATTTCTTTTTTAAGGGATATTTAGGGCTATTTTACCTGGAAATGTGTTGGGTTGATCTCAAGAGCCCTGTTGAAGTCCTGCACACAGCTGGCTTGCTGTAGACGCATACGGCACAATCCACGCTGATAATAAGCATCACAATAACCTGAACGGGTTTTCACAGCGCTAGTCAGAGCCTCAAGTGCCTGAAACCCCAGGAAGCTGATGTCAGTAGCTAGCAATGCAACATACTCAATACGTGATACCTTATTCCTAGCTTAGTCAAGATAAAAGAGCACTAGCTACAGTCATACATAGTAAGATTTCACCAAAAAAATATAGAGAATTATAAAACTGCATTCTGTATGGGGCATGTAAAAAAATTGCATTGTTAGAAACGAGAAAACAAAAATACGAATATGTAATATATATTTTTTTTTTATTCTTGACATAAATAAATAAAATATAAACAAAACCACTATACTGTATATTGTCATTAACAAAGCACCTAATTCCTACTTCCAGACACACCGTACTAGAGGATCACATTTTTCACTTTTTTTGATACATGGCTGACTCCCTGAGCAATAAACCCCTTGAAAGACACTGCCAACATCATCTGCTAAATTTCTTTTGCCCTAAATGGTTGGTGATAGAAAATGGCTAGATATTTCATTTTAGTGCAGATACCATATGAAAGCTTAAAGTGGTTGTAAACCCAACCACACAACTTGCACCTACAGGTAAGCCTAGATTAAGGCTTACCTGTAGGTGCAAGAAATATCTCCTTAACCTACACGGTTAAGGAGATATTTGCAAAAAAACCTGCACCGATGTCTACGGCACATGCGCGCCGTAGACAAGGGCATAGGCGCACTGAGCGTGGCAGTTTTCTGAATGGAAGCATGCCGGCCCCATTAATTTGGTGAACAATGAATTATATGGGGCAAGGCATTTAAGTACAGAATTCTACATTCCATAGAGTAATCATCCTGTGAGCAGTGTGATAGTAGGAATAAAATTAATTTGCTGTCCATGGTGCTGAAATAGTTTTTACAGCATCTAGCTAGCTCAGGACTATTAGAACAAGCAGGAGGTCTCAGGACAGGCAGAAGACAGAAATAAAAAACAGTTGTAACCAGAGGCAACTGAATGTAGCTTATATTCAGGGTTAGGGAGGTTTTTTTGTAGTCAGAAGTAAACGCACAATACAAGGTTGTAAACAGGTAGCAAGATCCAAATTCACAATAGCAGCCTGTTAGGTCAAGCCAATTTTAATTAGATACTCTGGGAATACACAAATTCATATTAAACTGTGCTACCTAGAGTCAGGTGTCCAGCTGTAATGTGACAACATGCTGAATATCTTCCAGCAGATGGCGCAGGTCTAGGTAAAATAGGTTTGAAGACTGTTCACTATACTGACACAGTTACTATGCAGTCATAGTAATTTGGTGGAAAATGCGGAAAACGGCTCATACAGGTGCAGCTCATTAGAATATCATCACAAAGTTAATTTATTTCAGTAATTCAATTCAAAAACTCATATTTTATATAGATGCGCTACACACAGAGTGATATATTTCAAGCATTTCTTTCTTTTAATTTTGAGGATTACTGTACGACTTACAGCTAGTGAAAACCCAAAATTCATCTATGTATCTATATTCTATATATCTCAGAAAAATAGATTATTACATAAGACCAATAAAAAAAAAGAATTTTAATACAGAAATGTTGTCTTACTGAAAAGTATGTCCATGTACAGTAGAGTATGCACTCAATACTTGGTCGGAGATCCACACTGATGAATTACTGCATCAATGTGGCGTGGCATGGAGGCGATCAGCCTGTGGCATTGCTGAGGTGTTATGGAAGCTCAGGTTGGTTTGATAGCGGCCTTCAGCTTGTCTGAATTGTTGGGTCTGGTGTCTCCCATCTTCCTCTTGACAATACCCCACAGATTCTCTGTGGGGTTTAGGTAAGGTGAGTTTGCTGGCCAATCAAGCACAGTGATACCAATAACATTAAACCAGGTATTGGTACTTTTGGCAGTGTAGGTAGGTGACAAGTCCTGCTGGTAAATTAAATCAGCATCTCCATAAAGCTGGTCAGCAGAGCAAAGCATGAAGTGCTCTATAATTTCCTGGTAGAGGGCTGGGCTGACTTTGGACTTGATAAAACACAGTGGACAAACACCAGCAGATGACATGGCTCCCCAAATCATCACAGACTGTGAACAATTTTGCATTTCATTTGGAAATCAGGGTCCCAGAGTCTGGAGGAAGAGTGGAGAGGCACAGAATCCAAGTTGCATAAGGTCCAGTGTGAAGTTTCCACAATCAGTGATGATTTGGGGAGCCATGTCATCTGCTGATGTTGGTCCACTGTGTATTATCAAGTCCAAAGTCAGCGCAGCCCTCTACCAGAAATCTCTAGAGCACTTCATGCTCACACTGCCAAAAGTACCAATACCTGGTTTAATGATCATGGTATCACTGCACTTGACTGGCCAGAAAAATCGCCTGACCTAAACCCCCTAGATAATCTGTGGGGTATTGTCAAGAGGAAGATGAGATACACCAGATTCAACAATGCAGAGGAGCTGAAGGCCACTATCAAAGCAACCTGGGCTTCCATAACGCCTCAGCAGTGCCACAGGCTGATCACCTCCATGCCACGCCGCATTGCTGCAGTAATTCATAGAAAAGGAGCCCTGACCAAGTATTGAGTGCATACTATACTGTACATGTACATACTTTTCAGTAAGCCAACATTTCTGTATTAAAAATCCTTTTTTTATTTGTCTTATGTAATATTCAAATTTTCTGAGATACTGAATTTTGGGTTTTCACTAGCTGTAAGCCATAATCATCAAAATTAAAATAAAGAAATGCTTGAGATATACAGTGCCTTGCAAAAGTATTCAGCCAAACCCCCCCCCCCCCCCTCCTTGGCTTTTTTACCTATTTTGTTATATTACAGCCTTTGGTTCAATGTTTTTTTGATCTGAATTATATGTGATGGATCAGAACACAATAGCCTAAGTTGGTGAAGTAAAATTAGAAAAAAATATACATATAACTATTTTTCAGAAATAAAAAAATGATAATTGGCATGTGCGTATGTATTCACCCCCTTGGTTATGAAGCCCATAAAAAGCTCTGGTGCAACCAATTACCTTCAGAACTCACATAATTAGTGATATGATGTCCACCTGTGTGCAATCATTACATATGTATCAAGAATCAAATGGTTAAACCACTGGGAGGTCAAATGACCAATATAAAGTGCATCATTGATAAAATTAAAAATAATTGTTCCATGCTGAATGAAAGCAATAAACAAATGAACAGTGAAAAAAATCACCCAACAATAGTGTATATGAAGTCCGCTTATTGAAAAAATAGAACAAAAATCAAAAGTCAAATTTCAAGAAAGAGTCCATATAATACAATCCAAAAAGAAGAAAAAACACCCGTGCAGATGTCCAAAGCAAATCCTCAAATCTTCATTAGAGACTAGTAAGGAAAAGTGAGATCCACCACCACTAGTAAATAGTCCTGCTTACCAGAAGGAGTTGGTCCCCTATGACGGAGGACCTCAACAGGCATATAATGAATCCCAGCTGGTTTAGCCACACCGATCGTATATCCTCAGTTAGATGTCAGCATATCTCCAATAGATTTACGATGAGCGAGCTGTTGGTGTAGTCTCAGAAGATTCCGCTATGGGGCGCTGTCCTGTTCTGTCACAAGAGCTCAGAGAAGACGCTCCTTCCTCCTTGCAGCCAACACTCAAAATGGCAACAGCTCGCTCATCGTAAATCTATTGGAGATATGCTGACATCTAACTGAGGATATACGATCGGTGTGGCTAAACCAGCTGGGATTCATTATATGCCTGTTGAGGTCCTCCGTCATAGGGGACCAACTCCTTCTGGTAAGCAGGACTATTTACCAGTGGTGGTGGATCTCACTTTTCCTTACTAGCCTCTAATGAAGATTTGTTTTGGACATCTGCACGGGTGTTTTTTCTTCTTTTTGGATTGTATTATATGGACTCTTTCTTGAAATTTTACTTTTGATTTTTGTTCTCTTATTTCAATAAGCGGACTTCATATACACTATTGTTGGGTGATTTTTTTCACTGTTCATTTGTTTATTGCTTTCATTCAGCATGGAACAATTATTTTTAATTTTATCACTGATGCACTTTATATTGGTCATTTGACCTCCCAGTGGTTTAACCATTTGATTCTTGGTACACAATTCCAAGATTAGCGCAACTATTTATTTTTTCCACTTTGTACACTGATGTTTGTTTTCAGGTTAGTTGCTGCTTCCCTCATGTAGACAATTCAGTCACATGATTTGTCCATAGTTATCCTAGCGCAGTTTCTTTCCCCCCTTTTTTTTTTAATCATTACATATACACACCTTTTTGAAAGGCCCCAGAGGCTGCAACACCTAAGCAAGAGGCACCACTAAACAAACACTACCATGAAGACCAAGGAACTCTCCAAACAAGTAAGGGACAATGTTGTTGAGAAGTACAAGTCAGGGTTAGGTTATAAAAAAATATCCAAATATTTGATGATCCCTAGGAGCACCATCAAATCTATCATAACCAAATGGAAAGAACATGGCACAACAGCAAACCTGCCAAGAGACGGCCGCACACCAAAACTCATGGACTGGGCAAGGAGGGCAATAATCAGAGAGGCAGCACAGAGACCTAAGGTAACCCTGGAGGAGCTGCAGAGTTCCACGGCAAAGACTGGAGTATCTGTACATAGGACGACAATAAGCCGTATGCTCCATAGAGTTGGGCTTTATGGCAGAGTCACCAGAAGAAAGCCATTACTTTCAGCAAAAAACTAAATGTCACATTTTGAATTTGCAAAAAGGCATGTGGGAGACTCAAAATGTATGGAGGAAGGTGCTCTAGTCTGATGAGACTAAAATAAAAAATTTTGCCCATCAAAGAAAATGCTATGTCTGGCGCAAACCCAACACTTCACATCACCCAAAGAACACCATCCCCATGAAACATGGTAGTGGCAGTATCATGCTGTGGGGATGTTTTTCAGCAGTCAGGACTGGCAAACTGGTCAGAGTTGAGGGAAAGATGGATGGTGCTAAATACAAGGATATTCTTGAGCAAAACCTGTACCACTCTGTGTGTGATTTGAGGCTAGGACAGAGGATCACCTTCCAGCAGGACAATGACCCCAAACACACTGCTAAAGTAATGCCTCGTACATACAACCGTTTTTTCCGACGGGAAAACTGCTATGAGAGCTTTTGGTCGGGAATCCCGGCCATGTATGCTCCATCGCAGTTTTTCCGACAGGATCAGGATCTCTTTTTTCCCGTCAGGCCAAAAATCTGAGCGGGAAATCCGTCTGTTTGTATGGTTTTCCGACGGGCAGAAAACCGTGCATGCTCAGAATCAAGTATGAGACGGGAGCGCTCTTTCTGGTAAAACTAGCAATCGGAATGGAGATAGGACATTCATCACGCTGTAGTGGACTGAAAAGCACGAGGCTGAAAAGCGCAAATCGTCTCTCACCAAACTTTTACTAACACGAGGATCAGCAAAAGCAGCCCAAAGGGTGGCGCCGTTGTAATGGAACTTCCCCTTTATAGTGCCGTTGTACGTGTTGTACGTCACCGCGCTTTGGACGGGCAGAGTTTTGTCTGAGCGTGTGTATGCAAGGCCGCCTGAGAGGAATTCTGTCGGGAAAACCGTCGTTTTTTTATCCGACGGAAAAACCGCACGTGTGTACTAGGCATAACACTTGAGTGGTTTAAGGGGAAACATGTAAATGTGTTGGAATGGCCTAGTCAAAGCCCAGACCTCAATCCAATAGAAAATCTGTGGTCAAACTTAAAGATTGCTGTTCACAAGCGCAAACCATCCAATTTGAAGTGAAGGAGCTAGAGCAGTTTTGCAAGGAGGAATGGGCAAAAATCACAGTGGTAAGAACCTGGCAAACTCATAAAGACTTATGCAAAGCGACTTGGAGCTGTGATAGCCGCAAAAGGTGGCTCTATAAAGTATTGACTTTAGGGGGGTGAATAGCTATGCACATTGACTTTTTCTGTTATTTTGTCGTATTTGTTGTTTGCTTCACAATAAAAAAAACATCCTCAAAGTTGTGGACATGTTCTGTAAATTCAATGATGCAAATCCTCAAACAATCCATGTTAAAGCGGAAGTAAACCCATCGATTTAACAGTTTCAAAAAGCAGTTACATTCCTGGCATGCCGGGAATGGCAACTGTCACATTGGTTGTGCTCTCAACCAAACTGTCAAACCATCCAATGGCTGGTGTCATAACTGATCACATGTGCAGCATCATGGCAGTTGAAGATTAAACAGAGGCCAAGATGGCAGCTTCCCTGCCTGAAAATGATAGGAGGGTTTACTTCCACTTTAATTCCAGGTTGTGAGGCAATAAAACATGAAAAATGCCAAGGGGGGTGAATAATTTTGCAAGGCACTGTATCACTCTGTGTAACACATCTATAAAAAGTTTCACTTTTTGAATTGAATTACTGAAATAAATAAACTTTTTGATGACATTCTAATTTTATGAGATGCACCTGTATGTGAGCTAACTATCAGCATATCAGGTAAAACTATTTCCCTTTGCCAATAATTTTATGGGTACCTTAAAAGCATAGGTGTGCGCAGCCTATTGCATTAGGGTGTGCACTCCAAAGCTCAAACACACACTACTGATCACTTACCATGTTCATTCAGAAAGGGAAGGGGCTGATGAATACATATTTACTGGCCTCTTCCCTCACTCATCCTAAAACATCTCTGCAGTAACTTCTGGCAGGAGAGGAGAGGAGGGAAGCTGGTATTGCTGCAGAGGGAAGGAGTGGGGGGCCAGGACAGTAGGGGGAATCTGTGCTGCACAGGGTGATTAGGGTGTGCCTGGGCAAACCCGGCACACCCTGTGCGCACGCCTATGCTTAAAAGGTACTATACAAACGATTCCCAGAGTGCTATGAATTGGCTAAGGAAAGGAAAGCAGTAATTATCCCTTGCAGGTATACTGAGCCATCTACAAAAAGATGAATAATGTTGTGTGTGGTTCACAAATTTCACCTTGAGCTATTGACCCCTGTAAACAGACTTTTTTCAATAGAGAAATAAATAAAGATTAAGGTGTGAAAAGGAGTGTAAAGCTCCACCTACTGGCTCAAAATAGAATAGAAAATAAAAATATGTAATATTTCGTTTTTGTCTGACACAAAAAAGAAAAAAATATTCTACGATTTAATTTTAAGCCATCACTATAATTAATAAATAAAATGTGCATTAGACCACTATTCCCTGCTTTTATTGGTGGCCATACGTGCTTCAATAAATGACTGATTCCTTTTCCGATCAATCTCCTCTGATAGAAATAATCAATCTACGGTTGACAGCAAGCTCAATTGATATGCCACACACACACACACAGGATAGATTTCAAACAATAGTTAAGATATAATCATAACTTACAATTGTAAGCAGGTGTGGAGAGATTCATAGAGCACGTTTGGGCTTATGTCTTGTACACACGAGTGGAATTTCCGTCGGAATAAACTCTGACGGGTTTTTCCGACGAA
Organism: Rana muscosa; assembly: GCA_029206835.1. Classification (NCBI taxonomy): domain Eukaryota; kingdom Metazoa; phylum Chordata; class Amphibia; order Anura; family Ranidae; genus Rana; species Rana muscosa. The sequence goes on along the minus strand of CM055126.1, from coordinate 144,872,328 downwards.
ATTCCGCTTAAGCTGTCTTGCATACACACGGTCACACTAAAATCCGACCGCCATGAACGCGGTGATGTAAAACACTACGACAAGCCAAGAAAATGAAGGTCTATGCGTCTAATTGTCTCCGAGCATGCGCGGTTTTTAGTCCATCGGAATTGCATCCAGACAAACGGAAGTTCCGATCGAATTTTTTTTCATCGGAAAAAAAGAGATCATGTTCTCTATCTAATTCTGTCGGAATTTCCGACGGAAAAAGTCCAATGGGGCATACACACAGTCGGAATATCAGATGAAAAAATTCCGTCTGACTTTTTCCATTGGAAATTCCAAGCCTGTGTACGCGGCATTACTCTCACCACCTCAAGCATCTAAGATATAGAAAGGTAAGTGCTGCCAGTGGGCAGGTATTAAAGCTAACCTGTTGCTTTGCAGAGCTCTACTTTAGGTGATTCCAGAAATCTAGGTCACCAGAGGATTGCCAGGGGTATTCTAGAGCCAAGTCATTCCTTTTCTAACTTCATGCAAAATAACATTTCATTATAGTATATCTTTAACTTTTATCCCAAAAGCTGCTAAACATTTCACAATATGTTGCTGAGTTTTCTCTCAATTAAAAAGATCAGCTTAGTAGACTTTCACTGAACCTTATAACACACTTTTCAAACTTTTTTTGCAGTGTTAATGTGTTCCAAAAAACACTTTAGGTGTAAGTGTAATGTAAGTGCTATTCCTCACAGTCTATGACATATGTAGTTATGCAACAGCATCACAGTCATTTGTACAAGGCAAAATACAGCATCCAAAATCTGGCAGTGACTCTGCTTACCTGTAAGAACTTGAATTGCTCCATGTAACAAATACCCAACAGGTAGAAGATCTCTGCCCTGTCAGAGGTGGATGACCTCTCATCTGAATGACCCATTATTTCCAGAGCCTGTCTAAAGCTTTCCGCTGCATCCTATTAAATTATGCAAATCAAAGAATGTTATGAAACAGAGCATAGACGAAGCATAAAGTCTCAATTCTGTTCTGCTTCAGCAATGGGTAACTCTACAGCATGTACTTTAAAGTGTATTGGCAGTAACAAAGCTATATCAAAAGTTTACTCATTCCTGTAAGGTTTTTTTTGTTGTCTGTGTCCCATTGATGTGATTTCATTCACTTCCTGTCCTAAAGACACAACTGGAAGTGAGAAATAATCCTTCCAAAGGGAGGGGGACATTGTCTCTAAGACAACTGTCACCAGACAAGTGCCCCTATTGGAGTTTCTCCCTCTATTCTTGCGTTGGTGACAACATATCTTGAATTTCCCATTGCTTTCTTTTCAAAGACAGTGGTCACCAAGACAATTGGACCCCTTTCACACTGGGGCTGTGGCCGCGTTAGCGCTAAAGCGCCGCTTGTTTTGCGCAGCTTTTCGGCTGCTAGCCGGGCACTTTTAACCCCCAAAAAGAGGTTAAAAACTCCAGTTTTGCGGCGCTTTGAAATCGATTTGAAGGTGCTTTGAAAGCGCTGCCCATTCATTCCAATGGGCAGGGGCATTTTGGGATACAGTGTTCCCAAACCGCCCCAAAGATGCTGCTTGCAGGACTTTTTCTAAGCACCCATTACAATGATTGGGCGGCAGTTTTCAGGCGCTTTACAGGCACTATTTTTAGCGCTAAAACGCCTGAAAATTGCCTCAGTGTGAAAGGCGTCTTAGAGAAGGCAAGCCTCCCCAGCGGGGACAAGGCATCAATAATACCTGACAAATATGTTAACTATTATATATTCTATCCAATACACAAAAAAAAAAAACGTTTTGCTTTAATGATTTTTATTTCAGCAGTATAATAAAAGGTACCGTATTTTTCGGCGTATAAGACGACCTTTTACACCGAAATTACACAGCCAAAAAGCGGGGGTCGTCTTATACGCTGGGTGAAGAGGCCGCCAGAAGGATATCAGCCCGCCGGGTGCCCTGTAAAGCTGTATGTATTCAGTATATGAGCCGCTCAGCCAATCCCGGCGGGCGATGCACTCTGTTGATGACTACGTAGCCTGCTCGGATTGGCAGAGGTTGTTACTCCAATCCGAGCAGGCTTAGCAGGCTCTGTAGTCATCAACAGAGTGCATCGCCCGCCGGGATTGGCTGAGCGGCACATATACTGAATACATACAGTTTTACAGAGCACCCGGCGGGCTGATATCCATTTGGCGGCCTCTTCTTTTCTGAACATACGGTATTACCGCACAAGGGGGTCATTTTATACGCTGACTATAGCACAAAACCAATGTTTTAAACTGAAAATTAGAGGGTCGTCTTATATGCCCAGCCTCTTTATATGCCGGCAATCAGAGGAAATCCTTCAATATGCTGGATAAATTCCTAACGGTTTTAATAACATAATCAATACACAAAATGAACAGGATGCAATAATCAATTTTGAGACCTGGTGCTAATATTTTGTAACCATTACATCACAGGTTAAAGCAGAATTAAATTCAAAAGAAAAAAACAATGCTTACAGGATTTTAATGACAAAAGAGACCCCATTAGTCTCTTCTGTTATAAGTGCTTCTCCCTCCCTGTCAGTGGTAATGTACATTGAATCGTGCATGCGCAGCTCAACTTACCTTTACGACACCGCTCTGCTCCGTGATGATGTGACTCCTATGTATATGTGTGGAAGGGACATCATCGCGGCCTAGCCAACTAGGCAGCCCAAGAAGCCATACCTAGAAGGAAATGAAGGATGAAGATGGCGGCACTCCGAAGTGAAAAAGAGACTTGTTTATTGACTAAATCAGATAAAATCCACAGACAAAAAACACACAGGACAGCCAGTAAATGTGTTTTACATGTCAATGATTAATGAATTAGCATTGACGCTTGAAACGTTTTTACTGACGGTCCTGGAACTGTGTGTGTTTTTTGCTCTTGAATTTTAACAGATTTACTCAATAAAGAAGTCCCTTTTTCACCTTGGAATGCCGCCACCTTCTTCCCTTATCTCCATTTTTTGGTGGATGCGGACCGAGCTGGCACCCAGGTATTTCAAGTGGCTGTGGATTTCTATGCGGGGCTTCCTTAGAGCAGTGTGTACCCTGTGTGCCCGAACCCAGAAGGAAGACAGGGAAGGGAGGAGAATTGCTTGACGGGTACGTTTTCCATATGCTAAGATGCGGTGGAAACTAGTACATTGTGGTATCAAGCTCCCAGGGGCCATTTTTTATTTATTTTTATGCTTTATACAGAGGTTTAATTCCATTTTAATGTAACACTGTAATACTGTAAAATTTTACAAACAAGTGAACACTGTTATTGTGTCACAATGTCACAAACAAAATGCATACATCCCTATGCTAGTGCTAAAACACTTTCACATTCATTGCATGAAATGTCACCTGATTCAAGTGACATTTCATGACTGCATTGTAGGGTAGACCCCTGGCTGCTGTAGACATGCATGAAATGTCATTAGACAATAATGTCTGTAATTAGGGATGAGCTGAACACCCCCCTTTTCGGTTCGCACCAGAACCTGCGAACGGACCGAAAGTTTGCGTGAACTTTAGAACCCTATTAAATACAATGGACTTGAATGTTCGAAATCAAAAAAGTGCTAATTATCAAGGCTAATATGTAAGTTATTGTCCTAAAAGGGGTTTGTGGACCCGGGTCCTGCCCCAGGGGACATGTATCAATGCAAAAAAAAAGTTTTCAAAACGGCAGTTTTTTCGGGAGCAGTGATTTTAATGATGCTTAAAGTGAAAAAAAAAGTGAAATATTCCTTTAAATATCGTACCTGGGGGTGTCTAAAGTATGCTTGTGAAGTGGCACGTGTTTCCCGTGTTTAGAACTGTCCCTGCACAAAATGACATCTCTAAAGGAAAAAAGGTCATTTAAAACTGCTTGCGGCTTTAATGTAATGTCTTGTCCCGGCAATATGGATGAAAATCATTGAGAAAAATGGCATGGCTACCCCATCCCCCCCCCACCCTACCCCAGCCCATTACCAGCCCCTTTGGATCTTGTATGGATATTAAAGGGAAACCCGCACCCAAATTAAAAAAAGGCCCTATATGCTCTGAACAGCAGTATACAGGCGGTGCAAACAAGACAGGGACTGTAGGTTTGTTGCTATGTAGAATCTGTTTGTAATTTGGAACTGGTACATTTTTAAAGTGTAGCTCCAGCCAAAAAATCTATTTTTAAGCTTTTTGGAAAACATAGGGAAGGGTTATCACCCCTGTAACATTTGTTTTGCTGTCTGTGCACCTCTTCAGAAGATTTCACCTCACTTTCTGTCCCAATGACAAATGTTTTTTGAAAATTTGGGGTTTTTAGTAGACTTGTGCACAACGGAAAAATTCGTTCCGTTTCGGTTCGTTTCTTTCCGGTCCTGTTGATTCGTAATCATTCGTAATTTTGCTAGACGGGATTTTTCGTGTTCGGACTCATTCGTATTTTTGCAAGCGACATTTTTCGTTGAATTTTTTGTTGCTTTATAATTCGTACTTTCGGTAGAGTACGTTGTTTTTCGTTGATTCTGGACACAACTCCTACTTTCGTAACTTTTTTTGGGTTCGTTGATTCGTAATTTTCCGTGTCTCTCTCACAACGACGCTGCCTATTATGCCTAATGTGCTTCGAATGGATTTGTACTTTTCTAAATACATAGCGGTTATTTGTAACGATTCGAAATCTCGTATTTTACTTTCGTTGTTTACATGTGGCTATAGGCTCCGCCCCTGTACACCATTTTGAGAGGGTTCAGCACGGTGAGGGAGAAGCAGAGAGCAGAGCAGAGTGAGTGTTATTGTGCTTCGAATGGATTCGAAATCTCGTATTTTACTTTTGTTTTTTCATGCGGCTATAGCCTCCGCCCCCTGTACACCATTTTGAGAGGGAGTTCAGCATGGTGAGGGAGAAGCAGAGAGCAGAGTGAGTGTTATTGTGCTTCGAATGGATTCGTACATTCGTAACTTTTTTCATAACGAATTATGCCGAAGACCTTCGGGCATTCGCTATTTTGTGGTATAATTTATTTCGGATTCGGTTTTATTCGTAATTGCTCTGTTCGGAAATTCGAATGCTTCCGAATGTCCGAAAGTTGCTAAATTCGGACGAATTTCGATTCGTTACGAAACGAATTGCACAAGCCTAGTTTTTAGTGAAACAAGGATTGGTAATGAAGCATCAGTGGAGAGGAGACACCTTTTTCCCATATTAACTCTTATGCCGCGTACACACGATCATTATTCACGGCGGTTAAAAAACCGCCGTGAATAATGACAGGAAAAACGAGGGAACCGCTTGGTTCCCTACACACGGTCGTTTTTCCCGTCATTTTTTCTCTTGACGAGAAAAACGACCGTCTGTGGGCTCCGCGGCAGTGTTTCCCTATGGGAAAACTGCCGCGGAAAAAAATGCTGGAAAAAACGACGAGAAATTTTAGAACATGTTCTAATTTTTCTCGTCGTTTTTTATGCTGTTTTTCTCGATGAGAAAAACGACATAAAGCCCACAGACGATCGTTTTTCTCGGCGAAAAGAAAAAATGCAGTTTTTCTCGTCGAGAAAAGCGGTCGTGTGTACGCGGCATTACAGGAGAGAATTTCCCTTCCTAGGGGTAGATTTCCTCTCACTTCCTGTTGTCTCCCGTTTGCAAGTAGGAGTCGTCTGTAAGTTGGATGTTTGAAAGTAGGGGCCTGCCGTATATACTCTGCAGAAATTTGGGCCTTAGCTGTTGGTGTTGCCAAAACACTGTAAGCCCTCACGGTTACTCTTAGTGGGCGCTGGAATGCCCTGCTGTGAACTATTACAGCTGTATATCAAGAATTGTAATTACATGCCATTGTTGAAGAGTGGTAGAAAAATTGGGCCTTTGGTGCTGGTGGTGCTGGTGCTGGTGTGTCACAACACTGTAAGTCCTCACAGTTACTCTTGGTGGGCGCTGGAAAGGGCCCTGCTGTGAACTATTATATCAAGAATTGTAATTACATGCCATTGTTGAACAGTGGTAGAAAAATTGGGCCTTTGGTGGTGGTGGTGGTGGTGCTGGTGTCACAACACTGTAAGTCCTCACAGTTACTCTTGGTGGGCACTGGAACGGGCCCTGCTGTGAAATATTATATCAAGAATTGTAATTACATGCACCTGTTGGACAGGGGCAGAAAAATTGGGCCTTAGGTACTGGTGCCACAACACTGCAACCCCTCACAGATACTCTAGTTGGAGCGCAGGAATGAGCCCTGCTGCAAAGTATTGCATCAAAAATTACGAATTATGCCCCGATTACTAATCTATGAAAACAATGTTACGAAAGTACGAATAAATGAGCCAGTCAATCTCACGAAAGTACGAATTACAAAATTACGACGAGTAGTGTTTTGAATAAACGGAAAATTTATTCTAAGGAAAGTAAGAATGTAATTAAATCTACAAAAGTACGGTTTTCCAATCAACGGAAATTAGAAACGAAAATACGAATCATTGCAAATCAATTAAAACATAGTTCTTACGAAAATACGAACGCGGCCGAATATAAAATATAACGTAAATACAAATTTCGAATCAACAAAAATTAGACTAACGGAAAAATGAATCAACAGAAAAATAACCCTTACGGAAATACGAAAGAGTCCGAATACGATAACCCACATCTTACGAAATTACGAATCGTTACGAATCAACGGAAGCGCACAGAAACGAAACCAAACGAAACAAATTTTTATGTTGTGCACATGTCTAGTATCCTTCTTTTTCAAGTTCAAAAGCTGAAATGCATATGCCATACCTGAGGGACCACTATTGGGGGACTATATTTATAGTCTCCACTACTTCAGTGATTGTGTCTGTCTATAAACCTTGCATTCATTAAAGTGGAGATTGTTTTTTATTTTATTTTTAAATAACCCCCAGGGTGGTCGCATCTAATGCTATTCATAATTGTATATGTACCACATGTAGGTATTATAACTCATAATCTTTTGAAATAAACTCAGTTTGTTTCCCCAGCCAGCGCACTCCCATCTTCAGTGCGGGAATCTCATTCCTCCCTCTGGAATACGGCGCTGCTGGCAACCCAGCATGCGCCTCCCCATCTTGCACATGCACATATAGTACAAAGGGATGCTACAAGCGGCAGATGCCCATTGACTCCTGAGATTGAAGACACTCATATTCCAGGAGCCAATGGGCGGGTGGATATGACGTACCAAGTATAGCGGAAGCTGTGGATTCAGCAAAATATAAGATATATACATTGCTTGAAAACAAAAAAACGGGAGGGTGTAATCTCTCCCGCCCTCTTTTTTTTTGTGTTTGGTTGGGGGAGGGAGGGGGGCATCACGGAAAAGAAAGTCACATTGAATTAATGAAGCATAAAGGAGGTGGGAGAATACAAGATTGTAGTCTCTTTTTTTTTGTGTTTGATTTTTGATTGATATAAGCAGATGGTATAAAACGTGAAAACTTGTAATGTGAAATCTATGGAAAAATAAAGCATTTATAAAAAAAGAATTTGATAAAAAAAAGAAAACAAAAAAAAGAAAACAAAAAAAAGAAAACAAAAAAAGAAAACAAAAAAAAGCGTGGGGGTGTTTGGCAAAGGTCTGTATCCCCCGACGTTGGCTCCTTGCGTCGTTGAATTTCTTGGAGTTAGCTGAAACTGGTGGGCACCCAGTTGACTCCTTCACCGGGGCCCTCTGAAGTTTTCCGCCGGCTTGCGGTTTTGGGATGCAGCTTTATCCGGGCTTGGACATACTTCTCTGACATTTCACAATTGAAGCAGGTTATTAGTCTCTTAGGTTTCTGCACTGGCTCAGCATTGAAGTTGAGGGACTTCTTGGCTCCTCGTGTGTGTTTCTGTTGGGTAGAGCAGTTGCCTGGTTGGCCAAGATGGACACCATTTCCATTAACTGTGACACCTGAGTCTTTAAGAGTTCAACCTGAGAATCACCTTCTTTATCACTTATCACTCTGACTCGGGCAGTTGGTTCAGATTGTTGGCTCTTATTTTTGTTTTCCAACATGACCTCTTCTTCCCTGTTCATCCGGATCAGGTCAGGATACTCAGGATACTCCAGGATGTCACCGCCCTGACGGGTTCGCAACAGTATGGCAATGAGGTCTAAAGGTTGGGCACCCCTTAAAACCTGTTGTGCACGGATCTCATCCACTCTCCAAGGGTACATCCCTTTTTTTAACAGGATCTGATGTATGATCTTGTCCAGGCGCCTTATAAATTCAGACAGTTCCTCTCCCTCCTTCTGCTAAGAATGCTCCAGTTCAGTAACTTTTTCAGTCTGGCCAAACACATCCTGCAGGATATCCAGGTAATCCTGTGCAGTGCAGTCTTTCTTACTGAGCTTGAGGTTAAGTGTGGCCTCTAGGGCAGGCCCCTTTAAACTCTTTGTGATCCTTTGCTTCTTATGTTGTTTGTGTATTTCCCACTCTTCCAGGCGTGATCTAGCCACTCTTCGAATCCATCTTCCACTGAAGGCACTGGCTGCTTCCCAGAGAAAGTCCTGAGCTTCCTGTATCCAGTCATCAGGTAGTCTGGGGAATCCTTCTTACATTTAGCTACAATTTCCCCCAGAACAGCGCATAGTTCTGGCCCAAGGGTATTCAATGGTGATGAGCTGGAAGCCTCTTTTTGGCCTTCGTTTTCCCCTGTGCTGGGGCCTTCTTGACTATTGAAGGTAGGGCCTTCTCCTGAAGCTACTGAGTGTATCAGAAAAAATTCTACTTGATTGGCAGTCTTTATACTAGCGCCCTTGAAGTGATCAGAAACTCCCTTCTTCCATTCACACAATGCATAAGTGTATGGGTTGATAGTGTCTGTACTTATATCAATCACCCATGGTTTCCTGTCCATGGAAAGTGTTCTCAAGACTGGGAGTAGCTGCTCCTCTGCCCAAACTTCTCTTTTAATTTCAATCACCAGACCATTGCCAAGGAGGATGTTTTCCTCCTTACACCACCAGGCTGCAGCAGCAGGGTTTATTGCTGCACTGACAAGGGTTTTGTCTAGGGGGAGGTTGATTGCAGAAACATAGAAATCCCGGATGAGCCCCCATGTGTAGCACTACCCCCAAAAGAGGTTCTGGTTTTGTTTGGGTCTACGTTCTGCCTTTCAACCCCAAAGTTTGGCTCAAACCCTCCCTTGGGCACAACTGAACCACACAATGATTGTGAAACCCACTGTTGACTGGGAACCACAATGATATCATAAAATGATATAGCTACAATTAGATATTGTTACCTTATGCTGGCCACCGGTCCAAGAAGGTAACAGATAAGACTCACACAATGTTTCTGCTTAACCAAAAGATAATGGTTTACTTAGTGAGAAAGGATAATAAAGTTAAACAAGTACAGTTGACTGCTTACGGGCCCTGTAAGAGTCAATACTAGAATAAAGGATTAACAAACAACTTACAATTCTGTTATCTATCTATCTATCTATATATATATATATATATATATATATATATATATATATATATATACATATATATATATATATGTGTATCTATGAGCTCTTTGACTCCCTCTAGCGGGCACTACTGTTACAGTGTCCTATCGCTTTCTAGTTCAGACCAGTAAACGGAATCCAGTAAAAGTTCCTTCCTGTAGTAAGGGTCTTCGCTAGCTCTCGTTGGTGCATGTTAAAACATTTGTAATCCAAGAAGTATGGGAAAGTCAGAAACAACATCCAAAGTAATTACCAATGTATATGACTTGCGGGCTACACAGGCGCCAATACATTAAATACACTGCCACTGCGGGATGCAATGTGTTCTTGCACGTGGCATGTTAACTTTCTAAAGAAAACAATGGTGGCAAGTCTATAAGGCCCACCTCCCTGCGATTCAGTTAATTGTCGTTGGTCAGGTGCCCTTCTCACAAACAAGGCCTCGGTTCTCCAGTATGCTCCGCAACTTGCAGCCTCCGATCCTCCGCACAGCCGTAGTAGATGTCGATGGATGGATGACTCTGGTTGCTGTGGAGTGTGAGCTGGACACCCCGGATGAGGATCCCTCTCACGAGATTAGACAGGCAGGCTCTGGTGACGGCGGGCCCAGGCTTCTTGGGCCTAGACACTCTGGAAGCCGACCTCAATGCAGGCTTCCTTCTTGATAGATGGCCGCGTCCCACGAGACAGAATGTAACTCCTCCCTGCCTTTAAATAACCTATCCCAGCAGGCTGTGCGGTGATGCAGTGCACCCTGGTAGCACAGCTGCACTGTGGGTAGTTTAGTCTGATTCACAATGCATTATTTAATATCATTGAAGCGAATAAGTTACTGCAATATAACAAATTGAACTGCAGAGGGAGCTAAGTTCTTTCTTAATTGTCAAACTGTAGTCTATATCTACATTGCAAAGTGGAACCTTGCTACAGTATGTTTTAGTATGTTCCAGTTCTAGGGTAGCTCCTCTCCTTTGCAGGGTCCTCTGGAGTCACCCTTGTGTGCACACTCCTGGGATCAGACTACAAGGATAAGTGTTCATGCTGCATGCACCAACACACAATCAACCAGAGAATGCTATGTACTACACTAGAGATTACTAGAAAACAAACAGGCCAGGCATGTATGATGGGACAAGGCATGATGGGACTTGTAGTCTTGTTGAATCAATCAGTGAAATAATAGTGGTGTTATTTATGCACTCTCCCTGACAGTAAGTTTGTGAAAGCGGCACTCAGGAAACAGGAAGATATCACAGTATATTCACAAGAAAGTATGTACAGTACTTATGTACGGTTTATAAAAAAATAGTTGGTTTATAAAAAAATATCCTGTAAGGTCAACAACGTATTTACACTCTTTCATGCATGCTAATGACCATTAAAGAATGTATAACATAAGGAAATAAAAAGTTATTGTAATTCAAATTAAAATTAAACATTCCTGCTTCTGATGCAAATCCTTTTACTTTATTTTCGCATACAGGGTTTTATTGCATTTAAATGAAGCATTTAATGATATTCACCTTGTTTTTCTTTGCCTTCATTTGTATTTTTCCTAAGAGGATCATCAGGGCTGGGGCTGGCTTCTGTTTATTGGCAGAAACCAAGCATGCAATGGCATTGTTGTATTGCCTGCGGAAGGACTGGACCAAGGCTTGCTGAACCGGTGAGGAACCTGATAAATAAATACATAATGTATAAGGCTCAGTATAAGGCACTAGAGAAAAAATCATTTTATGGGAGTATAAAAGTATAAAAATATATATATATATATATATATATATATATATATATATATATATTTTTTTTTCTCTCATCTCTCATGACTGAAGACAATTAAGCAACCTAGAGTTGTCTAAAAGTAGTCCAAACTGAGGGGCAGGCATACCTACACAATACAGGTGAACCAGTCCAACAGGAAAAAAAGTCAAACCAAAGGTGTTAAGCAGCTGTTTGCGAATCTTTCAGATGAACCAGTATTTGCAAAGGCAGATACGACCTTGTCAAAGCTTAAGCAGGCCAAAGATGACTTGATTTTCTTTCCTTTCACCATGGGTGGAAGGAAAGAAAATCGCTTGATTCTCCCATCAACACATTCAGTGTTGATGGGGGAATTTAGTGATTTTCTTTCCTTCCACGCCTTCCGCTGTGCTATTGTGTTCTGCCAGCAGGGGGGGCGCAGGGAGATTTCCTGGCTGGCAAAACACAATGATTACTGTTAGTGGCCACTGGCAGTGATCGCATTCCAAAAATCTGACAGGCTGGATGTACCCATGTCGATTAGAGGATTGACTTGGGTACAATCAGCCCGCCTATACATTAAAGGGGTTGTAAAGGTTCAATTTTTTTTTTTTTAAATAACAAATATGTCATACTTACCTCCACTGTGCAGTTCGTTTTGCACAGAGTGGCCCCGATCCTCCTGTTCTGGGGTCCCTCTGCGGCTCTCTCGGCTCCTCCCTGCTCTCAAGTCCTGCATTCCACGTCCATAGCCGCCAACTGTAGGACCTGGCCCCGCGTCATTGGATTTGATTGACAGCAGCGCGAGCCAATGGCTGCGCTGCTATCAATCTATCCAATGAAGAGCCAAGAAGCCCGGGCAACAATCGAGCGTGTTCGCGACGCAAGACTTTCCAGGGCTCAGGTAAGTAAAACGGAGGGCTGGGAGGCCGGTAATCGCCGGATGTTTTTTCACCTTCATGCATACTTTAAACACTATGGACTCTTACTTTTAATTTTATTCTACTAGCGCTGCATACACCCATTTTTTAAAACTGTGTCATTGTCCGATTGAACCCAGACCAAAAGACTGAATAGAAGGGGAGGTCCAATGAAGTAACAACAGATGAAGAGCTTGTAATTCCAGGATGTTGATTAGAAGTTTAGATTCCTCCAACAACCCTGAACCGACAGATGATCCAGAACTCTGCCCCACCCCAGAAGGCTAGCATCCATTGTGACAATCTTCCAAAGTACACAAAGAGAAAGCCCAAGTGAGTTATGTGAAAACTCCAAAAATTATTTTTCAAGTTTCAGGATCCATCTGAAGTATCTCATGGTCTGCATCCTGATTGACACACTGGAGTCCAAGGCCAGAGAGACCAGACTGTCCAGGAAACCGATGATTGGAATACTTTGAGACAAAGAAGACCCAGTTCTGATGTGAGGTACTTTGTGAATACTCTTGGGACCAAGGAAGGGAAGGGCCATAAACTGATAAAGTTACAGCTGACCTAGACAGATGGGAATGCATAAATACGCATTCTTCATGTCGATGAATGCTAAGAAGGGAGAATATAACTGATCAAATCTGTTCCATCCAAAACTTTAAGGCTGGTTTCACACTTGCTGGGGCCGCGGCTCACAGCAGGGGTTCCGGTGAGTCCCTGTACACCAATTCAGGTGGGAATCATGTCCACATTTCTGCCTGAATTCGCACCTGATTCTGAGCCAAAGATGCACAGGACCCTTTTCAATGCAGACCGTGGCCGTCTCAGAGGTGTGTGAACCAACTCCATTGAGAGCAGGGCACAACCTCCTGTTATGTGGATTGGATGCATAATTGTGAACCCAGCCTTAAAGATATATGAAGGCATTGAGATTCTTTATATCTAGAATGGGACAAATGCTGCACCTGGATTTCAGAACCGTACACAGGTTTTAAAAAACACTTTGACATTTTTCAGTTGGAGCAATAAGAATGGTAACGTAGGGGTTTAACAATCCCTAAATGGCTGAAAGTAGGTTAGTCTGACCTTGTTAAATATGGGAAGATGCAACACACTTATGTGTCAGCTATGTGAGCTTCCCAAAACTCTGCAAAAGCCATTAGGCCTTGTTATGTTTATCCCACAAAACCTGAAAAAGGCCTAAAACAGCAACAAAAACCTCACAGATGTTCTAACCTTTAAACACCTACAGTAGGTGCCGCCGATTTTGTGTCAATCTCGCCTCTTCTAGCGGCGAGATTGACACCCTACGAGCCCCGTCACGAGAGCCAGCGCCGAGCTGTCTCGTCATCGGGAAAGGAAAAATGTTGCTTTTCCTTTCGCAATGAGCGACACGCAATGCCGGTAGACGGAGATCCGATGTGGATTCCCGCCAATACCAGGCACTGTGTTTGGTATGAATCCTGAGCTGGAACTCCACGCCAATTTTTAAATAAAAAAACGGCATGGGTTCCCCCTCCAGGAGCATACCAGGCCCTTGGGTCTGGTATGGATTTGAAGGGGAATCCCCTAAGCCCAAAAATCGGCGTGGGGGTCCCCCTCAAAATCCAAACCAGACCCTTATCCAAGCACGCAACCTGGCAGGCCACAGGAAAAGAGGGGGGGATGAGAGAGCGCCCCCTCCCTCCTGAACCGTACCAGGCCGCATGCCCCCAACATGGGGGGTTTGGTGCTTTGGGGCAGGGGGGCGACCTGCGGCCCCCCCACCCCAAAGCACCCTGTCTCCATGTTGATGAGGACAGGGCCTCTTCCCGACAACCCTGGCCGTTGGTTGTCGGGGTCTGCGGGCGGAGGTCTTATCGGAATCCGGGAGCCACCTTTAATAAGATGCCGGCCCCCCACCCTATGTGAATGAGTATGGGGTACATCGTACCCCTACCCATTCACCTGGTGGAAAAAAAAATTCAATAAAAAACCACACCCAGCTTTTTAAAGTAATTTATTACACAGCTCCGACTTCGGGGGTCTCCGGTGTCGTCTCCGCGCTCTCCGGTTCTTTCTTCCTTCTGCCGGGCCTCCGCTATCTTCTTCCAGCTCTTTTGCTAGCGGAGAGGCCCGGTCTTCCCCGTCTTCTCGTCCGGCTCTCCGTTGTCCTTCTGCCGGCCCTTCCACTATCTTCTTCCAGCTTCGGTCCGCAACGATTTATATAGGCTTCTCATGACGTCACAGTCACATGCTCCGGGTGGCCCCGGAGCATGTGACTGTGACGTCATGGGAGCATGTGACTGTGACGTCATGACAAGCCTATATAAATCGTTGTGGACCGAACAGCCAGCATTACAGCGGGAGGAAGCGACGAGTCAACATCGAGGAGGAGAAGAGAGAAGAAGACGGCTACGGCGACGGGAAGACCGGCCCCTCCACTAGCAAAAGAGCTGGAAGAAGGACAACGGAGAGCGGGACGAGATGACGGGGAAGACCGGCCCCTCCACTAGCAAAAGAGCTAGAAGAAGATAGTGGAGGGGCCGGCAGAAGGACAACGGAGAGTCGGACGAGACGACGGGGAAGACCGGGCCTCTCCACTAGCAAAAGAGCTTTTTCTTTTAACAACACTTTGTACAACACAGAAGAACAGAGAAGAGGGACTTGCAACGGAAACCTGCATTACATCAGAGGGGGCAGGGTCACCCGCACGTCACTGGGTAAGCCCGGGTTTCCCCTTGCGTCAGAGGGGGACGGGGTCACGTGACGGGTGGCCCCGTCCTCAGCTACATAAGACCTGTCAGGCTGTGGCGACGATATTCCCGGGGTGTCTCCGGTGGAGACAGGATGCGCTGCGCTGGACATCTCATCGCTGGAGCCTGGACCTGGATGGAGAGGAGATCATCCACTGCTGGACCCCGGGCAGGAGAGCATCCATCGCAGGATACCGACAGCATTGGAGTGGAGAGCGAGAGTGGATTACCACAACTGGAATCTTTTTTTTATTTTAATTTTTTTATTTTTAATAAAGGACTTATCCCAACAGTGTCTGTGTGTTTTTTAAATGTTTTTTACACTTTCTTTGTGAAATGGTAGAGGTACAATGTACCCTGTTACCAATTCACATATGGGGGACCGGGATCTGGGGGTCCCCTTTGTTAAAGGGGTCTTCCAGATTCCGATAAGCCCCATGCCCGCAGACCCCCACAAACACCGGGCAAGGGTTGTGGGGATGAGACCCTTGTCCCCATCAACATGGGGACATGGTGCTTTGAGGGGTCACAGACCCCCAAAGCATCCTCCCCATGTTGAGGGCATGTGGCCTGGTACGGTTCAGGAGGGGGGGGCACTCTCTCGTCCCCCATCTTTTCCAGCGACCTGCCAGGTTACGTGCTCGGATAAAGGGTCTGGTATGGATTTTTGGGGGGAACTCCACGCCATTTTTTTTTTTTTTTATTTGAGGTGGAGTTCCCCTTAAAATCCATACCAGACCTGAAGGGTCTGGTATGGATATTTGGGGGGAACCCCACGTCATTTTTTTTTTATTTGACGCAGGGTTCCCCTTAATATCTATACCAGACGTGAAGGGCCTGGTAATTGAATTTGGGGGGACCCCCACGCATTATCATTTTTTTTTATCAATGACTTTCAATGACTTTTCTCTGTATTGCCGGGAGCCGACAATTCATTATAGCTGCGAGTACTTTTAAATTACTTTTTTTCCTTCAGAAATTACACTTTGTGCAGGGACAGTTCTAAGCACGGGAAACAAGCGCTGCTTTACAGGCATACTATACACACACCCTAGGTACGAAATTTAAAGGAATATTTCACTTTTATTGTTTCACTTTATGCATTATTAAAATCACTGCTCCCGAAAAAACTGCAGTTTTTAAAACTTTTTTTTGCATTGAAACATGTCCCCTGGGGCAGGACCCAAACACTTTTTATGACAATAACTTGCATATAAGCTTTTAAAATTAGCACTTTAGATTTTTCATGTTCGAGTCCCATAGACTTTAACGGTGTTCGGATGTTCGAACAAATTTATTGCCTGTTCGCATGTTCTGATGCGAACAGAACTGGGGGGGTGTACGGCTCATCCCTAGTCACCACTTGCCAAATAGGTAGGCAGAGCTCTTTAAACCTCAGGACTGGGTGAACAGAAGTACAAATAATTTGGAAGGTAAAACAGCTCCCTTTTATACAGTATATTGCAGAGGTACATTTTGCAGACATTAATGCTCTGTACATATGCAGTAAACATATGTAATGTTAATGATAACACTGCCTACCTTGAGTCATCTCAGCTGCGTGGTAAATGCAGAAGCTGGCAAGATCATATCTCTTCATCTCATACAGATACTGTCCCCTGCAGGAGACAGACATTGTAATCGCTAATGACCAACATGGCCTTTATTTGTTAATATCGGCAGAGTCATAATGAAATGTGACCTTTCCCAACTGATTATGCTGGCTGTACCCTGTGGCTCTCATTAAAACAAAATATATATAAAAAGATAATGATCTACTTTTTACATGATTTACAGCAACCTTATGGGAAAAAAAGAACTTTTGACCTTCTCTATGTGTCTAATTCTGATGTTTATTTGCAAAAATAAGCAAAATCAAATAAATTTGTTGTAATCTGCTTTCTAGTTCATATTATTGTAATACAGTAAAACCTTGGATTGCAAGCATAATTCGTTCTGGAAACATGCTTGTAATCCAAAGCACTTGTATATCAAAGCAAATTTTCCCATAAGAAATAATGGAAACTCAGATGATTAGTTGCACAACCATTTATTCAAAAGTCCTTCAGTTTATAGTCCATATAAAAAGATTATAGCAATGTGATAGGTTGGGTAACTGTAGCGCCCCTTTACTTTTAGGGGTGTTATGTGCCTAAATTTAGGGGTTGGTCTGAGCTGGTAGCCAGGCTCGGACCACTTTGATTGCTAGGTATTTGCCTCTGCCTATGTGATGCTGCCTGGTGTATGGTTCCCTGTGGCCTGTAGGTGGCGTTGCCATATCAGGTCAGGGTTGAGCCATGGGTGGCATTACTGCGCCTTAGGGTGTCCTCTCTCAGCAGCGGTACAGTGGGCGTGGACGGCCTGCTGTGAATGCCGGGAGAGGGTACATAAGGGACAGACGCCATCTTTTTATGGGAGTCGAGGAGGGGAGTAGAGGAGAGTTGGAGTGGAGGAGCCGGAGGGGTGTGCCCCTTGGGGGTGCGATGACTGCCCGAGAAGTCTCAGGCACCTTTGGCCCGAGGCTGCAACGTTCCAGGTAGGCCCAGTACCTTTAACTGGGTCTACAATTCGCCCATTGGAGTCCCAGGGTGCCCAGGTGAGGGTACCCGCTCTGACCGTGAGGAAACCAGGGGAGGATCGGTCCCACTGAGGAGATGAGTAATGGAAGATTGCTGTATCGGGAGAGGCCTGGTGACCTGTCAGAGGGAAGGATTCCTTGTTCGGGAAGGCTAACCTGTAGAGTGCCCATTGGCATTATCCTGTTCTTAAAAGTCTACAGAGGTTAGAGGATCTCCTGTACCTGTCCCTGGAGGGGATAGGGTGACAGAACAGTTTGAGCTCCACACCGGCTGCTAGGACTGTGAGAGAGGACTATTCGGGTGAGTTAAACCCACTCGGGATCGAGTGGCGATGAGGTTACTAGTTGTGCCTGGATCTAATCCCTCACACTTATTCCTTCTTTCATCCATCTGTCTCTGTCTACTATGCAGAAAATAGAAAATAAACTCTCTGTTGGAGTTAAAGTGTTTCTGGACATTGGCTTCTTTGGGGGAAAAAATAGAGACTTGACCCCTTACTCTGGGGAAGAGAACCAGTGGAAGAAGGTAACTCGCTGCAGGACCCAAAATTTGTGAACACCGCTTAACCTCTTCAAACAGTAGAGTACGGGCATATAGCACGGTGTGCCTTGACTTGCAAGTAAGCCAGGCGAGAAAAAAAAGGTCCGTGTGCTACATAACCATAAAATGTCCATCCACAAATGGCAGCCTCCCCAAGAGGATTAGAAGCAAAATCCAGCAGGAGCTACAGAGTATAAAAGAGAAGAGAGGTACCTCTAATGGTAGCAATATGGTTACATTTAATGAAGGTACAACATTTAGGCCCCTTTCACACTGGGGCGTTTTTCATGCGGTTTAGCGCTAATAATAGCGCTATTATACCGCATGAAAAATTCATGCCCTGTAGCCTTCAATGTGAAAGCCCGAAGGCTTTCACACTGAAGCAGTGCGCTAGCAGGACCGCTCCAAAAGTCCTGCTAGCCGCTTCTTTACAGAGGTAAAGGAGCGGTGTGTTCACCGCTCCTTTACCGCGGGTGCCCATTGAAATCAATGGGACACCGCGGTAATACCGCCCGCAAACCGCGGCAATAGCCGTGGTTTGCAGGCAGTATTAACCCTTTTTCGGCCACTAGCGGGGGTTAAATTCACCCCCCTAGTGACCGCATACCGCGGTAAGAACGACGGTATAGCAGCGCTGCAAATCGCGCTGCTATACCGCCACCGCTCCTGCCCGCCCCAGTGTGAAAGGGGCCTTAGCAACTCACACGGTTGCTGATTAAAAGAGGCATATCTAAGTATGCAGGCATCCGGGGTAAAGCAATCCACAGACCATCATCCTCACCACCGGCTCTCACTGCCATCAGTCTGCAATCATGACCGGGAAGACTACCCTGCAGTAGAGCGATCTGAAAGCGAGGCTTGGACCTCTCGTGGAAGGGATGACATCAATGGCGGTGAGGAGAATGGTCTATGTGGACATCATTACCCCGCATGCCTGCATACTTGGATGTGCCCATTTTAATCATCAACCATGTGAGTTTTTAAATGTTGTACCTTCATTTAATGTAACCATATTGCTACACTTAGAGGCGCCTCTCTTCTATTTTATACACAGTTGTGACATGATGCTACTCTTATATCAAGACATCGCTTGTATATCAAGTCAAAATTTATTAAATTTTTTTGCTTGTCTTGCAAAACGCTCTCAAACCAAGTTACTCTCAAACCAAGGTTTTACTGTACTACAGTTTTCTATTTTATGCATGCATAACAGCTAGTGATCTTACTGTTCATTCTTCTATTTTAAACCTCTGCAGATAATTCAACTGTTAAAGTTGAACTCCACCCAAAGTCAATAATTATACTACAAATACGTCCTCTTTTAGTAAAAAAAATGTTACATATCATTGTAAAGTTGTGCATTAGCAAATGTGTGCTAACTAAACCCCTGTTTTTAACGCATACTGTTAGTTAGGATAATTTGGTTTGTAAGCAGACTGGTTGGTGAGTGGAGCTGGGAATTTCTCTGGTTTTATCATTGTAAAGGTCTCCTTGTATTCCAGGTTCTTACCTGGTCATCCCACCAGTTCCTCTAATACTGCTTTATTTCCAGTGGAGGGCCATGAACGGTGACACTGAGTTCCAAGCTCCTCAGTTGGCTCAACGGTCCATCTCCACACACCTGTAAATGAATCATTGTGCCAGCACCTAGTACGCTACCCTGTTCTCAGACATGAACATGATCATTTTGCCCCCTACCCTCCTCAAAAGAACCTGCCCACCACCCGGACAGGAAGAAACCCAATTGAGGCACTGATGGTCACACGACTGTGTTAAAGTGATTATAAACAATCACCTTGAAAAACAACCCATTCAGTTTAAAATAGAAATGAAAGGCAAAACATTTTTGTATAGATTAAAAAACAACAACATTATAAATACCTTTTTTCAATTTTTTATAAGGGATCACATTCCCTCTGTTCTCAGCTGCATAAGAGTTGGGGGAGGAGAAACAGCAGGACACTGAGCTTCCCAGTGAATGGTTAGCAGCGGGGGCATGTCAGGACAAGTCTGATCATTGGAGGAGAGCACACTGAGTTCCCAGCACAGCTAAAGAACTGACCCATGTGCTCTCATGCTTAGTGTTGTCAGTTTTTATTAGGAAAGCAGAGGGACTGGCAGGAACACCAGGGATTTCACATAAAGAAAGCAATACAAAGTGTTGGGGTAACAAATGCTTTAAGTAATGTAAAAATGAACACTGTAAAGTTAATTTTTAAAACATTACTTGCTGGAAAGGGCTAATAATGCTTCACCAATGATTATCTCTGGGTGTGCATACTCACCTTCTACTTTAAGTGATAACACTTCTTATTAAATTATACCATATGCATTATTCCATGTTTATGTTCTCAAAATGGAATGGAAAATGGGAACAATGCTAGTACAGTGACATGAATCCATACAGTATATGGCCAACCTCTGGACACCTGACTGTTACATCTACATAAGCTTGTCTTTATTAGCTGTCACAACAATACTATTTAATGGAAACACCTGAACTAAATAATTTGGAGAGTTGCCTACATACTTTGCTCCTATATCTTATTTTTAATAATGTTATATCTAGGGAAAAATTCCCCTATAAACAGTGGAAAGTCCAGATGCGATGGGAAGAGTGTCAGACATTAAGTCCAGTGACAGTACATTCACCCAACATTCATCTGGCTAGCACAGATCTGGCTAATTAAAATACATTTGGAGAGAGCACTCAACCAAGAGGCACAAATCACAAATAGACAAAAAAGCAGACAAATCACTTTATATAGTAGTAGCGTAAATGATCCAACATGTTTCCAGGCAATAAAATATCCCCTTCATTAGGGCTATGAATCTAAATACAGTAAAACTTTGGATTGCGAGCATAATTCGTTCCAGAAAATTGTAATCCAAAGCACTTGTATATCAAAGCGAATTTCCCCATAAGAAATAATGGAAACTCCAATGATTCGTTCCACAACCATTTATTCATAAGTCCTTCAGTTTATAGTCCATATAAAAAGATTATAGCAATGTGATAGGTTGTGTAACCATAAAATGTCCATCCACAAATGGCAGCCTCCCCAAGGGGATTAGAAGCAAAATCCAGCAGGAGCTACAGAGTATAAAAACTAATATATTGGGGTACTCTTGGTCAAATCAAAAAGCACCACATCCCATTGTAATTTAATATGAGAAAAAGGGGGGGACAGCGGGTATACTCAGTACCCAGGGATTTTTTGAAAACACGGTGCTTGATAGAGATAAACACAATTGTCAAAAATCAATAAAAGATTAAATTTTATTACATGAAGCATAAAAACAATACACAAAATTATTAACCATCCTTCAAGATATGTAGGTCAGTTTTCAAAAAGATGCAATTCACTGCTTGATTTCCACTCAACTAGTTTCGCTCCCAGCGGAGCTTCTTCAGGAGTGTAATAGAGTAATAGCAGGTTTAAACTGTGAATACAGGATGTACAACAATTAGCAACATAGAATGGTTAAAAGTATGTAAGACTTTAATGTTGAACATTTCAGAAAAATTGATAAATTGACGTGCCCAAAGCACGCTAATGGTTAAGTAGTTCATAAGGGTAGATCATTAACACAATAGATCCGTTCACACTGAAATGGTGATGGCCCATGCTGAGCATCATACAAACACATATGTATACACTCACCGACTTACATAGATTTTCTTTACCCTTGTGGTTGCTAACCCTATGGGTTGTTTCAGTGGATTGGGCAAACCGGTCAACTAATACCAGTGGAAATGCCATTTGTTCTTCCAGTTTGTAGCTACACATGTAAGTCGGTGAGTGTATACATATGTGTTTGTATGATGCTCAGCATGGGCCATCACCATTTCAGTGTGAACGGATCTATTGTGTTAATGATCTACCCTTATGAACTACTTAACCATTAGCGTGCTTTGGGCACGTCAATTTATCAATTTTTCTGAAATGTTCAACATTAAAGTCTTACATACTTTTAACCATTCTATGTTGCTAATTGTTGTACATCCTGTATTCACAGTTTAAACCTGCTATTACTCTATTACACTCCTGAAGAAGCTCCGCTGGGAGCGAAACTAGTTGAGTGGAAATCAAGCAGTGAATTGCATCTTTTTGAAAACTGACCTACATATCTTGAAGGATGGTTAATAATTTTGTGTATTGTTTTTATGCTTCATGTAATAAAATTTAATCTTTTATTGATTTTGACAATTGTGTTTATCTCTATCAAGCACCGTGTTTTCAAAAAATCCCTGGGTACTGAGTATACCCGCTGTCCCCCCCTTTTTCTCATACAGAGTATAAAAGAGAAGAGAGGCGCCTCTAAGTGTCGCAATATGGTTACATTTAATGAAGGTACAACAATTAGCAACTCACATGGTTGATGATTAAAAGAGGCACATCCAAGTATGCAGGCATCCAGGGTAAAGCTGTCCACATAGACCATCCCCCACACCGCTGACTCTCAACGCTGTCACAGTCTGCAATCGTGACTGGGAAGACTACCCTGCAGTACAGCGATCTGAAAGCAAGGCTTGAACCGCTCATGGAGCGCAGCATGGAAGGTGCAACGTCGATGGTGGTGAGGAGGACGGTCTATGTGGACAGCTTTACCCGGGATGCCTGCATACTTAGATGTGCCTGCTTTAATCATCAACCATGTGAGTTGCTAAATGTTCTACCTTCATTAAATGTAACCATATTGCTACACTTAGAAGCGCCTCTCTTCTCTTTTATACTCCGTTGTGAAATGACACTACTTGTATATCAAGACATCGCTTGTATATTAGGTCAAAATGTATTTAAAAATGTTGCTTGTCTTGCAAAACGCTCTCAAACCAAGTTACTCTCAAATCAAGGTTTTACTGTATATAAAAACAACATCAATTCAAGAATAATGTTAGATGATGTAAAATAATCAGTAGCAATTGGTTGGATTGTTAGCATATTATTTAGTTTCTTTCCTACTGAATGTATGTTTCTTTAACTATTAGGGCTCTTTCACACGGGACGGATCAGTCAGGGATCGCTCAGTTGATCCCCGCTGAGCCGGCGGATGACTGGGCGGTCCCCGCACACTGTGCAGGGACCGCCCTGTCAGAGCGCCGCTCTCCCGGACCGTCTGTCCGTGTTCATCCGATCCGCTCCGCCGACGGAAGGAAAAATAGGGTTTTCCTCCGTCACACTTTGGCGGAGCGGAGCGGATGTCAGCGGACATGTCACCGCTGACATCCGTGGCTCCATAGGGCTACATGGAGCGTCCGTCCAGGTCCGCCTAAAAAACTGACAGGTGGACCTGAACGGACCCTCCGTGTGAAAGGGGCCTTAGGAGTGCAAGCAAGCTACCTACCTACCACCTACTACTTCAGATCTAGTAAAACAATTATAAAAGAGAGCCAAAAAGAAACCAAAACTGCTACCAAGCATTTGAGGAATGGTAAAAAAACACTTGAGGCAGACTTTCCACATCTGACAATATCAGCGACTGAAGTTTTGGCAGAAAACACATCAAGTTCCTGCAAACAAAACTGGGAATGGATTGGTCGCCAACTACACAAACCTGTACTGAACAGCACCAGACAGGCCTTGACCAAGAACGCCACAAGACAAGAGTAAAAAAGAAAAGCCTAGAAATTCCTGAACCAGGATCTTTAGGCTGATATCAGAAAGAGGAGATACGCTTGGAACAATCTAGGACATAGATCTCTGGAGATTCATGGTCTGAATGAAATAACATATGTACATAAGAAATGACCAGAAACCCCAGGAGCAGTGGCAGATACTGTATGCAGTAAAGGAAGTTTTTTATGGACCAACAACTGAACACAGTATTCTAATGCCGCGTACACACGATCATTATTCACGGCGGTTAAAAAACCGCCGTGAATAATGACAGGAAAAACGAGGGAACCGCTTGGTTCCCTACACACGGTCGTTTTTCCCGTCATTTTTTCTCTTGACGAGAAAAACGACCGTCTGTGGGCTCCGCGGCAGTGTCTCCCTATGGGAAAACTGCCACGGAAAAAAATGCTGGAAAAAACGATGAGAAAATTTAGAACATGTTCTAATTTTTCTCGTCGTTTTTTATGCCGTTTTTCTCAACGAGAAAAACGACATAAAGCCCACAGACGATCGTTTTTGTCGGCGAAAAAAAAAATGCCGTTTTTCTCGTTGAGAAAAGCGGTCGTGTGTACGCGGCATAACCCTATCCTTCAAGTGGATGTAAACCCAATTCATGAAATTTGAGCTGGGCACATATATCTGCAGTGTTTTGTTATCTCTCTTCAATGTACTAAGTCCTGTAGCTGTCTCCTGTTCCTTTCTTCTGTTATCAGCCTGATAACTCTTGAAAAGTTCTCAGGAGATAAAAGCAGCCGGAGTTTTGTGTTGGGGAGGATGCTATAAATAGATTAGCAAAGCCCTGAACTATTCAACGATCAGTTTTGAAAGTCTCTACCTATGAGGAGAGGGGGTGTGTGCCTTTCCTCCAATCAGCTGTCTTGGCTGTATGCCCAGACTTCACTGCAGTGCTGAACAGGAAGAGAAAATCTCTTAACATGATCTGAACTTTCTAAACAGTATATAAAGCTGAAGACAGCAGATATGGATGTAAAATTTAAATAGGGAGATTTGTTTCATCCCTGTGTATCATCTGAGGCTGTTCACTTCACTGGATATATGTGAGGGTTTACATCCGCTTTAATGCAAGCAACAACACTAGGATGAAGGAGCTTGAACATTAGATATGCAATATGATGCCATCTATAGAAGCCACCAATAAGTCACCAAAATGACCTGCTGTTTTGTGAACAAAAAAATAAAACAACAAAACCATACTGAGCAGAATGAGAGCTTTGTAATGCTCATTTGTCCCACTGTTCTTCATTTACAATACTCTCTTCTGACTGGTCCGAATCTTATTGCTCAAAATCCTCATACATGTGTCTCTGTAGTAGACGCAAAGACACGTACTTTCTGAAGTAAATATTGGCTGTTTAGGAAACTAGAAGATGGGAAAATATTGATTGTGTGCTTTGCTGAACAAGATTTTACTAAACATAAAAACGTGTAGGGATTTCACTTTAGGTGATGGACTAAACCACAGGCTAAAGCTTTTAAGCCTCGTACACATGACCGGGAATCCCGTCAGGAAAAAAACGTTGGTTTTCCTGACGGGATTCCTGGCATTCTTTCCTTGCCAAGCCGTGCATACAGACGGCCATTCAAAAGAACCGCCGTTCTTTTGAATGGCAAGAACGCGGTGACGTCATCAACTACGACATTCGATGTCATCGCCGCCATCTTGCTACACCCTACACTACCTTTGTATGCTACCACGCATGCATCACAGTCTTTTCGAGCATGCGCGGGTTTACCTGGGGACAGGTAAGCATACACACTCACGGTTTTCTCAGCAGGAAACACTCTGCCGAGAATCCCGACAAGAGAATAGAGAGCAGGTTCTCTATTTTTCTCGTCGGGATTCCTGGCAGTTTTCACGCCGAGAAAGCATACACACGCACGGTTTTCACAGCAAAAAGCTCTCCCAGCAGCTTTCTTGCAGAGAAAACCGTGCGTGTGTACGAGGCTTCAGATGTGAATGCTGCACACCTCCTCTCTCAGATTAGTCTCATGAAGTCTTAATGAGTAGGCCTATTTATACTGTTAGTGCTAATTTAAAATTAAAAGAGCTGTGCCGTGCATTCTTTCACACTTTTGGGCTCGTCATGTGGTCATATGAATACTGGTACCACATATATCACAGATCTTTTTATGTATTAAACAGATCTGACTGTGCTTGTAACTGAAAGTATTTATAATTACAGAGTTATATACATAAACACCAAGAGTGTGAATTTTTTTTTAATTTTTTTTTTGCTCGATGAAACCCAGCTTATTTCCTTCATTTGCACACCGTTGACACACATGCAATACTGCAATACCTCTCAGGGTACACAGAACTGCTCCACTCTAATAAAGGTGCTTGCAACAGAACACCCCTACCATAGTCATATGGACAGAGAATAGCCACATTTTGGATGGAAGCCAGTTAGACAAGTGGTTTGTTTTTTGGGTTCTAATGGAAAACCAAAGCAAACAAAACATTTCCATTGTGGAGCTTGTACCTTGTGGAAATTGAACTAATGACCCTGGTACCATACAGTAGATACATGATAACCATTTAGGTTGCTCCTGCAACACCCTTTGCTAGCAAGATCAGCCTGCTCCTATTGCTTTATTGGTACTATCTCCTAATAAATATCCCTGCATGGTCTAACACTTGCCTGGCAGACATGTGATGGTAGTGAGCTCTGGCACCTCAGCACATTTATCAAGATCATAATGTATGTATCTTTGTGGTTTCTGATTGGAGCTCACTGGCAGTAAAAACTTAAAACTCTTCTAAACTCGTCTAGACTTTGTACAAAAGATGCTCTATATGAGTGTTTTTACTCCCAAGAGAACAGACGTTTTTTTTAAGCCCAGTGTGCATGGAGCCTGAAGAAGCAGAACTTGTTTCTGGGAAATAGGGATGAGCTTCGTGTTCGAGTCGAACATACGTTCGACTCGAACATCGGCTGTTCGATCGTTCGACGAAGATCGAACGATTTGGGCCGTTCGCGCCAAATTCGAGTGACGCGAACGGCCCACAATGCACTACGCCATCGCAGTGTCATCCAGGCGCTGTGATTGGCCAAGCATGCACTGTGACCCCGCATGCTTGGCCAATCACAGCGCCGGCAGCGAGGAGAGCAATGATTGGCCACAGGCAGGATGCCTGTGGCCAATTATTGCTGAGGGTGTTTAGTACACGCCCCACACTATAAAAGGCCGCCAGCACGGCGGCCTAGTGTAGTGTGTTCCGGAGCAGGGATAGAGCAGCATAGGCAGGGACAGTGACTGTTATTTCTTTCTTGCTTAACCTGGATTCCTTTAGTTTAGGGAAAGAGAAGGATAGGTAGGGAGAGTGTCAGTGTGTTTTGTGCTTGTGCTATAGTGTGCTTAAAAAAAACATTTATTCTAGGGACAGAAAACTGTAGGTAGGGACAGTGTCAGTTTCTTTCACTCTGCAAGTCCTTGTTTCCAGGGACCTGGAAGGACAGTGAGTGAATTGTCCTTGTGCTATATTGTGCTTAAAAAAACATTTATTCTAGGGACAGAAAACTGTAGGTAGGGAGAGTGTCAGTTTCTTTCACTCTGCAAGTCCTTGTTTCCAGGGACCTGTAAGGACAGTGAGTGAATTGTCCTTGTGCTATATTGTGATTAAAAAAAACATTTTTTCTAGGGACAGAAAACTGTAGGTAGGGAGAGTGTTTTTTTTTTTTCACTCTGCAAGTCCTTGTTTCCAGGGACCTGTAAGGACAGTGAGTGAATTGTCCTTGTGCTATATTGTGCTTAAAAAAAACATTTATTCTAGGGACAGAAAACTGTAGGTAGGGAGAGTGTCAGTTTATTTCACTCTGCAAGTCCTTGTTTCCAGGGACCTGTAAGGACAGTGAGTGAATTGTCCTTGTGCTATATTGTGATTAAAAAAAACATTTTTTCTAGGGACAGAAAACTGTAGGTAGGGAGAGTGTTTTTTTTCTTTCACTCTGCAAGTCCTTGTTTCCAGGGACCTGTAAGGACAGTGAGTGAATTGTCCTTGTGCTATATTGTGCTTAAAAAAAACATTTATTCTAGGGACAGAAAACTGTAGGTAGGGAGAGTGTCAGTTTATTTCACTCTGCAAGTCCTTGTTTCCAGGGACCTGTAAGGACAGTGAGTGAATTGTCCTTGTGCTATATTGTGATTAAAAAAAACATTTTTTCTAGGGACAGAAAACTGTAGGTAGGGAGAGTGTTTTTTTTCTTTCACTCTGCAAGTCCTTGTTTCCAGGGACCTGTAAGGACAGTGAGTGAATTGTCCTTGTGCTATATTGTGATTAAAAAAAACATTTTTTCTAGGGACAGAAAACTGTAGGTAGGGAGAGTGTTTTTTTTCTTTCACTCTGCAAGTCCTTGTTTCCAGGGACCTGGAAGGACAGTGAGTGAATTGTCCTTGTGCTATATTGTGCTTAAAAAAAACATTTATTCTAGGGACAGAAAACTGTAGGTAGGGAGAGTGTCAGTTTATTTCACTCTGCAAGTCCTTGTTTCCAGGGACCTGTAAGGACAGTGAGTGAATTGTCCTTGTGCTATATTGTGATTAAAAAAAACATTTTTTCTAGGGACAGAAAACTGTAGGTAGGGAGAGTGTTTTTTTTCTTTCACTCTGCAAGTCCTTGTTTCCAGGGACCTGTAAGGACAGTGAGTGAATTGTCCTTGTGCTATATTGTGCTTAAAAAAAACATTTATTCTAGGGACAGAAAACTGTAGGTAGGGAGAGTGTCAGTTTATTTCACTCTGCAAGTCCTTGTTTCCAGGGACCTGTAAGGACAGTGAGTGAATTGTCCTTGTGCTATATTGTGATTAAAAAAAACATTTTTTCTAGGGACAGAAAACTGTAGGTAGGGAGAGTGTTTTTTTTCTTTCACTCTGCAAGTCCTTGTTTCCAGGGACCTGTAAGGACAGTGAGTGAATTGTCCTTGTGCTATATTGTGATTAAAAAAAACATTTTTTCTAGGGACAGAAAACTGTAGGTAGGGAGAGTGTTTTTTTTCTTTCACTCTGCAAGTCCTTGTTTCCAGGGACCTGGAAGGACAGTGAGTGAATTGTCCTTGTGCTATATTGTGCTTAAAAAAAACATTTATTCTAGGGACAGAAAACTGTAGGTAGGGAGAGTGTCAGTTTATTTCACTCTGCAAGTCCTTGTTTCCAGGGACCTGTAAGGACAGTGAGTGAATTGTCCTTGTGCTATATTGTGATTAAAAAAAACATTTTTTCTAGGGACAGAAAACTGTAGGTAGGGAGAGTGTTTTTTTTCTTTCACTCTGCAAGTCCTTGTTTCCAGGGACCTGTAAGGACAGTGAGCGAATTGTCCTTGTGCTATATTGTGCTTAAAAAAAACATTTATTCTAGGGACAGAAAACTGTAGGTAGGGAGAGTGTCAGTTTATTTCACTCTGCAAGTCCTTGTTTCCAGGGACCTGTAAGGACAGTGAGTGAATTGTCCTTGTGCTATATTGTGATTAAAAAAAACATTTTTTCTAGGGACAGAAAACTGTAGGTAGGGAGAGTGTTTTTTTTCTTTCACTCTGCAAGTCCTTGTTTCCAGGGACCTGTAAGGACAGTGAGTGAATTGTCCTTGTGCTATATTGTGATTAAAAAAAAATTTTTTCTAGGGACAGAAAACTGTAGGTAGGGAGAGTGTTTTTTTTCTTTCACTCTGCAAGTCCTTGTTTCCAGGGACCTGGAAGGACAGTGAGTGAATTGTCCTTGTGCTATATTGTGCTTAAAAAAAACATTTATTCTAGGGACAGAAAACTGTAGGTAGGGAGAGTGTCAGTTTATTTCACTCTGCAAGTCCTTGTTTCCAGGGACCTGTAAGGACAGTGAGTGAATTGTCCTTGTGCTATATTGTGATTAAAAAAAACATTTTTTCTAGGGACAGAAAACTGTAGGTAGGGAGAGTGTTTTTTTTTCTTTCACTCTGCAAGTCCTTGTTTCCAGGGACCTGGAAGGACAGTGAGTGAATTGTCCTTGTGCTATATTGTGCTTAAAAAAAACATTTATTCTAGGGACAGAAAACTGTAGGTAGGGAGAGTGTCAGTTTATTTCACTCTGCAAGTCCTTGTTTCCAGGGACCTGTAAGGACAGTGAGTGAATTGTCCTTGTGCTATATTGTGATTAAAAAAAACATTTTTTCTAGGGACAGAAAACTGTAGGTAGGGAGAGTGTTTTTTTTCTTTCACTCTGCAAGTCCTTGTTTCCAGGGACCTGGAAGGACAGTGAGTGAATTCTCCTTGTGCTATATTGTGCTTAAAAAAAACATTAATTCTAGGGACAGAAAACTGTAGGTAGGGAGAGTGTCAGTTTATTTCACTCTGCAAGTCCTTGTTTCCAGGGACCTGTAAGGACAGTGAGTGAATTGTCCTTGTGCTATATTGTGCTTAAAAAAACATTTATTCTAGGGACAGAAAACTGTAGGTAGGGAGAGTGTTTATTTTCTTTCACTCTGCAAGTCCTTGTTTCCAGGGACCTGTAAGGACAGTGAGTGAATTGTCCTTGTGCTATATTGTGTTTAAAAAAAACATTTATTCTAGGGACAGAAAACTGTAGGTAGGGAGAGTGTCAGTTTATTTCACTCTGCAAGTCCTTGTTTCCAGGGACCTGTAAGGACAGTGAGTGAATTGTCCTTGTGCTATATTGTGATTAAAAAAAACATTTTTTCTAGGGACAGAAAACTGTAGGTAGGGAGAGTGTTTTTTTTCTTTCACTCTGCAAGTCCTTGTTTCCAGGGACCTGGAAGGACAGTGAGTGAATTGTCCTTGTGCTATATTGTGCTTAAAAAAAACATTTATTCTAGGGACAGAAAACTGTAGGTAGGGAGAGTGTCAGTTTATTTCACTCTGCAAGTCCTTGTTTCCAGGGACCTGTAAGGACAGTGAGTGAATTGTCCTTGTGCTATATTGTGATTAAAAAAAACATTTTTTCTAGGGACAGAAAACTGTAGGTAGGGAGAGTGTTTTTTTTCTTTCACTCTGCAAGTCCTTGTTTCCAGGGACCTGTAAGGACAGTGAGTGAATTGTCCTTGTGCTATATTGTGCTTAAAAAAAACATTTATTCTAGGGACAGAAAACTGTAGGTAGGGAGAGTGTCAGTTTCTTTCACTGTGAAAGTCCTTGTTTCAAGGGACAGAGAAGGACACCTGAAGGTAGCCCTTATTGCTTTTTTCCCATCTCCCTGCAGGCCATCTATTAGAATGTCTGGAAGGCAAACAAGGAGAGGCAGACAGTCAGGAGGCAATAAAAGAGGGCAAGCAGGCTCTGTGTCTGGGGGCAACAGTGCTGGTCGTGGACGCGGTGCATTGTCATCAGCACATGGCCATGGGACACGCTTGTCCTTCTTTTCGGCAGCTGGACATGTTGAGCCACATCATGCCGAAGACTTGGTAGAGTGGATGACCAAGCCCTCCTCCTCCTCCTCATCCTCTCTCACCCAGGCTCAGGGTACTGGAAAAGCAGCTGCCAAAGCGTCGTCTTCCCTGGTATCAATGTCAGACAAATCATCAGTCACTCCTTCCCTAGACCCACCATGTCCTCCTCCTGAGGAGTCCCCCGAACTGTTTCAGCACAGTGTTGGGTACATGCTCCAGGAGGATGCCCAGCGTTTCGAAGGGTCTGATGATGAAACCCAGCTAGAGGAAGGCAGTAGCGTGAGAGCAGACAGAGGGGATGCTCAAGAAGGACACCAATCTGGCAGTCATGTTCCAGCAGCTGCAGCATACTGCCAGATTGGCTCCAGTGATGAGGAGGGAGGGGATGATGAGGTCACTGACTCCACGTGGGTGCCTAATAGGAGAGAGGAGGAGGAGGAGGATGAGGAGGAGGCACATCTCCAACGAGGCAGGATGCCCTTTGGTGGCCAGCGTAAGGGCAGTACACCGACGGAATCACACCGCAGAGCTCCGCTTCAAAAAGTTCTTTGGTGTGGGCCTTTTTTGAGGCTAGTGCATCAGATCGCACAGCTGCTGTTTGCAACATATGTCTCAAGCGTATATCGCGTGGCCAAAACATCAGCCGCTTGGGTACCACATGCCTGACCAGACATATGTTGACCTGCCATGCAGCTCGTTGGCAAGCCTACCTCAAAGACCCACACCAAAGAACAAAGCGGACCTCTCCTTGCACCGCATCAGCTGGGATCTCCAACCCCACTATAACTTCAGTCCTCTCTGAAACATGCACTGAGAGGAATGAAGGTGTAGAATTAGGTGTGTCACAGCCAAGTACTTGCGGCCACTCTGCTAGCAGTACACCGACGTCCGATTCTAGCAGGCAAATTTCCCTGCCCCAGCTGCTGGACCGTCGAAAGAAGTTCACTCCCAGCCATCCACATGCCCAGCGGTTGAATGCTAGCTTGGCTAAATTGCTAGCGCTTCAACTGCTGCCTTTTCAGTTGGTAGACTCGGCCCCCTTCCGTGAGTTTGTGCAATGTGCGGTTCCTCAGTGGCAGGTTCCCAAACGCCACTTTTTCTCACGGAAGGCTATTCCGGCTCTCTACCGGCATGTGGAAGGCAATGTCTTGGCCTCGCTGGACAGGGCGGTCAGCGGTAAGGTGCATATTACCGCTGACTCATGGTCCAGCAGGCATGGACAGGGACGTTACCTTTCTTTCACGGCCCATTGGGTCACTCTTTTGGCAGCTGGGAAGGATGCAGGACAAGGTGCAGTAGTGTTGGAGGTTGTCCCACCGCCACGCCTCCAAAATGCTACTACTGGTTGTGACACACCTCTCTCCTCCACCCCCTCCTCTTCTTCTTCCTCCATGGCCTCTTCCTGTGGTTTGTCCTATGAACCAGCGGTGCTCCGTAGCCGTTCACGGGGCTACGCAAGTACGCAGGCAAAAAGATGCCATGCCGTGCTTGCGCTGGTGTGTTTGGGGGACAGAAGCCACACTGGGGCAGAGGTCCTGTCTGCTCTGCAGGGCCAGGCCGAGAGGTGGTTGACGCCACGCCAGCTTAAGCCAGGAATGGTGGTTTGCGACAATGGCACCAACCTCCTCTCCGCCCTCCGACAGGGACAACTGACCCATGTGCCCTGTGTGGCTCACGTCCTTAACCTGGTGGTGCAGCGGTTCTTGGGCAGGTACCCGGGCTTACAGGATGTCCTGAGGCAGGCCAGGAAAGTCTGTGTGCATTTCCGCAGATCTTATAATGCCAGTGCTCGCCTGGCTGAGCTGCAAAAGGAGTTGAACCTGCCCAAGAACCGCCTTATATGTGACATGCCCACCAGGTGGAACTCAACGTTGGCCATGCTGCAGCGGCTGCACACGCAGCAGAGGGCCATCAATGAGTACCTGTGCGACTACGGCACCAGGACAGGGTCAGGGGAGCTTGGTTTTTTTTCTCCACGCCAGTGGGGCATGATCAGGGATGCATGCACTGTCCTGGCACCATTTGAGGAGGCCACGAGGATGGTGAGCAGTGACAGTGCATGCATCAGTGACACTGTACCTCTTGTCCACCTGTTGGAGCACACGCTGCGTGGAATAATGGACAGGGCACTTGAGGCAGAACAGAGGCAGGAAGAGGAGGACTTCCTTGCCTCTCAAGGCCCCCTTTACCCAGACAGTGTTCCTTCTGTCCCACCCATCGCACAGGAAGAGGAGGAGGAGGAGGAGGAGGAGGAGGAGGATTGTGTCAGCATGGAGGTGGAGGCTGGCACTCAGCATCATCAGCAGCAGTCTTTTAGGGATGATTTACAGTCCCAAGAAACCAGTGGACTTGTACGTGGCTGGGAGGAGGTGGCTGCGGATCATGTCGTCCTTAGTGACCCAGAGGACTCCGGAGCGAATGCCTCAGCAAACCTACGCTGCATGGCCTCCCTGATCCTGCAAAGTCTGCGGAAGGATCCTCGTATTCTTCGGATCAAGGAGAGGGACCATTACTGGCTGGCCACTCTCCTTGATCCACGGTACAAGGGTAAGGTTGCGGACCTTATGTTACCGTCGCAGAGGGAGCAGAGGATGAGACAACTCCGGGAGGCCTTGCAGAAAGGTCTGTGCAACGCGTTCCCAGAGACTGGGAGGTTACAAACTCCTGGTCCTGGACAACGAGTTGCTGAGGCTTCGGCCAGTCAAAGAAGGAGCGGTGGGGAAGGTGGCCGTCTGACCGATGCGTTCAGACAATTCTTTAGTCCGCAGCCCCAAAGTATGATCGGTTCCAGCAACCATCGCCAGCGTCTGATAAACATGGTGCAGGAATATCTAGGGGCAAGCTCAGACTTGGACACCTTTCCCACCGAAAATCCTCTGGCTTACTGGGTCTTGAGGATGGATCACTGGCCAGAGCTTGCACAGTATGCAATTGAGCTACTGGCCTGTCCTGCATCCAGCGTTCTTTCGGAACGCACATTCAGTGCTGCTGGAGGATTTGTCACGGATCACAGGGTGCGCCTGTCCACCGACTCGGTTGATCGACTGACTTTCATCAAGATGAACCAGTCTTGGATCACCACCAGCTACCACACACCTGATGCTGATATAACAGACTAATTGATTTTAACATGTCACATCCCTTCAAGACTGATGCTGATGCTGAGTGCCTGTGCTGTTATGTTGACTGGCTATCCTCCTCCTCCGAGTCCTCAATGATACGATTGATGATGATAGCTTGGAAGATCATTTTTGTTTATGGGTGCCGCCACCAGTGGCTAAGGCCCAATTTTTCAGCCCCTGTTTTACAGGGGCGTGTAATTACAATTTTTTTAGCAATAATTTGCCATAGGGCTCATTGCTGTGCTCCAAGTACAGTATCTGTGAGGGGTTGGAGTGTTGTGGCACCAGTGCCTAAGGCCCAATTTTTCAGCCCCTGTTTAACAGGGGCGTGTCATTACAATTTTTGAAGCAATACTTTGCAACAGGGCTCATTGCTGTGCTCCAAGTACAGTATCTGTGAGGGGTTGTAGTGTTGTGCCACCAGTGCCTAAGGCCCAATTTTTCAGCCCCTGTTCAACAGGGGCATGCAATTACAATTCTTGATCTAATAATTCACAGCAGGGTCCATTGCTGCACCCACCAAGAGTAACTCTGAGGGCTTACAGTCTTGTGGCAACGCCACCACCACCACCACCACGAAAGGCCCAATTTTTCAGCCCCTGTTCAAAAGGGGCATGTAATTACAATTCTTGATCTAATAATTCACAGCAGGGCCCATTGCTGCACCCACCAAGAGTAACTGTCAGGGCTTACAGTGTTGTGGCACCAGCACCACCATCAAAGCCCCAATTTTTACTACCACTGTTCAACAATTATATGTAATTAAAATTCCTGATATAATAGTTGACAGCAGGGCGTTCCAGCACCAACCAAGAGTAACTGAGTGCTTACAGTGTTGTGCCAACACCAACAACTAAGGGGCCTATTTCTGCAGAGTATATACGGCAGGTCCCTACTTTCAAACATCCAACTTACAAACGACTCCTACTTGCAAACGAAAGAAGACAACAGGAAGTGAGAGGAAATCTACCCCTAGAAAGGAAAATTCTCTCCTGTAAGAATAAATATGGGAGAAAGGGGTCTCATCTGTACTGATGCTTTATCAGCAATCCTTGTTTCAAGAAAAACACCACATTTCAAAAACAGTTGTCATTGGG
The DNA here is from genome assembly GCA_029206835.1 of Rana muscosa. Lineage (NCBI taxonomy): Eukaryota > Metazoa > Chordata > Amphibia > Anura > Ranidae > Rana > Rana muscosa. The sequence goes on along the minus strand of CM055126.1, from coordinate 144,837,117 downwards.
ACGGAAAGTGAGGTGAAATGTTCTGAACAGGGGCACAGACAGCAAAACAAATGTTACAGGGGTGATAACCCTTACCTATGTTTCCCAAAAAGTTTAAAAATAGATTTTTGGGCTGGAGCTACACTTCAACAATGTACCTGTTCAAAATTACAAACACATTCTACATAAGAACAAACCTACAGTCCCTGTCTTGTATGCACCGCCTGTATACGGCTGTTCAGAGTATATAGGGCCTTTTTTATTTTATGTGCGGGGTTCCCCTTAATATCCATACAAGACCCAAAGGGGCTGGTAATGGGCTGGGGTAGGGGGGGGGGGTCATGGGGTAGCTATGCCATTTTTCTTAAAGAATTTCATCCATATTACCGGGACCAGACATTACATTAAAGCCGCAAGCAGTTTTAAATGGCTTTTTTTTCCTTTAGAAGTGTCATTTTGTGCAGGGACAGTTCTAAACACGGGAAACACGTGGCACTTCACAGGCATACTTTAGACACCCCCCAGGTACGATATTTAAAGGAATATTTGACTTTTTTTTTTTCACTTTATGCATCATTAAAATGACTGCTCCCGAAAAACGACCGTTTTTAAAACTTCTTTTTGCATTGATACATGTCCCCTGGTGCACAACCCGGGTTCCCAAACCCTTTTTAGGACAATAACATGCATAATAGTTGTTATAATTAGCACTTTAGAATTCGAACGTTCGCATCCATTGTATTTAATAGGGTTCTAATGTTCGTACGAACTTTCGGTCCGTTCGCGGGTTCTGGTGCGAACCGAACCCGGGGGTGTTCGGCTCATCACTACTGGGAAACACATTGAGTTGGAGGGATAACCCCACAGTATGATATTGCAGCAGTGTCCATGCTTACTATTACTATAAGGTTGCTATTATTGATATAAAATACCTACACTGGGGGTGCAATATACTTTGTGAATCAGTGCTATACAATATACATTTAAGTAGCATAGTGTTGTATTTTTGGTATGTTTTAACCATTTGTATACTAATAAAATCATATGTTTTTATATTGTACTAAAAGAAAATAATCTGCGCTGTGTGTAATTCCCTAAAAAATATTAATCAACAGCTACACTCACTGTTTTGCACACAACAATACTCAAACAAATATATCCAAACAAAAGTGTTTTGCGCTGTTAGTAAACAAAATAAAGTGCCTATAAGTGCAAAAAAAATCCATATATATACACATACAGTATACGTAAACATATACAATAATTATATTGTATATTATTATAACATATACATTATATGTGCAAATAAAGTGCTTGATCAATAGTGTTGAAAAAGTTCAGCCAGATGCCAAAATCCACAGATATGGCGTAGATGGATAATAATAGCAGAAAATAGAAATAGTCCAGATTTCAGTGCCTGTGATAAAGATGGTGCTACATACGTATTCCATTCGTTCAAAAGGTGCTTCAAGTGATCACATTAACAGTGCTCCACCACCATGTAAAGGATGGATGCTTACCAGTAGGGATGAGCCGAACACCCCCCGGTTCGGTTCGCACCAGAACCTTTGAACGGACCGAAAGTTTGCGCGAACGTTAGAACCCTATTAAATACAATGGACGCGAACGTTCGAAATCTAAAGTGCTAATTATGACGACTATTATGCATGTTATTGTCCTAAAAAGGGTTTGGGGACCCGGGTCCTGCCCCAGGGGACATGTATCAATGCAAAAAGAAGTTTTAAAAACTGACGTTTTTTCTGGAGCAGTCATTGTAATGATGCATAAAGTGAAAAAAAAAGTGAAATATTCCTTTAAATATCGTACTTGGGGGGTGACTAAAGTATGCCTGTGAAGTGGCATGTGTTTCCCGTGTTTAGAACTGTCCCTGCACAAAATGAAATTTCTAAAGGAGAAAAAGCCATTTAAAACTGCTTGCGGCTTTAATGTCATGTCTGGTCCCGGTAATATGGATGAAAATCTTTGAGAAAAATGGCATTGCCACAACACTGTGAGCCCTCACAGTTATTCTTGGTGGGCGCTGGAACGCCCTGCTGTGAACTATTATATCAGGAATTGTATTTACATGCCATTGTTGAACAGTGGTAGGAAAAATTGGGCCTTTGGTGGTGGTGCTGGTGCCACAACACTGTAAGCCCTCACAGTTACTCTTGGTGGGTGCAGGAATGGGCCCTGCTTTGAATTATTAGATCAAGAATTGTAATTACATGCCCCTGTTAAACAGGGGCAGAAAAATTGGGCCTTAGGCACTGGTGCCACAACACTGCAACCCACTCACAGATACTGTACTTGGAGCACAGCAATGAGCCCTGTTGCAAAGTATTGCATCAAAAATTGTAATTACATGCCCCTGTTAAACAGGGGCAGAAAAATTGGGCCTTAGGCACTGGTGCCACGACACTGCAACCTCTCCCAGATACTCTAGTTGGAGTGCAGGAATGAGCCTTGCTGCAAAGCATTGCATCAAAAATTGTAATTACATGCCCCTGTTAAACAGGGGCTGAAAAATAGGGCCTTAGCCAAAGGGCTAGCTTCAGGTGTATATTTTGCAGGAAGCACACTAGCGCCCGCTGTAAGTGCTGCAGATGCCTGTTAGTGTAACACAAGAAAAAAACCACGAGCAATAAGGGCTAGCTTCAGGTGTATACTGTGCAGGAGGCACACTACGCCTGCTGTAAGTGCTGCAGATGCCTGCCTGTGTTACACAACAGGAAAACACAGCAATAAGGGCTAGCTTCAGGTGTATATTTTGCAGGAAGCACACTAGCGCCCGCTGTAAGTGCTGCAGATGCCTGTTAGTGTAACACAAGAAAAAAACCACGAGCAATAAGGGCTAGCTTCAGGTGTATACTGTGCAGGAGGCACACTACGCCTGCTGTAAGTGCTGCAGATGCCTGCCTGTGTTACACAACAGGAAAACACAGCAATAAGGGCTAGCTTCAGGTGTATATTTTGCAGGAAGCACACTACGCCCGCTGTAAGTGCTGCAGATGCCTGTTAGTGTAACACAAAAGAAAAAAAACACGAGCAATAAGGGCTAGCTTCAGGTGTATACTGTGCAGGAGGCACACTATGCCCGCTGTAAGTGCTGCAGATGCCTGTCTGTGTTACACAACAGGAAAACACAGCAATAAGGGCTCTCTCCCTGCACACAAGGTTTAGCAAAGAATATCACTGACACTGTCCCTGCCTATCCTTCTCTCTCCCTGCACACAAGTTAAATGAACAAATAGCACTGACATTGTCCCTGCCTATCCTTCTCTCTCCCCGAACCGGAACACACTACACAAGGCCGCTGTGCTGGCGGCCTTTTATAGTGTGGGGTGTGTACTAAATCCCTCTGAGCTATAATTGGCCACAGGCATCCTGCCTGTGGCCAGTTATGGCTCTCCTCACTGCCGGCGCTGTGATTGGCCAAGCATGTGGGGTCACAGTGCATGCTTGGCCAATCACAGCGCCTGGATTGCACTGCGATGGCGTAGTGCATTGTGGGCCGTTCGCGTCACTCGAATCTGGCGCGAACGGCCCAAATCGTTCGATCTTCGTCGAACGATCGAACAGCCGATGTTCGAGTCGAACATATGTTCGACTCGAACACCGAGCTCATCCCTACTTACCAGACACAGAGAACTTTATTACAAGGTCTGGCCATGCAACAGTGAGAAAACGCCCCACTGTGGGCATAGAGATATGACTGCCTTCAAAATATCCCTATGTCAGATAGATCATCAGAAGGATTTCCAGGGTATACAGCCGGTTAAATAACAGGCACCATACATCAGCCAGGCATATATAGAGAGAGGAATACAAACGCTCATTGCGCAATTTCCAACAAGAGTGTGCTTTATTAAAATAGTAATCTACTTACAGATGTGCTATAAAACTTTAGGCGTTCAGTAAACAATTGTCCTGCGCCCCAGTGAAAACGTCTTCTGAGATGAAACGTACGTCGGGTGGAGGAAATAGCCTTGACGTCAGCACACGGGGTGCAGGATGATTGTTTACTAGGTACTATTTAAAGTTTACTATGCTTCTGTTATGAATGAACACAGTGAGTGATAGGTACCAATCATTTACTGATTTCATTCAGTAAAAAGGAGAAGGCCAGTAAATGACATATTTACCAGCCCACTCCCCTGCTCCCCATTCTGAAGATTCCCCGCAGCTTCCGGCAGGAGAGGAGGGGGAGGTGGCAGCACTGTGGGTGAAGGGAGCACACGGGGGGGGGGGCTGGGCAGAAGAAGGAAGGGGACAAGAGGAGCAACGGGGGTGGCATTTACTGTAACAGATCCCCTTTCCTCACTGGCAGCTTCTCAATGTGCACTGATGAGAGGTGAAGAACAGAATCTCCACTCCTCTTAGCAGCTTATCACACTGTGCAGTGGAGATAAGCCACGATGTTGCGACTTATCTCAGTTTAAATGCTTCCCGACCACCATATGTATATATTCAGCCTGGTCAGGAAGTGGTCTTACCAGGATCCCCTTTCCTCCAGCAGCAGCTGAAGTCTGCTTCTCCTCCTCTCCCTCCCGCTGGCATTAAGCTGCTGCCAGAGGAAAGGGGATCAGTTCTAGTAAATGCTGCCCCCCCCCGTTACTATCCAGGTGCTGGTGATCGGCAAGGATGGGACGCGATCTACCCATCACCTGCCTGCGATTGACGGGTAGATCCCAATTGTTGGGTTGCCGACCCTGCTTTAAGGGTTACCAGTTTAGACTTAAAACAGGAGGTCTGGTGGTAGAATTATTGCTCTCACTTTTTAAATTTTGCATACCTCACATGTGTGGTGCAATCGCGTATACATGTTTGTGCAGGACCTACATGGGCGTGAGCGTGGGGGGCAAGGGTGCTTTAAAAAAAAAATTACATTGATTTATTTTATTTACATTTATTTTTTACACTGTTTCTTAAAAAAAAAATTGATAGAACAATATTGCTATCACAAAGGATGAACAACATACCTTGTGATAGCATGAGCAGTGACAAGCACTCCAAAGCAGCCAATCAAACTGAGATTTGCTTTACTAGCCGGAGGTGACAAAGTCCTCATTGCTTCTAGTTTTCTTACGTCACAGAAGAGATTAGGGAACGGAAGTTCCTTTCACTCTTCACAGTGCTTACCCAGATGATGTCCTAGGAGACGAAACGCGTCGGGAGGACTCCATTGTTGCCACATTTCTTTGCAAAGCGCCTTTATATCAACATAATTGTAAGTGTTCTTACTACATTAAATTTTGATACATAATACAGAGTTACGCTATGTGGCCGTTTCTTTTTTCCACTTTATGATATATACCCGTCCATATCCATTGGGAATCTCCCAGACCACTACTGCATATGAGATTATCTGCTAAGAAGTCCCCTTTCCTCTGTGGTTTATTTCTCTCTGCTGACGTTTGGCCACTTCCAGCACAGCAACTTGCAGCATATAAGACTGTCCAGGTTCCATCGTGGTTCCACATCACAAAGCCCGTTTGACCCATTGAACATACGTTCTCTCAGGTTCAAACTATCTGGTAAGCTCCTTACCTATCGGTGGTGGTTCTCTTCATTTCTTCACCTTCATCACCTTTGTTTTCGTTTAAAACTTTCACCAAGTTTTGAACTTTACCAATATTGCAATTTGGTCACCTCAAGGACACACAGTTGCATGAGTTTGCACTTGTATTTCTATATACAGATATTTCATGTATGTTCATTCATGAGGACATTTATATTTTTGTTCATATTCACTATTTGAGCACTTCACCTATTTATGTCTATTGACATTCTTTTATTATCCATTTTTGATTAGCGCTACACTTTTTGTTTCCACATCATTACTATTTGTCTAATTGTCGTGTTAGCAGCTTATCCAGAGGGCAGTGCGGAATTATTTTGTATGCTTCACAGTGCTATCAGCGGCGGGGGGACTGTCCTTCGCCCGCTGTAAAAGTGATCGGGCGGCTGTAGAGCCACTTTGATCACTTTAACAAGAAAGAGAATCTCTGGCAGAACATTTTGATACCAGGTTCATGGTTGCATCTGCAGCCATGATCCTGGTATAACCACTTCCTGATGAGGCTGAATATATACGTACGGTGGTTGGGAAGAGGTTAAACTAGGCTAAGTCGCAATATCGTGGCTTATCCGCACTGTGCAGTAGTTTATTAAGCTGTTATGATGAGCAGAGATGCTGTTCTTCACTTCTCATCGCAGCACATTGAGATGCTGCCAGTTATTACAATACAAATGGCTGGTTTAATAATGTGCAATGTAAGCCCCTGACTGGTCATTTCTGTAAATTATCTCCCTCCTGCATCTCCTGCTTGGTGGCAATAGCAGGGAGAGAAGAAGGAGTCAGCCACAATGTGAAGAGGAAGTAAGGAATTATATTCTCTGCTTCCCGTGTCACTGCTAGGCAGCCCCAGTAAAATATACATATACACATACAAGGCCACCGTCAGAAGTCACCGTGTCCCCATGGCCTCCAAAAGCTGAGGACTTTTAAACTCTAAAAAAAAATACCGCAATACTTAGGGGATCATGTCCATGGGATCTATTCGGGGTATATTCCCACACAAGACCCCAGTTTATTCCTGTCCGTATGATGGCAGTAAAAATAGAAATTAAAGGTAAATTAAGGTTAATAAAAGACCTAGGTAAGAGGGATCATTCATAAATATAAAAAAAAATCATTTATATCACAACATTTCTGTGACACTTGTGAGTGTATTTATAGCTATACAAATACACTTGGTTACACATGTCACAGAAATATCTTGATATAAATAAAAACAAAGTTATTCATGACTATATACATAGGTCTTTTATTAAATCTAATTTCATTTTGTAACTGTTATTTTTCTCTCTTTTTATATCCTACTCTTCATTGAGGAGTATATGAGCCCCGATCTTGCAAGATTATAGGTATAATTCTCACTTATACCAATCATCATAACACTATACCACTTATACGTCGACGACACACAAATCTACCTGTCTACTCCTCACCTCACTCCTTCAGTCTGCTCTCGCATTACTAACTTACTAACTGACATATCAGCATGGATGTCGCACCACTTCCTTAAACTAAATCTCTCTAAAACTGAGCTATTAATATCCCCCCCCCCCCACCTGTACCCCCCTCCATGACTTTTCCATCAAAATCAACAATACAACCATCAGTCTCTCCCCTCACGCCAGGGTACTAGGTGTAATCCTAGACTCTGACTTGTCATTTCAGCCTCAAGTCCAATCATTGTCAAAGGTTTGTAGAATTCACCTCCGTAACATCTCTAAAATTCACCCTTTTTAACAAATGAAACCACCAAGCTCCTCATTCACTCCCACTCCTCAGGTCAATGAGAAGGGAGTTGCAATAGTCAAGACGAGAGATAACAATCTCTCGTCTTGACTATTACAACTCCCTTCTCATTGACCTGTCTCTCCATAGGCTATCCCCTATTCAGTCTATCATGAATGCTGCTGCCAGACTTATCCACCTTACCAACCGCTCAGTGTCTGCCAACCCTTTTCTTCAATCCCTACACTGGCTCCCAATCACCCAGTGAATTAAATTAAAAATACTAACCACAACCTACAAAGCCATTCACAACTCTGCCCCGAGCTACATCACAAATCTTGTCTCCAAATATCACCCAAACTGTCCTCTCCACTCTTCTCAAGACTTCCTACTCTCAAGCTCCCTTGTCTCCTCCTCCTATGCTCATCTCCAGGACTTCTCCGGAGCCTCTCCCATCCTCTGGAACTCGCTACCTCAACCTGTCCGGCTATCCCCTACTCTTGCTACCTTCAGACGATCCCTGAAAACTTGTCTCTTCAGGGAAGCCTATCACGTCTCCAACGAATCTTTTACTACTTCCATCAACTCCCGGCATTCAGTTAGGAAACTGTCCTCTACAAAATGACCACTGGAACAAATACAAGCCAATACCAACTGCTTCACAATGCACCTTCCTGCCACTGTATACTTATATCCTACAGGATTGGAAATATCAGTTTGTAAATGGATAGAAAACTGTCTAAAAGACAGAATTCAGAGAGTAGTGGTTAATGATTCTTACTCTGAATGGTCTAAGGTTATCATCAGTGGGGTACCCCAAGGCAGGGCCAGGCTGGCCTACCGGGAGACCGGGAGATTTCCCGGTAGGCTGCCTGTCCTGGGGCCGGTTTGAGTTGCGGCTGCAGTGCTCCCTGTCCCCTCTCTCCTACTCCTGTGTATCACGGAGCTGCCTGGCTCGATCTGTGTTCGGCGGTGGTGGCGCTGTAACATGGTCCCACCCCCCTAGACCGGCTCATGTGATAGGCTGAACACTGACTCTATCTACTATCACAGGAGCCCGTCTAGGGGGGCGGGACCGTGTTACAGCATCAACGCTGAACACAGACCCAGCCAGACAGCTCCGTGATACACAGGAGGAGATGCCCGCCGTACAGCCCGCAGTGTGCCTGGATAGGAGGATCGGCAGGGGGACCGCATATAGAGGAAATTAGCTTTCTACATTCCTCCATACAGCCGCTGAATGCTTGCAGGAGGGGGAGGAGGAGAATCAAGCATTCCGCGGCTGTATGGAGGAATATAGAAAGCTAATTTCCTCTATATGCGGTCCCCCTGCCGATCCTCCTATCCAACTTCTTTTGCTGGGCCCTCCCAGTTCTCCTTGTGGCTCCCCCCAGTGCTCTGCTTCCCCACCACTCTCCAGCCCCCCCCACAGTTCTCTCCACCTCTGTTGTTTCTGCCCCCCCCAGTGCTCTCCTTCCCCACCACACTCTCCAGCCCCCCCACAGTTCTCTCCACCTCTGTTCTCTCTGCCCCCCCTCCAGCTCCCCCCATCACTCTCCAGTCACCATCCCAGTGCTCTCCACCCCTGTTCTCCCCCCCCAGTGCTCTCCACTTCCCCAGTGCTCTCCACCCCTGTTCTCCCCCCCCAGTGCTCTCCACCCCTGTTCTTTCTCCCCCCAGTGCTCTCCAGCTCTTCCCAGCCCCCACCCCAGTGCTCTCCGCCCCCCACAGTGCTCTCCAGCCCCCTGTGCTCCCCACCCCTGTTCTTTCTCCCCCCCAGTGCTCTCCACCCCTGTTCTTTCTCCCCCCCCCAGTGCTCTCCAGCTCTCCCCATCACTCCCCAGCCCCCACCCTAGTGCTCTCCGCCCCCCACAGTGCTCTTAAGCTCCCCCCAGTACTCTCCGCTCCCCCTGCATTTTGCCCCCACCCACATGCTCTCCAACCCCGCCAGTGCTCTCTCCGCTCCCCCTGCATTTTGCCCCCACCCATGTGCTCTCCAAACCTGCCAGTGCTCTCCGCCCCCATAGTGCTCTCCAGCACCCCGTGCTCCCCACCCCTGTTCTTTCTCCCCCCAGTGCTCTCCAGCTCTCCCCATCACTCTCCAGCCCCCACCCCAGTGCTCTCCAGCCCACGTGCTCCCCACCTCTGTTCCTTTTGCCCCCACCCATGTGCTCTCCAACCCCCCTTAGTGCTCTCCGCCCCCCATAGTGCTCTCCGGCACCCCGTGCTCCCTACCCCTGTTCTTTCTCCCCCCAGTACTCTCCATATCACTCTCCAGCCCCCACCCCAGTGCTCTCCAGCCCCCCATGCTCCCCACCCCTGTTCTTTTTGCCCCCACCCATGTGCTCTCCAACCCCACCAGTACTCTCTGCCCCCCATAGTGCTCTCCAGCCCCCCGTACTTTCCACCCCTGTTTTTCTGGCCCCCACTAGTGCTCTCAAGCTCCCCCCATTGCTCTCCACCCCCCAGTGCTCTCCACTCCCCCAGTGCTCTCCACCCCTGTTCTCCCCCCCCCAGTGCTCTCCACTCCCCCAGTGCTCTCCACCCCTGTTCTTTCTCCCCCCCAGTGCTCTCCACCCCTGTTCTTTCTCTCCCCCCCCAGTGCTCTCCAGCTCTCCTCATCACTCCCCAACCCCCACCTCAGTGCTCTCCGTCCCCCACAGTGCTCTCAAGCTCCCCCCAGTACTCTCCGCTCCCCCTGCATTTTGCCCCCACCCACGTGCTCTCCAACCCCCCCAGTGCTCTCTCCGCTCCCCTTGCATTTTGCCCCCACCCATGTGCTCTCCAACCCCGCCAGTGCTCTCCGCCCCCATAGTGCTCTCCAGCACCCCATGCTCCCCACTCCTTTTCTTTCTCCCCCCCAGTGCTCTCCAGCTCTCTACATCACTCTCCAGCCCCCACCCCAGTGCTCTCCAGCCCCCCATGCTCCCCACCCCTGTTCTTTTTGCCCCCACCCATGTGCTCTCCAACCCCACCAGTGCTCTCTGCCCCCCATAGTGCTCTCCAGCCCCCCGTACTTTCCACCCCTGTTTTTTCTGGCCCCAACTAGTGCTCTCAAGCTCCCCCCATTGCTCTCCACCCCCCAGTGCTCTCCACTCCCCCCTGCTCTTTGTACCCCCCAGTGCTCTCCAGCCCCCGTGCTCTCCAGCCCTGTTCTTTCTGCCCCCCCCAGTGCTCTCAAGATCCCCCCAGTGCTCTTTACCTCCCACACTCTTAGCCCCCTCAGTGCTCTCCAGCCCCCCCTCAGCCTCCCGTGCTCTCCACCCCTGTTCTTTTTGGGTCCCCCCAGTGCTCTCAAGCCCCCCCCCAGCGCTCTCCGCTCTCCACCCCTGTGATCTCCACTCCCCCCTGATCTTTGCCCCCACCCATGTGCTCTCCAACCCCGCCAGTGCTCTCCGCTCCCCCTTCTCCCCAGCTCCCACCCAGTGCTCTCACTTCCCCAGGACCAGAGGACAGGCTGACTGGGGCTGGAAAATGAGGACGGCTGAAGGTGCAGGTGGCCAGGGACCACTCCATCTCACAGCAAACAGATCCTCTGGAAGGAGCACTGTCCCCATCCAAAACGAGAACAGACCCTGCCTGCTGATGGCGATCATGGACATCCTGCTGGCATGGATGGTACCATACAGAGCATCAACAACACACCTTCCCACAGACAGGGACTGCAGACTGGGACATGGGGCATAGGAGAGGCTGCATTCATGGGCACAGTGAGACTGCATTCACAGGCACAGTAAAGCTGCATTTGATGGGCACAGTGATGCTGCATTGATGGGCACAGTGAGGCTGCAATGTTGGGCACAGTGAGGCTGCATTCATGGGCACAGTGAGGCTGCATTCATGGGCACAGTAAAGCTGCATTTGATGAGCACAGTGAGGCTGCATTTATGGGCACAGTTAGGCTGCATTTATGGGCACAGTGAGGCTGCAATGATGGGCACAGTGAGGCTGCAACGATGGGCACAGTGAGGCTGCATTCATGGGCACAGTAAAGCTGCATTTGATGAGCAGAGTGAGGCTGCAATTATGGGCACAATAAGGCTGCATTTATGGGCACAGTGAGGCTGGATTTATGGGCACAGTGAGGCTGCATTTATGGGCACAGTGAGGCTGGATTTATGGGCACAGTGAGGCTGGATTGATGGGCACAGTGAGGCTGCAATGATGGGCACAGTGAGGCTGCAATGGTGGGCACAGTGAGGCTGCATTCATGGGCACAGTAAAGCTGCATTTGATGAGCAGAGTAAGGCTGCAATTATGGGCACAATGAGGCTGCATTTATGGGCACAGTGAGGCTACATTTATGGGCACAGTAAGGCTTGATTTATGGGCACAGTGAGGCTGCATTTATGGGCACAGTGAGGCTGCATTTATGGGCACAGTAAGGCTGGATTTATGGGCACAGTGAGGCTGCAATGGTGGGCACAGTGAGGCTGCAATGGTGGGCACAGTGGGGCTGCATTTGATGAGCACAGTGAGGCTGCATTTGATGAGCACAGTGAGGCTGCATTTGATGAGCACAGTGAGGCTGCAATGGTGGGCACAGTGAGGCTGCAATGGTGGGCACAGTGAGGCGGCAATGGTGGGCACAGTGAGGCTGCATTAATGGGCACAGTGAGGCTGCATTTGATTGACACTGATGAGACTGCATTTGATGGGCACTGGTGAGACTGCATTGAGCTCTTGTATCATGTCTGCAGCCTCTGACCATCTGCTGTATCATGTCTGCAGTCTCTGAGGGAGTCTGGAGAGAAGTCAAGAGTGGGAGCACCACCGGGATGGGGGTCATGGGAGAAGTCAGATGTGTGTGGACTGTGGAGAGGAGACTATATAGGATAAAACCAGAGCCACCAAGCTGGAGCCGACTGACTGAGCCCTGCACGGTGCACCTGAGAGGAGGTCAGTGACAGCACCGCTAGGTCAGTCTGAGGGGGGTCACTGATGTAAGGGGGAGTGAATACGATAATGTAAGCAGGCACTGATATAAATATTTCCCCCCTATATCAGTAAGCCACCCCCCCCTTACCTTAGTGTATAGTTTCTGCCGAAAGTGGTCCCCCCCCCCCCACATTCTGAATTTCTGGGGTCCCCCTCGATGATTGACCACTTTTACCACTTTTAACTGGAATTTGCGTTTTTATATATATATATATATATATATATATATAAGGGCTGTGGAAATTAACTATTAATTCCTCGATTAATCGATTGTTTTGATCGATCAAAATTCTTTTGATCGATCAAAATTCTTTGGGCTTGCCGTGTCCATCTGAAGGGCTCCTTTGCTGTGCCTTCATATCTGCATGCCGGCGGGACCTTACTATCTGCCACACGCAAGGGCTGTTACACTTCCCTCTATCAACCTGGGATTCTACAGCCATCCACTTGGAGTTGTGATAGTTCCCTTCACGGGACATCTACATGCCAACGGACTGATGTTAGCCCCTTCTCATCTGGATTCAGCAGTGGTATCGTTGTACACATTTTTATACCAGTATCATACTTAACTACATGTTTTCATGACTGTAGTTGGATCTGTATGTGCGTTATAATTAATCAAAATTAGTCGATTAATCGATTTTAAAAAAAATTGATTAATCGAACACGAAAATTTTAATCAGTAACAGCCCTAATATATATATATATATATATATATATATATATATATATATATATATATATATATAAAGCCATATGTGCTTTCATATCTGTCTTATCTATATATAATTCACTCTTCAAATGTGCTTTAAAATGTATGGTTTTCCCTTTCATGAACAAGAAAATAATGACGTTATGCTGTTACGCTGGTATAATAATGCTGTGGGGCTGGTATGAATTTTTTTCCAGGGCTGGATTTTATTTCCAGTCCGGCCCTGCCCCAAGGTTCAGTGCTGGGACCCTTACTTTTTAAATTATATTGGGTCTCTGATCAAAAGTAACATTTCTGTCTTTGCAGATGACACCAAGCTATGCAGTGGAATAACATCCTTACAGGATGTCGCCAGTGTTGCCAACCGCACGTAGAATTACGGACAGTTCATTAAAACAAGGCACTTTTTCCCTGTACGTAAAAGTCCGTAGTAAGGGAAAGGTGCCAGTAAAAATGGTGGTGATCGGCTGCGCAATTCCGGAAATCCCCGAGAAGATCCCATCCTGAGCCGCCGAGTCTGACTCCTGCAAAGCCTCTGCCCAGCCCACCCGCCGCTCAGCCAATGAAGTCAGTCAGCGCATTTTCCCGCCAGCCTATGAACAGGCAGGACGGAGGAGCCTCATAGAGTAGAGAGGAGAGCTGCATGTGTGACGGTCTATGAGCGGAGGGAGCCTAAATACGGATAACAGAGCACACACACCCCCACCGGAGCAACGGACGGACCCCTGCCAGCCTGGCAAACTGAGTGAGTGACGTGTGTGGAGCCTGCTGCCCGCCGTTGCCGTGCCTGGTGTCTTTGACCTGGTGAGGCAGTCAGAGGCAGAGCAGACTAGTCTAGTAGTTGGACAGACAGTGAGTGTGACAACTTGTCACACTCACTGTCTGTCCAACTACTAAACTACTATCTTGAGTCGACTGTGTGACTGTCACTGTGTGAGGGTGAGCAGGGAGACAGCCAGGCTGGGATGATTCATTGATGGAGGAGAGGGCTCAGGTGGACCTGTGGTTTCCCCTGTGCTGTCAGACAGGCAAAGGCAGCAGTTTCCAGACAAAAATGGCAGTGGTGAGATTGTACAAAATCATTGTATGCAATCTCTGTCTGCTGTCTCTCTGATATCTCCTGTATCCTGTCTGCATGTGTGTATCCTGTTCGCATAACCTTCTCCTGTATCCTGTTTGCATGTGTGTATCCTGTTCGCATAACCATCTCCTGTATCCTGTCCGCATGACCATCTTCTGTACCATGTCTGCAATCTCTGACCAACTGTTGTACCATGTCTGCAATCTCTGACCATCTGTTGTACCATGTCTCCAGTCTCTGACCATCTGTTGTACCATGTCTCCAGTCTCTGACCATCTGTTGTACCATGTCTCCAGTCTCTGACCATCTGTTGTACCATGTCTCCAGTCTCTGACCATCTGTTGTACCATGTCTCCAGTCTCTGACCATCTCCTGTACCATATGTCCAGTCTCTGACCATCTCCTGTACTATGTCTGCAGTCTCTGACCATCTCATCTTTTATCATGTCTGCAGTCTCTGAGGGGGAGCCAGTAGAGGAGTCAAGAGTGGGAGCGCCACCAGATTGGGGATCACGAGAGAAGTCAGATGTGTCTGGACTGTGTCGCGGAGACTATCGGATAAAACCAGAGCCGCCAAGCTGGAGTTGCCTGACTGAACCCTGCACGGTGCACCTGAGAGGAGGTCAGTCTGAGGTGGGGTCACTGATGTAAGGGGGGGTAGTGAACACAATAATGTAAGGGGGCACTGAAATAAAGGTTAACCCTTGTATCAGTAACCCCCCTTACCTTAGTGTATTCACTCTGCGGAAGGTAATCTGTGGTCACCAGAGTCCCCCCCTCATTAGAGTTCCCAATGTTCCCCTTTACATCAGAGTCTGCAGGATTTCCTCTTATAGTGCAAGGGAGAACTCTGCGGACCATGATGTAAGTGGGAACTCTGATGTAAATGGGAGAGCAGAGCCCCCCCTTATATCAGAGTTCCCCCTTAGATCGTGATCTGTGGCATCGTCCTTTACATCAAGGTTCGCAGAGTTCTCCCTTGCACTGTAATGGGGAACTGGCTGTGTTATATTAACCGGACCTTCATGTAAATAGAGAAATTCAGTTTTTGACTTTTGTTTAACTTAAACACATTGCTAATAGCACTAGCAACATGTTTATAGTTTAAATACTAAAAGTTGCACAGTTTAGCACTGAAAACAACCATTTTAGGTGGTTTTTGGAAGTGTCACCAAAAAATTGGTGTTGTTCGTAATTTTTAGGCATCTTGTCAGTGAATTTCACTTGGGGGGGTTGGCAACACTGGATGTCGCCAATTTAGAAGTCAACCTCAATGCACTGTCTAATTGGGCGACTATGTGGCAGATGAGGTTTAATGTTGATAAATGTAAAGTTATGCACTTGGGGGCTAAGAATATGAATGCATCATACATACTATGGGGAGTACAACTGGGGGGATCCGTAGTGGAGAAGGATCTGGGGGTTTTGGTAGATCATAAGCTCAATAATGGCATGCAATGCCAAGCTGCGGTTTCCAAAGCAAGCACAGTCCTTTCTTGTATTAAGAGAGGTATGGACTCCAGAGAGAGAGATATCATTTTGCCCCTTTACAAATCATTAGTAAGACCTCATCTGGAATATGCAGTTCAGTTTTGGGCACCATTTCACAAAAAGGATATCGGGGGAACTGGAGAAAGTGCAGAGAAGGGCAGCCAAGAGTGGCATGGAGGAGCTCAGCTATGAGGAAAGATTAGAGGAACTGAATTCATTCACTCTTGGGAAGAGGAGAATAAGGGGGGATATGATCAACATGTACAAATATATAAGGGGTCCATATAGTGAACTTGGTGTTGAGTTATTCACTTTACGGTCAACACAAAGGACAAGGGGGCACTCTTTACGTCTAGAGGAAAAAAGATTTCATCTCCAAATACGGAAAGGTTTCTTCACAGTAAGAGCTGTGAAAATGTGGAATAGACTCCCTCCAGAGGTGGTTATGGCCAGCTCAGTAGATTGCTTTAAGAAAGGCCTGGATTCTTTCCTAAATGTACATAATATAACTGGGTACTAACATTTATAAGTAAAGTTGATCCAGGGTAAATCCGATTGCCTCTTGGGGGATCAGGAAGGAATATTTTCCCCTGCTGTAGCAAATTGGATCATGCTCTGCTGGGGTTTTTTGCCTTCCTCTGGATCAACTGTGGGTATAGAATTGGGTATATGGGATTGTACAATATTTTTTTTTTTTTTTTATGGTTGAACTGGATGGACTTTGTGTCTTTTTTCAACCTGACTAACTATGTAACTATCCTGTATATTTATTCCCATGTGGCAGTTTTCCCAGAAATCCTGATCTGTGTATTATACAGCACATCTCACGCTGCTGTATACGGCGATTGTGCACAGAAAAGTTAATGAATTGGTTAGAATGGACTTGTCCTATTTGTCACCTTAGCTAGATGACTGGTTGAAATGTAATAAACTAGACTACTTACAACCTTTTTTTATTTTTTTTTATAATTGTGTGTTTACTAAACCACCAGCAAGCAGTTAAAATTGAAAATATAGACTTATACAGATAATCCACTTGCATCTACATGCTCTATATATCTGGTGGAAACATTATCAGCAGAAGATAGGTTTAATTTCTTCACTTTTATACAGATTTCATTTAACTGTATTCATGCTTAACTGCACACATCTTAAATGTTATAATAATTTCTATAAATTGAAGTTTGTGAGTTCCCTGGGATTGTATGATTTAAAAGTCCATTATAATTATGATTAACTATTCAAGTTAATAGACCTCTTGCACCATCTAGTGGTGATCTATCATAACTACATTTACATAATCCACATGCTTAAGAATTTTGATTATTTGACCTTTTTTTATTTTATTTGTATACTTGCTGCATTTTCTCTGTTATACAACACACATAAGCTCTTGGCTATCAGGTGATAACCTGTCCACCAGAATGCAATCCTGTCTATTTACCCTATATTTTCTAAGGTGTATTTATGCTAGGTGTCCTAGAAAAATTTATGTCAAAATTACGTATCAAAATTATTTTGAAATGTTTACAGTTTTATTTTGCATATTTGCACAGTAATTAAATTTGGTTATGCATATAAGACATACTAACCGGATTATATATGGTTCCAGGGAGTCTGGATGCAGATGGATGGCACGGGTTATATCCTTTAATGCATTCTGCAAATCTTTTTGCTGTGGAGTATAACATGGGCAAATCTCAACCATCCAATATATTATAAATTATATAGTATTATTTAAAAACAAATTGTAAAAATAACACAATAAAAATGTGCCATTCAAACGATAAAACTAACAAAACCAGAGTTGCTGCAATACAGGTATACCCCACTTTTAAGTACACAATGGGACCAGAGCATGTATGTAAAACGAAAATGTACTTAAAGTGAAACAATACCTTTTTTCACTTCTAGGGTGTAGTGGGGGGGGTCAGGGGCTGTAGTGGGGGTGTCAGGAGCTGTAGTTGAGGTATCGGGGCTGTAGTGGGGGTGTCAGGGGCACACTGGAACAGGGTGGGCTATGCTCTAGGAGCTTCAGCTCCTTCTACTGCGGCTGCAAAATGTCTGTACAGTACTTGTGAGGCACTTTACATACACTCGCCGGTATGTCCTTACTCACGAGTGTATGTAAAGTGAGTGTACTTAAAGCGGGGTATGCCTGTATGCAGTTTTAACCCAGGGATTTCCCCACAGGACTTTTTTTCTGCCACTAGATGTACTTAAAGGGGTTGTAAACCCTCTTTTTTTTTTTTTAATAACAAACATTTCATACTTACTTTCACTGTGCAGTTTTGCACAGAGTGGCCCCGATCCTCGACTTCTGGGGTCCCCCGGCGGCGCTGGTAGCTCCTCCCCGCATCGATTGTCCACATTGGAGAAGGCTCTCCCAAGTTGGACACCCATGCGGGCGCGGTCCCGTGTCCTGCATCTGTGTACAGTCACACAGAATGCATGACTCGGCCCTGCCCCCCCCCCCCCAGTGCCGCATCATTGGATTTGATTGACAGTAGCGGGAGCCAATGGCTGCGCTGCTATCAATCAAGAATCGAGACAACGGGCAGAGAGGGAGAACGCATCTCGGCTGAGGAAACAAATGGGTTTAGGTGAGTATAACGGGGGGGGCTAAAGGGCCGGTAAGTGTGAGAAGTTTTTTCACCTTAATGCATAGGATGCATTAGGGTGAAAAAACATGAGGGTTTGAAACCCCTTTAACCCTATAGCCAGCATTATTCTCATTCAACCTATTTCCTCTGAGTCCGGGTCATCCTGGACCCACCTCTGCCTGTTTTTGGACAGTGAAGGGAGAAGCTGCACAGTGATGAGGTCATCTACTGTCATTCTCTTCCCAGGGATGTCTCTAGCTCCACGCACATGATCTGAATCTCCTACTGTGTGCCTCAGGTCCCAATTCTGTGAATGCTACCAGTGTTCGGTTAGCTGGCAGTTCTGGACGAGAAAGAGAAGATGAGGGGCTCAGTGCAACTGTGTTGCGTAGTCCTGGTGGTGTGCGGGCCGGTGCTGGCTCAGGATGTTCCTCCTGTGAATGAGACTCACACACACTGAGCAGCAATGTAAGGGAACACATACACTGCCCACCAATGTGATGCAGTAAGTAAGGAATATTTTGTGGGTAGAAGAACTGCAGCATATGTGTACAGTGTGTACTTCCGAGTAGGCTTATACATTGGCATACCTCCCAACTTTCTGAGATGGGAATGAGGGACACCTATCACCAAAAGTATGCAGGCATAGGACATTCCCCTTGCCAGGCCCCCTTAAAGGAGAATTGTACAAAAAAATAAGATTGGTTAAACCCACAAGTGCTGTTTTTACCACTACTATTCCTTTATATTGGCTTTTGGAATTTACAAATGCAGCAATTTAGAAATCATATGAAGGGTTTAGCACTGGAAGAAACTTTTTGATAGATAAAAAGTGCATTTTGTATACATCTATATAGATCAGACCAAAATGAGGGACAAATGAGGAGGAATGAGGGACAGAGGGACATTGCTCCAAATCAGGGATAGTCCCTCGAAATCAGGGACAGTTGGGAGCTATGCATTGGCTGTTCCTTTAGGCCACACCCACTCTTTGATGCGATGCACTCCCCATGTTTTCTCACTTTTTAGGTGCCGAGTTATGTCTGTGAGACTTTTGCTTGTGGCACAAAAATTATAACATATTTTATGGGTACTGAACAACAGTATTTTATGTATGTTGTGTATATAGTGAGTATGTTCAGGATTATTTAACCATACCTCTTATTTTTTTTATTTCAGATACTTAGCGCCGTCAATTCACATATACATTGTACATTCACATCAGTCCCTGCCCTCAAGGAGTTTACAATCTAAGGTCCCTAACTCACATTCATATATACACATACTAGGGCCAATTTAGACAGGATCCAATTAAACTACCAGCATGTCTTTGGCGTGTGGGAGGAAACCGCAGTACCCAGAGGAAACCCACGCAGGCACAGGGAGAACTTGCTAACTCCAGGCAGGTAGTGTCGTGGTCGGGATTCGAACCAATGACCCTTTGCTAGGCACTACACCTGCTAACCACTACACCTCTTTGAGCACCTCACATTCTTAGTGCAATCTGGCCACCATCACCATT
The DNA here is from genome assembly GCA_029206835.1 of Rana muscosa. NCBI lineage: Eukaryota > Metazoa > Chordata > Amphibia > Anura > Ranidae > Rana > Rana muscosa. Next base: position 144,817,485 of record CM055126.1, on the reverse strand, counting down.
CGCCATATCATGCAAATAATTTCTTCCTCACGGTGCTCAAAATCTTTCTCAATCCTAGTTCTTGCAGTAAAGTACAGGGTCAATTACAAAGGGACAAAAGATACAACAGGTACCTGTCTGTAAGCTTGTGCCCTGCAGAGATATGCTCTAATACAGAGAGGGTCCACTTTTATAGCTGCAGAGAAGTGATGGACTGCTTGGGAATATTGTTCTCGGTGCAGAAGGCAGATTAGACCCAAATTCACATGTGCCACAGCCACAGTCCTGAGGAAAACCAACAACATTGTCAGAAACATTATAAAATGAGTGCGGCTCAAGGCCAAACCTAAACTACCATGTATCAGTGCAAAACAAAGGCTTGCCATGCCTAGTAGTCACTACCCAGAAAATACACCCCTACACACTCAGGATTAAATTGATGACTTTCATATATTATTATGAGTTTGCATCAGTTTGAACAAAGGCAGAATGAAAATATTGAGAGAAAACTTTGCTTACAGCTGATACCTATATGAAAAAGATAAAGGATGCTTTATGATTTTATGCTGCAAATTCCAGTTTAAATTTCAATAAATCATGTAATAACAATTAATTATCATGAAGTGTAAAAAAAAAAAAAGAATAATATGAATTTAATCTCTTTTTAATCAGTATCATATTTAGATGTATTAACAAATTATAATTAATGTACGGTGCCTTGAAAAAGTATTCATACCCCTTTAAATTTTCCACATTTTGTCATGTTACAGCCAAAAACGTAAATGTATTTTATTGGAATTCTATGTGATAGACCAACACAAAGTGGCACATAATTGTGAAGTGGAAGGAAAATTATAAATGGTTTTTCAATTTTTTTTTTTTATAAATATCTGAAAAGTGTGGCGTACATTTGTATTCAGCCCCCCTGAGTCAATACTTTGTAGAACCACCTTTCGCTGCAATTACAGTAGCAAGTCTTTTTGTGGATGTCTCTACCAGCTTTGCACATCTAGAGAGTGACATTTTTGGCCTTTCTTATTTGCAAAATAGCTCAAGCTCTGTCAGATTAGATGGAGAGCGACTGTGAACAGCAATTTTCAGGTCTTGTCACAGATTCTCAATTGGATTTAGGTCTGGACTTTGACTAGGGCACCCTAACACATGAATATGCTTTGATCGAAACCATTCCATTGTAGCTCTGGCTGTATGTTTAGTGTCGTTTTCCTGCTGGAAGGTGAGCCTCCACCCCAGTCTCAAGTCTTTTACAGACTCAAAAGCCTCGTACACACGACCGGTTTTCTCGTCAAGAAACAACAAGAAAACTGTTGGGAGAGCTTTCTTGCCGAGAAAACCGTTCGTGTGTATGGTTTCTCATCGAGAAAACTGCGACTCTATTTTCTCGTCAGGATTCTCGTTTTTCTCGTTGAGATTCTCGTCGGCCTGTTTCCCAACGATAAATCCGGTCGTGTGTATGCTTTTCAGAGTCTAAAAAAATCACGCATGCTCAGAATCAAGTATAAGACGGGAGCGCTCCTTCTGGTAAAACTAGCGGTCGTAATGGAGATAGCACATTCGTCACGCTAAAACGAACTGAAAGCACGAAGACTGAAAAGCGCGAATCGTCTCTCCCCAAACTTTTACTAACACGCTGTAACACGAGATCAACAAAAGCAGCCCAAGGGGTGGCGCCATTAGAATAGAACTCCCCCTTTATACTGCCATTGTACGTGTTGTACGTGACCGCACTTTACAACAAGGAGATTTGGAATTGACAGTGTGTATGCAAGGAAAGCTTGACAAGAATCTCGTCAAGCTTGACAAGAATCTCGTAGAGAAAAACGACGGGTGTTTTTACGACGAGATTCTCGGTCGTGTGTACGAGGCTTAATAGGTTTTCTAAGATTGTTCTGTATTTGGCTCCATCCATCTTCCCATCAACTCTGACCAGCTTCCCTGTCTCTGCTGAAAAAAAGCATCCCCACACCATGATTTTGCACCACCATTTATCACGATGGGGATGGTGTGTTCAAGGTTATGTACAGTGTTAGTTTTCCGCCGCAAAGAGCGTTTTGCTTTTAGGCCAAAAAGTTAAATTTTGGTCTCATCTGACCAGAGCACCTTCTTCCACATGTTTGCTGTGTCCCCCACATGGCTTCTCGCAAACTGCAAACAGGACTTCTTATGGCTTTCTTTCAATGATGGCTTTCTTCTTGCCACTCTTCCGTAAAGGCCATATTTGTGGAGTGCACAACTAATAGTTGTCCTGTGGACAGATTCTCCCACCTGAGCTGTGGATCTCTGCAGCTTCTCCAGAGTTACCATGGGCATCTTGGCTGCTTCTCTGATTAATGCTCTCCTTGCCTGGCCTGTGAGTTTATGTGGATGGTCATGTCTTGGTAGGTTTGCAGTTGTGCCATACGCTTTCTATTTTTGGATGATGGATTGAACAGTGTTCCTTGAAATGTTCAAAGCTTGGGATTTTTTTTTATAACATAACCCTGCTTTAAACTTCTCCACAACTTTATCCCTGACCTGTCTGGTGTGTTCCTTGGCCTTCATGATGCTGTTTGTTCACTAAGGTTCTCTTTTACAAACTTTTGATGGCTTCACAGAACAGCTGTATTTATACTGAGATCAAATTACACACAGGTGGACTCTATTTGCTAATTAAGTGACTTCTAAAGGCAATTGGTTCCACTAGATATTTAGTTAGGGGTATCAGAGTAAAGTACAATTTCAAAGGGTATGAATACTTTTTCAAGGCACTGTACATTATAACAAGATGTAATAAAATAGATCAAAGAAAACCACAACATACCTATCCAAAGCCAGTACATGTTCAAAGTCAAATGTAGCCTCAGACGACAGTCCTAGGTCTGTGTACAGGATACCACGCTGAAGAAAGGCATTCAGATTTTCAAACTCATCATAAAGAAGCACTGTGGAGGATTAAAAAAAAATATTCTTACACTGGGTAGAATAAATTGAAACAGCCTGTGCTCCTAAAAAATTAGCACCTGCACCAAATTTAGGTGTTTCAAACAGAGCATATGATGAGAAAGTGTAGAGGTTACTTTTGGTGAAAGGCGGATGGTGGAAGCAGCACATGGAAGTTGCCTTGAAGAGTTACAGCAGCATCCCAGGGTACTTTACCAATGGCACAGCTTCTAGTCAGATTTCTCAGCTGTTACTCCTGTAAAGAACCAGGCACAATGCTTGTGAGCATGTTCCTGGTCATTCACTGGAAATATGAACATGAGCCCTGTCACTGACCACAACCGTGGGTTGCTGCTGTAATACTCCAAGGCCGATTCCTATGTACTACCCTTGCTCTGCTTGTCTCTCAACTTGGACCCATTCCCTCTCAACTCTGAAGCCTCCCTATTAGTGTTTAACTGAGATGTACAGCCTCACTAGCCAATGGGGAAACCCGAGAGGCAGATGAGGGTGGGACAAGGCTTGAAGTTTACTGTTAAAGTGGAACTAAACCTAACATTTTAAAATCTGCAAGCAGACAGCTGTTTATTGCAGAAGAGACATGCTATTACATACTTACCTATCTGCTTGCAGTCTTATATTTAATGCTCAGCTCAGTGTGCATTCCCAGGACACTTTGGCTGTGCTAGCATGATTGAGTCCATGCGCATGCATGGGATGACGTCATTCTCTACCAGCCAATCAAGAGGCCGAACACCTGGAGAGAATATTACAGCGGCCTGCAAGTTATGTAATGGTCGCATCGCTGGAAGGTTGAGGTGAGTATATTGCAGAGTTTAGTCCCACTTTAAAGTCACAGTTTGTATGTAGCTTTGGCTATATTTCTGAGTGTGTGTTTCCCAGTGCATAGGGTGGCTTTCAGAGTCAATAATTTGATGTGGTTACAAAGGTTAAGGTTATGGTTAAGATATAGAGGATTAAATGATATGTTACATTTTAGGGTTAGGGTGAATCAAAAGTATTAGATTAGGGTTAGGTGAATAGCTAGGTGTCAGGGTTAGATTAAAGAGGATTAAAATTAAGATTTAGGGGGAGTTAAAGGAGAGAAACACGTAGACTAGCGTTGTTGAGTTCTCCTTCTCAACATTTTTTTTTTACCAGAATTACTGAAGTCTTGCAGGGCGTGATATGGAAAGCACTTGCGCAGCAAACATCCTCTGTAATAAAAAGCCATCCAGTTCTTGGGATCCAAATGAATAATAGCCGAAAAGTCTTCTGCTGCCTCGTTGTAGCGAGCTAGCTTGGTGTAAGCTCTTCCACGGAAAGTTCTGTTATATGGAAAAACACTTACAAATCACATTCATCTGCTTTGGCCACAAGTTTACACTCTCATCAAAAAGACAAAAAATGTTAAAGGAGAATGTACATCAATACAATAATATCCAATTCAAATAAATAAAAAGTAAATCCCTGAGTGATAATGATCACTGTTGTCACTTATTGCCTAGCAGATCAAAAACAGTCTGGAAATTATAGGCAACGGTTGACTTTAGGACCATATCCTGCAACTATTGGGTCGCTATGGCCATTCTCAGACACAGAAAGCAAAATGTAAGCACCTATAGCAGGGGTCTCAAACTGGCGGCCCTCCAGCTGTTGCAAAACTACAAGTCCCATGAGGCCTTGCAAGGCTGACAGTTACAATCATGACTCCCTTAGGCAAAGGCATGATGGGACTTGTAGTTCCGCAGCAGCTAGAGGGCCACCTGTTTGAGACCCCTGACCTGTAGAAACCTGAGATATGCAGACGATACCACACTAATGGCAGAAAGTGAAGAAGAACTAAAGAGTCTCTTAATGAAGGTGAAAGAGGAGAGTGCAAAAGCTGGCCTGAAATTGAACATTAAGAAAACTAAGATCATGGCAACCGGACCCATCACTCCTTGGCAAATAAAAGGAGAAGAAATGGAAACAGTGAGAGATTTTATCTTCCTAGGCTCCAAGATCATGAAAGACAGTGACTGTAGCCATGAAATTAGGAGAAGCTTGCTTCTTGGGAGGAAAGCAATGGCAAACCTAGACAACACTATAAAAAGCAGAGACATCACCCTACCGACAAAGTGCTGTATAGTCAAAGCTATGGTATTCCCAGTAGCAACCTATGGCTGCAAAAGTTGGACCATAAGGAAGGCTGAATGCCAAAAAATTGATGCTTTTGAAGTATGGTGTTGGAGAAGACTCTTGAAAGTCCCTTGGAGTGCAAGAATATCAAACCAGTCAATCCTGAAGGAAATCAATCCTGAATCATCACTGGAAGGACAGATCCTGAAGCTGAAACTCAAATACTTTGGCCACCTAATGCGAAGAGGACTCATTGGAAAAGACACTGATGTTGGGAAACATGGAAGGAAAAAAGAGAAGAGGAGCAAGGAAAACAAGATGGATAGATGGATCATCAAAACAATGAACATGAAGTTAAGCAAGCTCCGGGAGGCAGTGGAGGACAGAAAAGCCTGGCGCGCTATGGTCCATGAGGTCATAAAGAGTCGTACACAACTAAACGACTGAACAACAACATAGCAACCAATTGGCAACAATTTTCAATTACTCTGAACTGATGAACTAATTGGTTGCATCATTTGTTTTAATATTGATATAAAAGGTATTGGAGTGAAGGAGGGTTTCCATGCTCACCCAAGAAATACTCACAAGAGAGGACCTGCAGGTACATACAAACTTCTTTTTTATCATCAATGAGAAACCTCACAAAAATTTCCATTTCTAAAAAGGCCGTTCTACTTGTGTGACTTAAAGAATCTTAGCTGATTAGATAAGGGTCTCTGGCAAAAACCCTGACATTTTTAGGGTTTTCGTCTCCACATGAAGCGGACCTTCACGCCCAAGATCAGCTAAGGCTCTATGCACTGCCGCTACCCTTCACAATAAAAACAATGCAGGATCCACTAGGCAGTTGAGTATTTGAATCCAGGACAACACTGCATAATAGGTAAGTGGGGCTACAAAAAAAAATAATCTGAGAAGCGACTGAAGTTCCTGTTTACCCATTCAACCTCTGGAAGGTTTTGCCCCTTCATGACCAGGGAATTGTTTGCGGTTCAGCACTGTGATACTGTATGCAAACTAAATGTATATCATAAATTTTACACAAATAGAGCTTTCTTTTGATGGTATTTGATCTGCAATGGGTTTTTTTATTTTTTATTATACAAGAAAAAAAATCTTGAACATTTGAAGAAAAAAAAAACATATCCAATAAAATCTAATTTCTTCATAAATTGATATTTGGACCATGTGTAACCAGCTTTAGAAATGATATCAAGCACAAAGGGGGTGCATTGTTTTCAACAAGCTGGTTGACTCATTGACACTCCATGTGAGAAGAAGCAGTAGAGGACAACCACTCCGCAACACTGCAAAGCAGATAACAGAGCTTAAATAAAATGTAGAAATGCAAATGGCACTATGCAACAGATGCTCTTCTACATCCAATGCATTTTGAACACAGCTTCAGGCTGAGCTAAACTCCTAGACTCCTAAACTGATTGAATTACTAGGAAGCCTGCATGTTTGTTATAGATTGGGCAATAAGTATTACAATGCATTATTTTCCCTTTATTATCATTAGGGAGTGGATGGGCCAGAAAAGGCTACAGACCTGTTTTTTACTAACTTGTCAATGCAATTCGATTTCCTGATAAATTCATCAGCAAACACACTAAGGTTTTATCATAGGAGTATCTTTAGGTTAGCTTGTGATCTGCTTAAGGCAGGGGTGCATGTGGCCCGCGGAGCCCTCTGATCTGGCCCGCGACCTCCTGTTCTGGGATGGAATAGAATAGCATACTGTTATTAAAGGTACGATTATTTCTAAAATCACAGTGTATATATGGGCATATCTGTTCTGCAGTGGTTACTGGGCTGATTTCAAACTGATCCGCAGGTGCAGAGCAGTGCACCTGAGCTTTACCTGCACTGAGTCATAGGCCCCTTTCACACGGTCAGTCCGACCCAAATGTACCCTTCATTCACCCCTAAGCAGTAGCAGATGTAAATGGACTCATGTCCGTTTACAAACGCCTACCTCCAATCCAATACGCAAAAAAAAAAAGTAGAGTGGGCTCTATAGAGTAGAGTGGGCTGACATGCACCCGCTCCGCTCATTGTGGCCCGCGACCGGTTACCAAGTCGCTTAGGTGGCCCTCACTCTTCAAAAGGTTGGGCACCCCTGGCTTAAGGGAATCATCCAAGGGTGTCTAGTTGGAAAATATTGCATACATTCTCATTAAGAAGAATTTCACGGTGCCATGTAATTTACAGAAATTATATTTTTTTGGCTGCTGGTGCTACAGAAAATGGGAAATAACTTTGGCAAAAATGGAGATATAATTTTTTTTAAGAAACACAAATTTAAATGGGGGATTTTAGTAAGGGTCTATATCAAATGATTTTGTTGGCAGCACAAATTTTTAAGCCCTCCATGTTGGAGACGTAACAATCAGTTACCTGGCCTCCACATTAGTAAAGTCCTGTTTGATGGCAGCTGTGAAGTCCTGTACTGCTGCACTCCAGTTGCAGTTTGCGAAATAGTACATGCCATGCTTCATAAGAGCATCTGTCCGACTGGGATTATGGGAAAAGCACTGAGAGAAGGAAAAAAACAAAAACAAAATACTGTTTTGCCAAATTATGTCTTTGTCATATACAGTAGGTCATTTACGAACACTCTTCATAGAGGAGGTTTTTGGAGTAGTATATGATTATACTAATTACATATAAATACCTGAGCATAATCATCCATGGCTATAATAAGTTCATCCTGAGCTTCGTACATTTGTGCTCGCCGGAAATAGATGTCATCATTCGTTGGCTGGCATTTAAGAGCTTGTGTATAGTTCACTATAGCCAAAGTGTATTCCTTCTTCTGCTTGTATATCTCAGCTTTGGACAAGTACGCATCTTATTTGTATACAGCATGGTAGAAAAGAACAATATTAATTGCTATTTATCCTTCGGCATTTCTCTTGATATTCCAAAGCAGTGTATAATACAAAAATCTTTAGGGCCAATGTCACACTTACAATCCTGTTACTGGTGACAACCAAGGTAGAGCAGAGAAATACTCACCCATCTGCAAAGGTCACTTTCTTGCTGGGTGGATGTGCAAGGAGTTGTTCTCTAACTAGTAAGAAACATTTATCAGTGTTTCGGTCAGTGAGGGAGCACCACCTTGCTTACCCAGCCAAAGATTGAGTGACCTGTAACAACAGGTATGTCATACTCACTGTACCTGGGATTTAGCACCAGATTTCCCCTCTGGTGTGAGGCTGTCTGCACTCCCAGATTTTTGCCGGAGTGGCACTACCATGACCAATTAGATTCTAGGTGCAATCTTAATTGCCGAGGAGATATGCTGTTCCGCATTCGAGCAACACATCACTACATCTAAGCCAAGTTCCCTGTGCCTTCAGCGTCTCCCTGTGCCTCCTGTGTTTCCGTCTCGACTCACTGTGACCTCTGTGCCTCCAGAGACCCTTGGCTTCTTGAGCCTCCAGTGACACCTGCACTTCTGTGCCTTCTAGTGACACTTGCTCTCCTGTACCTCCATCAACCTGCTCTCCTGTGCCTTCAGCAACCCCTGCACTCTAGTGCCTCCAGTGACCACAACACTTCTGCCTCCAGAAACGTAGGGACCGCATGCTCCCCTTTGATCCCATGTCTCCAAGGGTCACCAGAGAAAGGGATCATATCAGTGACTCCAGTGACCCCAACATATCCAGTGACATTTGAAGTCTAATGTTTCCAATAACTTCTGTGTATACAGTGACCCTTATCTCCAGTAACTCTTGCATTAGTGCGCCACCCGACATCTATTGGATTTAGCTACGTCACACAAGCCATACAAATAGACATTCACTTTCAGAAACATTTCCAAGAGAGGACTTTTTTGTGGAAGGCTTTTCCTCCTTATCCGGTACCAACTTTCGTGTGCCACCTTGAACTGCCCATGTCCTCTGCTTCACCTCAGTGAGAGGAGCCTATACAACAAAGACAGTTTATGAAGAAGATCTCCCTAAAGACACTGGTAAAGTTACTTTTCCAGAGGGATTGTGTGAGGCCCTGGCTATGTTACCAGTGCCTCATAGGACACACAAATAGGTAGGCAAAAGCAGAAATCTTTTCTAAAAAAACAAACTTGACGTAATTGTAGCCGTATTAGTGCAATTGTGACAGAGAAAATTAAGTACTGTCCGTGATCCTTTTTTTATTTGCACTAACATAGAATTTTTCAGGACAAGCTTTCGGGGTATGTCCCCTTCTTCAAGGTCCAAGCAGTACTGATTCACAATTTTTTTAGCAGAATGTTGAAACAAAATAAGAAAAAAAAAAAAATCTCAGAGGGAAAGGAAAAAAAACACATACAAATCAATGGTAATAAAGATAGCAGCAGAGTTAGTGAGATAAGACAGAGTTAGTGAGATAAGACAGAGGGAGAGCTATAGACTTGAGGGGGGAGATGCTAGTCACAGAGGGGGTCATAAAACCTTAGTATAATGGGTAAGGAAACCAATATCTAAATTTAGGCCATTCGTTTTTGTGTTAAAAAGAATTATCATTCTTAGTTCAAATGTTTTCCTTTCCTGGATAGTTCTGAAATTCCCTTTAAGAACTAAAACATTGAGGTCTTCTATAGTGTGGTCCGGTTGTGAGAAGTGATGTCCCACAGGTGTGCAGAAACTCTCTTCTTTATGTTCCTTGATGGTATGTCTGTGAAAATTCATCCTCGCTTGCAACTTCTGTCCTGTTTCACCAACATAAGATCCTTTGCCACACCTGTTGCATTGGATGAGGTACACAACATTACTGGAGGTACAGTTGTAAGATCCCATGATGGTGAAGGTCCCATTTGTGTGTGTGACACTTTTGGATGGATTGATCTGGTTGCACAGTTTGCAGCGTTTTTTATTGCAGGGTTTGCTTCCATTATTTGTGACTTCATAATCAGAGTGAAGTTTCCTGCTGATTAGTTTGTGTCTGAGGTTGGGTGGTTGTCTGAAAGCCAATAATGGGGGTTGTTGGAATATTTCTTTCAGAGTTTCATCCTCTGTTATAATGGGCTGTAAATCTTTGATTATCTTTTTGATCCCTTCTAGTGTTGGGTTGTATGTGGTGACTAGAGGTACTCGGTTATTTGTTTTTTTCTCTTTGTATTGGAGGAGATTTTCTCTTCGGGTTTTCAAGGCTGTGTTTATGCTGTTGTTGATGGTTTTGTCTTTATATCCTTTCTTCTGGAAAGAGCCTGCCAGTGTTCTGAGATGTTTATCTCTGACTTCTGGGTCAGTTTTCATCCCCAACACACTAAACGAGCCATCATACACAGCCAGGCCATCAGATACCACCGAATTTGTTCAGACCCAGAAGTATAAAGAAGCATAAACACAGCCTTGAAAACCCGAAGAGAAAATCTCCTCCAATACAAAGAGAAAAAAACAAATAACCGAGTACCTCTAGTCACCACATACAACCCAACACTAGAAGGGATCAAAAAGATAATCAAAGATTTACAGCCCATTATAACAGAGGATGAAACTCTGAAAGAAATATTCCAACAACCCCCATTATTGGCTTTCAGACAACCACCCAACCTCAGACACAAACTAATCAGCAGGAAACTTCACTCTGATTATGAAGTCACAAATAATGGAAGCAAACCCTGCAATAAAAAACGCTGCAAACTGTGCAACCAGATCAATCCATCCAAAAGTGTCACACACACAAATGGGACCTTCACCATCATGGGATCTTACAACTGTACCTCCAGTAATGTTGTGTACCTCATCCAATGCAACAGGTGTGGCAAAGGATCTTATGTTGGTGAAACAGGACAGAAGTTGCAAGCGAGGATGAATTTTCACAGACATACCATCAAGGAACATAAAGAAGAGAGTTTCTGCACACCTGTGGGACATCACTTCTCACAACCGGACCACACTATAGAAGACCTCAATGTTTTAGTTCTTAAAGGGAATTTCAGAACTATCCAGGAAAGGAAAACATTTGAACTAAGAATGATAATTCTTTTTAACACAAAAACGAATGGCCTAAATTTAGATATTGGTTTCCTTACCCATTATACTAAGGTTTTATGACCCCCTCTGTGACTAGCATCTCCCCCCTCAAGTCTATAGCTCTCCCTCTGTCTTATCTCACTAACTCTGTCTTATCTCACTAACTCTGCTGCTATCTTTATTACCATTGATTTGTATGTGTTTTTTTTCCTTTCCCTCTGAGATTTTTTTTTTTTTCTTGTTTTGTTTCAACATTCTGCTAAAAAAATTGTGAATCAGTACTGCTTGGACCTTGAAGAAGGGGACATACCCCGAAAGCTTGTCCTGAAAAATTCTATGTTAGTGCAAATAAAAAAAGTATCACGGACAGTACTTAATTTTCTCTAAAAAACCAAAAAACTAAAGTTAGGTGATCTCACATTAGCACGCAGAGCTGTATGCCAATGTGAAATTTGGAAAGAGGGGGTTAAAGTCTGCTTTGGGATGTCTGCTTAAGAGTGCTTCACCTTCGGCATTTGTGCTACAAGCCAAGTCTACATTCATCCCTAATGATCCCCTTGCCCATATTAGGACCCTAGTCCGAACCCACGTGAACAAGCCCATCAGGAAGCTGTCATTGTACTGGGCCAAATTATATGCATCTCAGGCATTCCCCTCCCCACAGCTGTACGTATACACACCCCTTGCATACATGCGGCTGCAGGATGGGGAATGCCCCACAGATTATTAACCAAGTACAAGTGGTAGCTTCCTGGCAGGCTCACTCACATGGGTTTGGACTAGGATCTGCACACTACCAACTTCATCCCTACTCATCACAAGTCTATTTTTGGGCCTTCCTTGGCCCCAATGACTCTCCAGTGTTGGATTCGTCCTCCTCCCAGTTACTTCCCTGTGGGTCTTCCTGTCATTTTAAGTGTCACATCAAGGTCTTGCCAGCCAAATCCATCTCTTTGGCTTTCTCTGAGGTTACCACCCCTATTCCAGTTCATTATGTGGAATACCAAGATGTCTTCTCCAAGCACAATGCAGATCAGTTGATACCACATCGTCCATACAATTGCGCAATCAACCTAATTCTGGACTCTACTCCCCTTAGAGGTTGGGTATATCCTGTCAGACTCCCTCAAACCAAAGCCATGGCCATCAAATCCTTGACTTCAAGATGTCTTGTAGAAATCCTCCGTGCTTGATTGTCTGTAAAGTCTTTGGCCCCAGTTCCTTTGTTTCCTTTTCTCCCTCATCCTAGACATAGACACTGCTCCTGCTCTGCTTGACTAGGAGCCCAGCTATCCTGCACTGCAGTACAAACCCAGGTCTCCTCCCCTCTCCAACCCCACCGGGGTTCTCCTTCTCATTCAACACCATTCCAGCTGTGTCTGCACGGAGAAGATGTGGTACACCCCGGATCAGCAGGAGCTGGCGGGGTGACAAGGCTCATGACGAGGGATCCCGTGAGTGGTGTGACTGGAGCTTCACAGACCATGAAGTCAGCGGGATGTTAGAGTCAGTCTCAGAGTGATGATCGTTCGATAATCTGGAGTGGGCCAGAGCAGGATCTGCAATCATTCCTACATTATATTAATGACAACTAGAGTTGAGCGGACACCTGGATGTTCGGGTTCGACGGGTTCGGCCGAACTTCGGAAAAAAGTTCGGGTTCGGGACCGAACTTTAACCCGAACCCGATCCCGAACCCGAACCCCATTGAAGTCAATGGGGACCCGGACTTCTAAGGACTAAAAAGGCTCTAAAAAAGTAATGGAAAGGGCTAGAGGGCTGCAAATGGCAGCAAAATGTTGTTAAGAGCATGGCAAGTGCTCTTCTAACAAATGTGGATAGGGAAATAACTTAAAATAACATAAAAAAATAAAAAAATATGCTGGAGGCCCCCTTTTCAGCAGAAGAGGTACGGGAAGTCATTAAGAACCTCAGAAACTCAACGGCACGATGCCACACATATGGTGGGAATGCCCCAGAATACGCCCTTTCTGGAATAAATTATTCAATTTAATGGATTAGCTAGTGGGAAAATAAAATACTTTGAAATAAAAATGTAGCGGGGTGCTAAATTTAAGGGAAGTGTTTGAGTGGTAAATAGGCTCAAACACCCTAATTCTGTAGGATTCATGGACCATTTTGTCCTCGGGGGACAGTATTGGTGTGCAGTTCCCTGCGGTCTACAGGTGGCGCTGCCATGGTAGGCTAGGGTTGAACCGCCGATACAGTGCTGTGCCCTTTGTGTCAGTAGTACAGCGGGGCGGGGAACCTGCTGTGCATGCCGGGAGAGCATATAAAAGGGGCAGACCTTTGGCCTGGTGGCTGATGTCCAGTGGGGTCCACGCCCAGGTGCCTTCGGCCTGGGTGCATGTGTTCCTGTTCCATCTCGGGTACCTTTAGCCTTGGGTGAGGTACTATCCTGGAGTTCCTGCTGCCCTGGGTATGGAGGCCTAGGTGCGGGAGTAAAGCCTGGAGTCCAGAGCCTTCGTCTGGAGTCCGCTAAGGGTCGAGGAGTCTTAGGGTGCCGCCTCGTGTAGGGGACCATGTTCTAGGGAAGGGAGGATCATTCTGATGGACCGATGTAGGAGTCACGGTGAAGGAAGGGTCTGTTGACTCCCTGGAGAGATGTCTTCCCCTTGGTATGGGCTAGGTTCGTAGAAGGAGAAGCTCAAGGTCATCTTGACTGTATCAGAGGCCTTATTCACCCGGCCCGTGGCAGGGGCCTTATACACCCTGGTCTGTGGCAGAGACCAAAGTTCTCCAGGTCCGTGGCAGGGGCCTTGTACACCCGGTCTGTGGCAGAGACCAACCTCAAGGTCTGTGGTAGAGACCGTGCACCTAAAACTGTTTGAGAAACCTAAGCAGTGAAGTGAATGTGCTACGTTTGTGCCTGGACCTCCTCCACACCTTAAGCTGTCCTGTTTCTTTGCTCTAACCTTTTCTATCCGAGTAGAGTTTATTTTGCCATGAGAGAATAAGAGTTGTAATTTCAGCTGGTGTGGACATTGACTTTACTGGGAATTAAAGGACTTGCCTCAACCGCAGTAGAGGTGAGAATCATCCTCTGGAGGAGTTTTGACTCCGGCTGTGGACACGGCCCGTCAAGTACACCGCTCAACCTCTTTATATAGGAGGGTACGGGCTGGTAGTGCGGTGTGCCTTTCTCCCTCCTGCGAGGAGCCAACAACATAAAGGCAGGTAAGGGGGAAAGGATCTGTGCGCTACAAAAAAATAAAATAAAAATTATTATCTTGACCTAGGAGGACGAGGTCCATATGGAGTAGGAGGTTGAGGTGGCGGCGGTGGAGGAGGACGAGGTAGCCAACACTGGTTCAAAAATACAACAATGGCTGGGTAAGGCCGTGTCATGGATATGCATTAATGTCTGTCTGCCATCTTACCTTTCCTCCTCATGTGTTCATCTTAGAGACCAGACCTCCTTCACCTGGCTTCCTTTATAATCTCCTCCCAGCCAGACTCCACCCCAGGCCCTATCACAGAACACTATATTAACCTGTGCACTGCAAGCCTGCTTTGCTGATCAACGTGTTTGTTAGGCATTGTGTGTTTGGGTTCCTGCCTGCCGTGTGCTACGTCTGTCTCTCTGTTATACATTTGGCTTGTCCCCGACTATCCCTGTCTGCTCGTGACCCTTGACCTTCGGCTTGTCCTTCGTTTTCCTTGTCTGCTTGTGGCCCTTGACCTTCAGCTTGTTATTCGTTACTCTTATATCTTGTGCTGCTGCTTCCCCTCTTTTCCCCTTATCCTACGGGGCGTGAGCTAGGAGACTCTAGGGGCCGCGACCTGGACCCAGCCTGCAGCATAACATCCTCACCACTAGAGGCTCTGGAGAAGACCTGCTGGGTCTTAGACTCCGCGCCCTGGGGAATCTTGGCTCTAGCTTCCTATAGGATCCCGGTTGTGCTCCTCTGGTCCCGCTTTCCACAACCACCCAGTTTCCTATCCGCAGCAGTCAGCCATAGGGTTCACTACCTTGCGGTGCATTCCTGTCCCCCTACGGTGTGCATCTGTCACCTGGCCATAGGTGACCTGACAGGCCAGAGATGTGTCGAATTCTGTCCCCCGTCAAATAGTGTCCACCCTGTACTGCGCTTGCTCAGTATGTAGGACAAGGGGATTTCGAAAATCTCCCAAGACGAACGGCGCCTGCGTGGTGAGTTCAGGTGAAGGCCACACCATCCGTGGTTCAAGCCGAGCCAAGTGAGGCCGTGCCCGAAGCGTGGCGATCGAACCGAGCCTGTGAGGGGCCCTGTTACTATGTGCTACCGTATGTCCACTTGGATGGTGGGGCTTGAACCTGCACTCACGGCGCAGGCGCCGTTCATCTTCGGAGATTTTGTGAATCTCCTTGTCCTCTGTACTGCGCAAGCGCTGCGCCTTCGCAGTATGGGCCGGACACAATCCGATGGCCGGACAGTTTTTGTCACAACACCGGTATACATGTCTATTCTGCAGAAGGTACGGACAAGTCCTGTGGGATCCATGCCTGGTTCATTTTAATGAACGTGAGCTTGTCCACATTGGCTCTGGACAGGCGGCTGCGCTTGTCTGTGATAACGCCCCCTGCCGTGCTAAATACACGTTCACATAATACACTGGCTGCAGGGCAGGCCAGCACCTCCAAGGCATAAAGGGCAAGCTCAGGCCATGTGCCCAATTTGGAGACCCAGAAGTTAAAGGGGGCAGACCCGTCATCCAGTACGTGTAGGCCTGTGGACACATACTGCTCAACCATGTTGGTGAAATGCTGCCTCCTGCTAAGACGTTCCATCTCAGCTGGTGGTGCTGGTTGTTGTGGCGTGCTGACAAAGCTTTTCCACATTTCATCCATGCTAACCCTGCCTTCTGAGGTGCTGCCGGTGCCCCGGCTGCGTTGGCGACCTCTTCCTCCTCCTCTGCCTTCGCCTTGTGCTTCCACCGTACGCCCGCTGTCAGGTGGGAATGCCACCAGCAGCGCGTCTACCAGCGTGCGCTTGTACTCGCGCATCTTACGATCCCGCTCCAGTGAGGGAATTAAGGATGGTACGTTGTCCTTGTAACGGGGATCCAGCAGGGTGGCCACCCAGTAATCAGCACCAGTTAAAATGTGGGCAACTCGGTGGTCATTGCGGAAACACTGCAGCATGTAATCGCTCATGTGTGCCAGGCTGCCCAGAGGCAAAGAAAAGCTGTCCTCTGTGGGAGGTGTATCGTCTGTGTCCTCTGTATCCCCCAGCCACGCACCAGTGATGGCCACGAGCTGGTCTGGGTGCCACCCTGCTGTGAAAATGGCTCCACCTCCTCCTCCTCCTCCTCCATCTCCTCCTCCACCTCGTCATCCTCCAGAACTGTGCCCTTTCTGCCGGACAATTGTGTACCTGGCGTTTGTTGGTGCAGGAACCCACCCTTGTAGCCACTTGTGAAAGACTGCCCTGAAAGCCTTTGAAATGATCCCGCTTCCTCCTCCTCCTCCTCATCCTCCTGTGCCACATCCTCTTCCATCATCGCCCGAAGCATTTTTTCAAGGAGGCATAGAACTGGGATAGTAACGCTGAGAACGGCGTCATTGGCACTGGACATGTTGGTGGAGTACTCAAAACAGCGCAACAAGGCACACAGGTCTCGCATGGAGGCCCAGTTATTGGTGGTGAAGTGGTGCTGTTCCGCAGAGCGACTCACGCGTGATTGCTGCAGCTGAAACTCCACTATCGCCTGCTGCTGCTCACACAGTCTGGCCAGCATGTGCAAGGTGGAGTTCCACCTTGTGGGCACGTCACATATGAGGCGGTGAGCGGGAAGGCCGAAGTTACGCTGCAGCGCTGACAGGCGAGCAGCAGCAGGGTGAGAACGCCGAAAGTGCGCACACACAGCCCGCACTTTCTGCAGCAGCTCTGGCATATTGGGGTAATTTTTAAGGAACCTCTGGACCACCATGTTCAGCACATGCCCCAGGCAAGGGATGTGCGTCAAACCGGCTAGGCCCAGAGCTGCTACGAGATTTTGCCCATTATCGCACACCACCAGGCCGGGCTTGAGGCTCACTGACAGCAACCACTCATTGGTCTGTTGTTCCATGTCCCTCCACAACTCCTGCGCGGTGTGGGGTTTTTCCCCCAAACAGGAAAGTTTTAAAACTGCCTGCTGTCGTTTACCCCTGGCTGTGCTGAAGTTGGTGGTGAAGGTGTTACGCTGACCGGATGAGGAGGCGGTAGAGGATGAGGAAGCGGAGTAGGAGGAGTTAGCAACAGGAGGCAAACTGAAGTGCCCTGCAATCCTCTGTGGTGGAAGGACATGCGCCAAACTGCTATCTGCCTCAGGCCCAGCCGCCACTGCATTTACCCAGTGTGCTGTTAGGGAGATATAACATCCCTGACCATGCTTACTGGTCCACGCATCCGTAGTTAGGTGGACCTTGCCACAGATGGCATTGCGCAGTGCACACCTGATTTTGTCCCCCACTTGGTTGTGCAGGGAAGGGATGGCTCGCCTGGAAAAGTAGTGGCGGCTGGGCACGACGTACTGTGGGACAGCCAATGCCATCAGGCTTTTAAAACTCTGCGTCTCCACCAGACGGAATGACAGCATTTCAAAGGCCAGGAGTTTTGAAATGCTGGCATTCAGGGCCAGGGATCGCGGGTAGCTAGGGGGGTACTTCCTCTTCCGCTCCAATGTTTGGGAGATAGAGAGCTGAACGCTTCCATGGGACATTGTGGAGATGGTTGGTGACCCAGGTGGTAGTGTTGCTGGCAGATCCTCTGTTTGCGGGGTGGCAGGTGCCACTGTCACTACAGAGGTGGATGAGGAGGCCGAGACTGCAGCAGAAGAGGAAGCAGGAGGAGCCACTGACCTTTCTTGGTTTTTGAGGTGTCTACTCCACTGCAGCTCGTGCTTTGCACTTAGATGCCTGGTCATGCAGGTTGTGCTCAGGTTGAGAACGTTTATGCCTCGCTTCAGGCTCTGATTGCACAGCGTGCAAACCACTCGTGTCTTGTCATCAGCACATTGTGTGAAGAACTGCCACGCTAGGGAACTCCTTGGACCTGGCTTTGGTGTGCTCGGTCCCTTGCTGCGTTGGGCAGTAGCAGACATACTGTCCAGGGGACGGACGCTCCGCTTTTGCACCCTGCTCCCTCTTCTGCTGTGCTGGTGGCTCTGTGCGACCACCGCCTCTTCCTCCAAACTACACTGGTCACCTGCATAACGTTGATTCCATGTGTGGTCGAGGACCTCATCGTCCTCCACATCATCTTCCACCCAGTCTTCACCCCTGCCCTCCTTGTCTGTCTGCACAATTGCGAAAGCAGCAGCAGTTGGCACCTGTGTTTCGTTATCATCCGAGACATGCTGCGTTGGTCCTCCCATGTACTCATCATGAAACATAAGTGGTTGGGCATCGGTGCACTCAATCTCTTCCACTTCTGGGGCAGGGCTAGGTGGATGGCCCTGGGAAACCCTGCTAACAGAGTCATCGAAAAGCAGAAGAGACTGCTGCAGGATTTGGGGCTCAGACTGCTTGGCTGATTTGCAAGGGGGTGAGGTGAAAGACTGATGGACATGGGTTTCAGGTGCCAACTCTGATCTTTCATCAGAAGAGTGGGTGGGAGACAATGTGAAGGAACCCGAGGCACTGTCAGCAACCCAATCTACTATCGCCTGTACTTGTCCTGGCCTAAACATTCGTACAGCCTCATTAGGCGCGACAAAATACTGCCGCAGGCTCGGTCGCCTACTCGCACCTGAGGAAGGTGTTTCACTTGTGCGTGTATCTGGCACAGATCCACCACGTCCTCTCCCTGCAACAGGAGCTCCACCAGCAGCACCACGACCGGGGCCACCACGTCCCTTTGACCTTCTCCTCATATTTTCCAAATTTAGGATCTTGCCCTAAATGGGTGTTTTTGGAAGAGCAGAACA
Source organism: Rana muscosa (assembly GCA_029206835.1). Classification (NCBI taxonomy): domain Eukaryota; kingdom Metazoa; phylum Chordata; class Amphibia; order Anura; family Ranidae; genus Rana; species Rana muscosa. The sequence continues at coordinate 144,798,568 of CM055126.1, read as the reverse complement.
CACCCACAGTACGTAACCGCTGAATCGCACAGCTACAGAACTGCAGAAAATGCTATTCAAAAAAAATTTTGTTTTTTTAGTTTAGCACAGTAGAAGACAAATATATAGAAATGGTTTATTTCACACGCCTCCACATATGGGTCTTTTTGCAAGCGTACATTAAAGTGCAAATTTTTTATTTATTTTTTGCCCTAAACGGGTCTTTTTTTGCACGAGCAAAATAAAATGCAAATTTTTTATTTTTTTTGCCCTTAATGGGTCTTTTGGAAAAGAGCACAATAAAGTGCCTTTTTTTTTTGCCCTAAATGGATTTTTTTTCAAGAGCAGAATACACCCACAGTATGGAAACGGTGTATCTCTCAACGTAATATATGCAGTGCTGGTGCACTGAGCTTGCAGATAAAATGTAGATTTTCTCTGACACTGGGCTCATGGCAGTGTAAAAAGACTGCACTGCAACACAAACAGGTAAACCTATGCAGATCGCTGAGTTATATCTCTGAATCTGGACTCCTATTCCTATATAATATATCTCTCTCCCTGAAAGCACCAACAGGAACCTGGCCCTACACTACACTGTCTCTCTATCTTTTCCCTCAGATTCCAGAATCAGGACTAACTCATGTATTTTTCAATCTCTCCCTAAAAGCAGCAGCAGCAGACAAGATCCTCTCCCTATCTATTCTGAAGCAGAGTGACGTGTGTGCTGTGTGCCTCTAGCTTATATAGAAGCTGGGTCACATGTTGCACTGACCAATCACAGCCATGCCATTAGTAGGCATGGCTATGATGGCTTCTAAGGGCACACCAGCTAATCAAAAGGTGATTGGCTGGCCCCTGAAGCATTTCTAACTGCGCCATTAGATTGCCGAACCCGAACCCGGACTTTCGCGCAAAGTCCGGGTTTGGGGTTCGGGAAAAAGCTAAAGTTCGGTACGGACACAAACTTTACAGTTCGGGTTCGCTCAACCCTAATGACAACGATTTGGATTTTTTTCCACATGCCATTGAAAGATTGTAGCAACAATTTTCTGGACCTCACCTTAAGAAGCTATTTGGTTTTGGGGTGCATGTACACCTCTACTTTTCACACACTGACTGCTGGTAACCTTTTTTCTGTATTTTGAGAGCTACTAGTTGCTATCCTGGCCATACGATCAAAGCCATTCCAACACCCAAGAAAGCACAGGGGGAGCAACAACCCAATACCCAGAGGAGAAGCCAGGGAAAGGCACCAGCAACAGAGGCCCCAGCAACTGCAGCCAGCAATATGGGGACCAAGAAAAAAACACAGAAAGAAAACACAGAGTTAATCGCAGAAACGGCAAAAGAAGAGGAACCATCTATGAGAGAGATTCTCCAAGCAGTCAACTACTGTAAGTGTTCATTACTTGAAATATTTGTTCAATTAAAAGATATAAAAGAGGACATGACAGTGCTTAAACAAGATGTGCAGGGGATTGGGGAACGGACATATGCTTTAGAGGGGAGACTTAGTCAGGTTGAAGATGATGTTGATCCATTGAAAAGTGAGATAAAAGTAATGCGAGAACAGCTGAATATGTGCATCCATAAGATGGATGATATGGAGAATAGACTGTGCTGGAAAAATATTAGGGTACTAGGTCTCCCGGAAAAAAGTGAAGGTAACAATCCCACAGAATTTATGGAAGACTGGCTTGGAGAAATGTTTGGTAGAGACTGCTTATAAAAAATGTCTGCAATTGAACGGGCCCATAGAGTCCCATTAACCACTTCAATACCATGCACTTATACAGCTTCCTGCCCAAGCCAATTTTGAGCTTTCAGCACTGTCGCAATTTGAATGACAATTGCGCGGTCATGCTACACTGTACCCAAACAAATTTTTTATCATTTTGTTCCCACAAATAGAGCTTTCTTTCGGTGGTATTTGATCGCCTCTGCGATTTTTATTTTTTGCACAACAAATAAAAAAAGAGCGAAAATTTTGAAAAAAACGACGTTTTTCTTTGTTTCTGTTAATTTTTTTTGTAAATAAGTACCTTTTCTACTTCAATGATGGGCACTGATAAGGCGGCACTGATGGGCACTGATAAGGCAACACTGATGGGCACTGATGAGGTGGCACCAATGACATGGCACTGATGAGGTGGCACTGATGGGCACTGATGATGGGCACTGATAGGCGGCACTGATATGTGGCACTTGTATGCGGCACTGATGGGCACTCATAGGTGGCACTGATTGGCACTCATAGGCGGCACTGATTGGCACTCATAGGCGGCACTGATTGGCACTCATAGGCGGCACTGATGGGCACTTATAGGCGGCACTGATGGGCACTTATAGGCGGCACTGATAGGTGGCACGGACGGGCACTGATAGGTGGGCACTTATGGGCACAGATGGGCACGGATGGGCACTGATAGGTGGCACTGATGGACACTAGTAGGTGGCACTGATGGACACTGATGCCCAGCAATGCCAGCCACCACACATTGTGGTAGTGCCAGTCAGTGCCCATTTGTGGGCACTGATTGGCATTTTTTTTTTGTTTTGTTTTACTACATGTGGATGGCCATGGGGGCCATCCACATGCTTGGGGCTTCCCTGGTGGTCCTGGGGGGCTTCCCTGGTGGTCCAGTGTGGGTATCCGAGGGGGGGCTGCGCTGATAAACAATCAGCGCGAACCCCCCCTGTCAGGAGAGCCGCCGATCGGCTCTCCTCTACTCGCGTCTGTCAGACGCGAGTGAGGAAGAGCCGATCAACGGGTCTTCCTGTTTACATCCTGATCAGCCGTGATTGGACACGGCTGATCACATAGTAAAAAGCCTCCGCCGGAGGCTCTTTACCGAGATCAGTGTAGCAGTGTGTCAGACTGAAACACCGCTCCACCGATCACCGCGATGCGCGCCCCCCCGGGCGCGTGGCGGCTGTTATCCTACAGGACGTCATATGACGTCCAGTGTGGATAACACAACCACTTCCCGAATGTCAATATGCTATTGACTGGGCGGGAAGTGGTTAAGGATCCCTGCCCCTGGAGGCCAGCCAAGGCCTCTCCTCATTAAACTGCTCCATTTTAGGGATGAGCTCACAATTCTCCGAAAGGCAAGAGAGATGAGAGAGATACAATATAACGGTGTGAGAATTTCAATTTACCCAGACTTTTCCCCGGAACTACAGAGGCAAAGGGCAAAATTTGCAACATAATAAACTCAAATATGCAATGTTTTATCCAGCGCGTCTACGAATAACGGATATGGGGGAGTATATCTTTTTTAATACACCTGTTGAAGTGACACTATGGTTGGATGGGAGGGAGGGAAGGACACAGGGTGGGGGGGAAGAGGGAAAAGGATAAAGAGAGGAAGCAAAGGACAAGAGTGCGGGGGATAAGAAAGCACATTAAAGGTACACGGATGGAACAGATAATATGGGGAAACACAGTGAAGTATAAGATAGCACCAAGCACCTCAAAGGGAAGACACGGTCACTTTAGAAGCCCTCAATATAGGCCCAAAGGAGGGCAGGGAAGGGAAGGAGGGGGAGGGGGAGAGGGAGGGGAGGGAGGGATGGAGGAATGTGTGAGGGGGATGTATGAATGGGTGAATCCAGCAAAATATGATTTCTTGAAGGGAAATAAAAATAAAAATATAAAGACCAAAAGGAAAACACATTTGAGGCACAGAATCACAAAATGGGAAGTACACTGATAAATTTGGATAATGATAGCTAATAAACAGGATAAAGGGGTACCCCCAAGACAGATTAGAAGAATTAAGGTATGCTCTTGGAATGTTCGAGGGGTAAGAGATCCAGTCAAAAGAAGGACAATTTTTTTGAAGGCAGAGATGGGTAATATTGGGATACTGTGTCTGCAGGAGACGCATCTAGAAAAGGAAACTATTAGTATACTAAAGCATAGAAAATACCAAGTACAATATCATGCCACCCACACCTCGTATTCAAGGGGTGTGAGTGTGTTGATTGACCCTGGAATAGTGTTCTCCTGCAGGCAGAGTAAGGTGGATGAAAAAGGGCGGTTTATATTTCTTTTTTGTCAGATAGAGACAAGAGATTATGTGCTGGCTAACGTCTATATCCCCCCCCCCCCGGTTCAGCACCGAAATTTTGGAAGAGCTGATGGAGTTTACCATGGACAAGGAAGGGGTGCCAGTCATAGTGACGGGAGATTTCAACATGACTATGAATAAAAAGGTGGATAGGTTCCCGCCCGGGGTCTCCCCCAGTGGCACGTCTGGCAGCCCCCTCCTCCAATTTTGTGGAGAGTCGGGGCTGGTGGACGTGTGGAGGGAGAGACACCCGGAGGAAAAGCAGTTTTCTTGTCAATCTAGTACCATTGATGACAAAGTTGAGACAGAAGTGCCGCGTGTGGAACAAGCTCCCACTCTTGGTGGCCGGACGTTGCAACTTGGTCAAAATGGTGTGGATGCCCCAGATCCTATACGTTATACACAACTCCCCAGTATGGATCCCAAAATATTGGTTTAAAAAATTGGACAGCGTATTTAGGGAGCTGATATGGAAAAATGGAGCTGCAAGAATCCGCCTCCGAACTTTACAACAAACCAGAGAGAGGGGGTTTGGCACTGCCCAGTCCGAGATACTACTTTCTAGCTGCACAAATGCAACATATGAGTGGAAGTAACCTACCGGTGGGCAGGGAATCTGGGAAGAACTTACTATTGAATGACACAAGTCATGACACAGAAGTAGAGGCAGTGTTTGTTCCAGGTGTCCAACAGGAAAACTGATAGTAAAATGTTGGGAAATGATTAAGGAGATGTTGGGGTATAATGGATTCTCAGAATTCTCCCCTATTTTGGATAATAACTATCTAAAAGAGCTCAAAACTATGGGTAAAATTGAGGAATGGGATATGTGTGGTGTATATCTTCTGATACAGCTTTTTAAAGAGGGGAGAATAAAAACATTCCAGGAGATAAGAGAGGAGTACTCAGTTCCCAATAAATCATTCTACAGATACCTGCAGGTCAGGCATGCCTGGAACTCGCAATTTGGGCAGGAGACACCAGTATGGAATTAAATGCCCCAGCTCCGTAGGTTAGTAAATGTGGATACGTCTAGAAGGATAATATCGGAGATGTATAAGTGCATAAGCGAGGTAGATCAGGAAGAGAGACCTGATATTAAGAACAAGGGAAAATGGGAAAGAGATATGGGTCCAATAACACAAGAACAGTGGAAGAGGATATTAGAAGCAGGTCCAAGGGTCACACTCTCCCCCTCTCAAATGGTCTCACAATTATACTTAATACACAGAGCATATTACACACCCCAAAGAATGTTCCAGTTTGGTAGGAGACAAGATGGGAAGTGTCAGAGATGCGGAAATGAGGAGGGAGACTTGATACACATGATTTGGAGGTGCCCCAAGTTGTACTGGTATTGGAAAGAGATAATAGATGGAATACATTTTATATTTGGGACATCTTTACAACCAGAGGCCAGGCTATGTGTGCTAGGCCTGATGGAAGAAAGGGGAATCCCAGGAGGTATACAAACGGCAATATTAAGGTGTCTGTTCCAAGGTTGGAAACTTATAGCGCAAAGGTGGCAAGCAAAAGACCCCCCAACAGGGACAGAATGGAGGAAAGTAATAGATAATACTATTAGGAAAGAAGAATTTATATATAGTAAGAGGGGAAATAGAAAGAAATTCATGAATATATGGAGACAATGGATAGAGGTGGAGGTATGGTAGAGAATGGGGCGTGGGAATATGAGGATGAGAGGGAGGGATGAGGAGGAGGAGAGAGGAAGTGGAGGTGTGAAAGGGAGGTGGGGATTCTTTTATTGTTTGTGGTTAAATTATATTTATATTGTTGCATATGGAAGGAAGTACTATATGTATAAGAATGTTTATATAAAAGAAATAAAGAATATTTGATTAAAAAAAAAAGCAATTCCAACAGGAGAGTTTATATAGGCATATTGGAATTGTTCCTCAATGGAATCATTTGAAATGGAAGCTGTGGCTATTACCACACGTATTGTTGGATAGAGGCTTTCCCAGTTGGCTAATTAGTAAGGAGAAGAAATAAGCTGTGCCGGTGGATGAGAAAGATTTAATTCAGCCGAAGCTAAAATGGAGGAAAAAAAACTGCTAATGCATATTCTAAAGAATATAATTAAGTGATCAATATTATTAGGAAAAAAACATCTTGTCTTCAGATCCACTAATCCATGAATTATTAAAGAAAGGCTATAGGTTTGTCACCCACAGGGCCCCGGGACTGAGATCTTTTTTGTCACCATCACTAGTGATCAGAGCAGGAGAAGGCAAAGCCAGACCTTGTTGATGACTAAGGGTTCTTTTAGGTGTGGAGTATCTACTTAAATATCAGTGTCATAAGTAAAAAAAGAAACTTCTGCAGCTGTTTCAGGCAAGAAATTTCCTATCAATCACTTAATTACAGGAATAAAAATGTCATGTTATTTTCTGTACACAGTGTAATGTGCTGGAGGTGTGAGATCTACTATATGACATCTCCACACTAGAATTGGGGAGCTCTATAGTTGAAGTCAAGGTATGTCCTTGTTTAAGCTGTCCAATGCATCCAAGCACTTTAAGGATGTACATAATGGTAATGTTACTTCGCTTTTATTTCATGTAGCTGAAAGACTACTCCCTGATTCCTGATTCCAGTGAAGGAGTTGTCCATAGAAGCACAGTGGATTTTATATTTACACACAAGAGTTCCACTTGGTCTTAACTGCAGGTGGGACATATAATTATTTCTCAAGTGATTTACAATTGCTTCTTCTAGATATCCATCATGTGGTCTGCCATTTATTTCATTTTGTTTATTCTGTAAATGTTATTGTTTTTAATAATGGCTTGTCTATTATCTAATTGCTGCATGCGTGTGAGCAATATGGATTGTCTCCACCCACAGCAGGCAGTTTCTTGTATATTGAGGTCTATGTCTTGTGTAACTTGGCTATGATTAGGGCCATTTGATGGAAAAACATGTTAGCAGGCTGCTTTTATTGCTGTTACAATAAAGGAAAGATTTGGAGTAAAAAAAAATAATACAAAAAAAAAAGAAAAGATCCTGGGCTCCGGCATCTGATTGGTCCCCTCCTTGTAAAGAGATTTCATTGAAACCTTGACAGAGTCTCGACAGGTGGGGAGTCCCAAAAAAAAGGGGGGGTAATGTTATGAACCCATCAAACATCAGGTCTCCCTATAGCATATTGTCGTCAGGACTTTCTCCTGGAGCACCAATACTACAACCAATCAGATTGCAGGTGCAGCCTTGAAGTGCTAAGCAACACACTGATCGGCCTTCCATCAATGCATCACTTTAACTGAGCCACCCCTATCTGTTTCTCCTGTGTTTTCTTGCTTCCAGTGACTGTGCCCCCTATGCCTCCAGAGACCCCTGTTCTCATGTGCCTCCAAAGACCCCGGCATTCCAAATCATCCAGCTACTCATGCTCTCCTGTGCCACAGTAGCCCTTGATCTCTTATGCCTCAAGCAAGCCCTGCACTGTGTCTCCAGTGACTCCTGCAATCCTGTACCCCCAGAAATTCTGTGACCCCTTGGGCACTCCTGTGATCTCCATGGCTCCAGTGACCCCTGCATTTCAGTGACCCCTGTGCTATGGTGTCTCCAATGACCCCAGAATCCCTGTATCACAAAATTAATCCTGAGCTTTCTGTTTCACTCAGTAACCCGAGAGCATCCAGTCCCACACAGTGAGCCAAGAACATCCTGTGTCATCCTGGGACTCCAGTAAGCAGTTAAAGGGTAAGTCCAATTTTGTGGGATAAAATTAGCAAATAGAAAAATAAATATTATAGCGTACACAATTGTGACACAAGTCAAAGTGTAATTGAATGTTATTAAAAATTCCCTTTCAATCTGGAGTGTTGTAATTTTCTGTAAAATGCAAGGCAATATGGCTACCTGGAGGCATTCTGTATAACATCCCAGAAATGTAATTTCCTGCTTGTGCGATTGGCTCACTACTGATACAAGTCAGATTTTTGGCATCTTCCGCTACAAAAATGCAATTTTTGGCGAGAGCTCCCAAAGGTAAATCATATCTAAAGGGATGCAGACCTTGCTAATTTCCTCATTAGAGCCCTGCAGGTGTAGCAGCTGACTGATAATTATAAAGTCACTCCCATACAGATTCACTGAGCACATGGACACAGACAAACAAACAGCGGTTTCTTAAGAATAACAAAAGGTAGGAATCTGTAACAAAGTTTGTTAAAATCTTTGCAATGTACATAGATCCCCCAGAGGGGAATGTTTTTTTCTCAACAAAAACTGAGTTACTCCTTAAAGCCTCTGTAACACCTTTTTTTCTATGCAACCTCAGGTATGCTTCTGTATGTCGAACGAGAAAAGAAAAAGAGGGTGCACCAACCTTGTGCATTATCCTTAGGTATATTTTATTAGAAGTAAAGTATAAAAAATACTCACAAACAGATGGTAAAAACTTGCAATACAAGTAATCTCCGGATGACAGCAATTGGTCTGGAGACAAGGGACTCCAGGTGGTACCAGAGGAGATTTCAAGGGCCAGTGCCGGCTGATGCGTTTTGAAGGAATACCTTCTTCCTCAGAGCCCAGTAGTGTTATCTACTTCTGCTTCACATGTATATATATGGGGGCACACAAGCACCAACATGCATTCAAAAGACCCCTCCCAAAGGGAGGTACACGAGAAGGGGTAACGCCCATTAAGTTAAACATGGGCACCACCCATACTATCAATTGCATAAATTAACGAGTGGCTGGTGGGATTGATCGAATACCTAATGGTGGATGTTGCATTCAATCAGTTAAACTAAACATAGTATAGTGTAGTGTAATATAGCACAATATGATACAGGCCTGAGGGGCAGCAAGATAATCGCAATGTTCCTGGCATCCATAGGTCCAAGAACTTAGTATTGGACAATATACATTAAACCGATGAGCTCACCCAGTAAATGTGCTGCTACTAAAAGAAGGCAGGAGTGTCCAGTCAATCCTAATGTTGGTCCTCAGCTCGATGTATCGCCTGTGTAAGAGGATCTTTCCTCCATAATACCATAAGGGACCATGCACGCCGTCTGTTCCGTGTCTGGAACGCATGCGGTGTTGTTTGCGATCCAAACAACCAGAAGTGCGGCCCAGATGTCACTTCCGGTGCGGTTGGGGGGGGAGGGAGGGGGGCATATACTACATTCGACCAGAACATCATATTTTATATTATACAATTTTGTGTATTTCAGGATCCTCGTTGAGCCCCCCAGTCGTGAGACTCCCAAGGGAGAAAATCCAATAGGATTTGCGTTTGCACAGCCTTTGGTGCCTCCTCCCCTTGTCCAGGTCACCTCCAATTGACTCTATCCCGAAAACCCTCATGCCCAGTGGGTCACCCTGATGGGCTTCATGGAAGTGCCAAGGAACAGGATATTTAATTCTTGTATTAGTAATATGACATTTATGTTCACCAATCCTTAGTCTCATAGGACGTGATGTGCGGCCTACATACAAAAGTTCACATGGACAGATGATACCGTACACCACATACTCTGTTCCACAGTTGATAAATTGTTTTAACTGGTGGGCCCTTCCATCTTTGCCTTCTACAGTCTTCTTCCTGTGCCATATGAACCTGCATGTGCCACAGTTTTTAACACTACACTCGTAGCTCCCTTTTTGGTCCAAAATTGTTGACCATAGACCTGTGGATTTACTGGACTTTTTTTCACCATACTCGGAACTACTAAACTCCTCAAATCGCAAGGCTTCCTAAACACGATATTGGGTCTATCGGGAAGATGGCTGCTCAACACAGGATCATGTTTGAGGATACTCCAATTCTTCTTTATAATACTCTGTATCTCAAAGGCTTTGTTTGTGTTTTGGGTGGAAAACCAAACTTGGTGGGGATCGGAGTTAGTAATAGAAACTGATTGTTGAACACTCCCTACTGGATCATCATATAAAACTGCATACTTTTTAAAGGCAGTCTCTATGAGAATATCATCATTCCCCTTTTCCTGGAACTTATTTCTAAAAAGCTCACTTTGTTCTATGTAATCCTCCCTCTTAGTACATGTATGCCTTAGACGGCAAAACTGTCCATACGGGACATTTTTGATCCATCTTGGATGATGGTTACTTCTGGCGTGTAGGAAGGAGTTGCCTCCACTCAGTTTAAAGTGAGTCCTAGAAAGAATATCCCCATCGTCATTGCTCCTAAGTTCCAAATCCAAGAAAACGAAACGATCTTTATCGAGAACATGAGTGAACTCAATACCAAAGGGGTTATCCTTACAATAATCCAAAAAATTGCTGAGCTCTGGGTCTGTCCCATCCCAAATGATGAGGATGTCATCAATATATCTAGAGAAGAGGACCAGGTTTGCCCCAAAATAATTGTTATTCCATATATACGATTTCTCCCAGTAACCCATAAAGAGATTTGCATAACTAGGGGCAAACCTGGCCCCCATGGCAGTACCTTTGATCTGTAGGTAGTGTTCTCCGAGGAAAAATAAATAATTGTGTGTAAGAGAAAACTCAACAGAATCCAATAAAAATTTAGCTTGCAGGAAGTTCAGTTTACCATCTTCTAGCAGGTAGTAATTTGTGTCTCTTAAACCATGTGCATGGTCAATGGATGTGTATAAAGATGCTACATCCAAAGAGAGCCATCTATAGCTAGGCTGCCATTCATAATGAGATAGAATTTCCAGCATATGACTAGAGTCTCTTAAAAATGATGGGAGACCAGTCACCATCCCTTGCAGAAAATGGTCGATATAGCACCCCAAATTGCTGGAGAGACTATCGATCCCAGCAATTATTGGTCTCCCTAAGGAGTCTGTCTCATTCTAATGCACTTTAGGGATGTGATAGTAATGCGGAGTCACTGCATGTCTATTAAAAAGGAAATAATACTCATTTTTTGTGAGAACTACATCTACTAAAGCTCGATCGAGGAGTGTTTTTAATTCTTTTGCATACTCCACTGTGGGGTCACTTCTTAGTTTCATATATGTATCAGTGTCTCCCAACAATCTTTTTGCTTCAGCTATGTAGTCCTCTTTATTTTGGATAACTAAACTCCCACCCTTGTCCGTCTTCCTTATGCTCCTGTATGTCCTTGACTCTCTCTCGCTGTGGATATGGGCCCTGTTTGTGACAAGGTAATGACTTTCACAGCACTTTTTAACAATCCTATGGTGGGCAAGTTTTGACTAATGACAAGATCACAAGTGTGGCATCAACCTAACATGTATCCTGTATGTATGAAACTTCCAAGTCTACATCTATATGCTTCCCTAGATTGCATATCCTTTGGTATGCAGATGGGAAATGTCACAGGAGTGACATTACATCCATCTCTCCATTAGCTTTGTGTTATGAAATAGTGTCCCTTCCCAATAAAAGTATTAATTCACAAAGCTAAATGAGTTGTTTTGCATGCTTTACATACATTTATTCTCCTATGTTATTTTTCACTTCAAAGTATTAATTTCACAAAATTGAATACCACAGGAGTTGGATTATTATGTATCTTCTAAAACAGTTCTCTTTTCTCATCTCCTTAACAAGTACTTCAAAGAAACTGTTGGTAAATTATTCCCATTTAGTGCCACCCAGAAAATATGTTCAGGAACAAAATGTGGCGCACAAAAATGCAACATTTGCTTTTAAGTGCACTGTTTGAGGCAAATTGCCTTGTTCTTGCTTTGGGGCTGCATTGTGCAACGCTGCTGGTGTGAATGAGCTCATAATGAAAGGCTGTGCAGTGAACTCTCATAGACTTTTTTTTATTACAGGTACTTGTATAGTACCGTATATTTACGCAGAACTTCACATATATATTGTACATTCACAACAGTCCCTGCCCTCAAGGAGCTTACAATCTAAGGTCCCTAACTCACATTCATACATACACATACTAGGGCGAACTGAAACAGGAGCCAATTAACGTAGCAGCATGCCTTTGGAATGTGGGAGGAAACCGCAGTACCTAGAGGAAACCCAGGCACAGGAAGGACATGCAAACTCAAGGCAAGTAGTGGTATGGTTGGGATTCAAACCGATGACCCTAATGCTGCTAAGTGGAAGTGTTAACCACTTGGCCACCTTCACCTAAGTTGCCCTAGTCCCAGTATACAGCCCCATACAGGGTACTCAGCTGAGCAAACGTCTTACCTGCATGTGTTTTATTATATTTAATAATGAAGTTCAAGTCATCTAGAGATTCGTTTGTCTTCCCCTGCAGCAAGAAAATCAGATGTCTATGCCAATATGCATCCAGCAGTTGTGGCTCCTGTTTTATAACCTGTGAAGAAAGAAGTGACTTATGTTTTCCAAATTCTTATATACAGTATATACACATTGGGATGATGTATTTTTCTTGATACCATCCATGTGGCAATAGAATTTTGCAATCTTCAGAAAATAAGGTGGAAATACAGTAACTGTTATTGTCATAAATTCTATGTGGACTTACAAGACACTAAAAATGGTTATTGCTGAGCAAAATAACATCTGGCCTGAAGTCTACCTTATCTGACTAATTAGTAATCATGATTCTAAGGATAATAATAGTGAAATGCCAGATGCAGATCTTAGTAAGGCCTGTGTGTAATTTAATCTCAGTATGAAAACAACTGTTCTGCAAAGCCCTCAGAGGTCTGTTGGAGAACCTTAGTGAACAAACAGCATCATGAAGGCCAATGAACACACCAGACAGGTCAGGGATAAAGTTGTGGAGAAGTTTAAAGCAAGGTTAGGTTATAAAAAATATCCCAAGCTTTGAACATCTCACAGAGCACTGTTCAATCCATCATCCGAAAATGGAAAGAGTATGGCACAACTGCAAACCTACCAAGACATGGCCATCCACCTAAACTGACAGGCCAGGCAAGGAGAGCATTAATCAGAGAAGCAGCCAAAAGGCCCATGGTAAAACTCTGGAGGAGCTGCAGAGATCCACTGCTCAGGTGAGAGGAGCTGCAGAGATCCACTGCTCAGGTGAGAGAATCTGTCCACAGGACAACTATTAGTCGTGCATTCCACAAATCTGGCCTTTATGGAAGAGTGGCAAGAAGAAAGCCATAAGAAGTTCCATTTGCAGTTTGCGAGAAGCATGTGGGGGACACAGCAAACATGTGGAAGAAGGTGCTCTGGTCAGATGAGACCAAAATTTAACTTTCTGGCCTAAAAGCAAAACACTATGTGTGGCGGAAAAATAACACTGCACATCACCCTGAACACGCCATCCCTACTGTGAAACATTGTGGTGGCAGCATCATGTTGTGGGGATGCTTTTCTTCAACAGGGACTGGGAAGTTGGTCAGAGTTGATGGGAAGATGGAAGGAGCCAAATACAGGACAATCTTAGAAGAAAACCGGCAAAAGATTTGAGACTGGGGCGGAGGTTCACCTTCCAGCAGGACAACAACCATAAACATACAGCCAGAGCTACAATAGAATGGTTTAGAGCAAATCATATTCAAGTGTTAGAATGGCCCAGTCAAAGTCCAGACCTAAATCCAATTGAGAATCTGTGGCAAGACTTGAAAATTGCTGTTTACAAATGCTTTCCATCCACTCTGACAGAGCTTGAGCTGTTTTGCAGAGAAGAATGGGCATAAATGTCACTCTGTAGATGTGCAAAGCTGGTAGAGACATTCCCAAAAATACTTGCAGCTGTAATTGCAGAGAAAGGTGGTTCTACAAAGTATTGACTCAGAGGGGCTGAATACAAATGCAGGCCACACTTTCACATATTTATTTGTAAAAAAATGTGAAAATAATTTTTCTTCCCCTTCACTATTATGTGCCACTTTGTGTTTGTCTATCACATACAATCCCAATAAAATACATTTATGTTTTTGGTTGTGACAAAACATGACAAAATGTGGAAAATTTCAAGGGGTATGAATACTTTTTCAAGGCACTGTGTATATATATCTATATATAGATATATATACAGTATATAACAAGTAATGTAGCTTACCAATGCTTAGATGTGGTGGCTGTATTTGTTTTCCTTTTTGACACTTTATTCTTTTAAACTGATAATCCTGCCATTAACTCTCTTCCTGTCCAAGGATGACAAACGTACCAAGTCGCGTTGTCACCCTATGATAAGTAGTGTGTTAGGACTACACAAAGTCCAGGAAGATAACTGGGAACAATGCTAACTCATAACATTCCAAACAAAGAGTATAAGAAGCTATCAGCACACAAGATTTCTAATTTTTTGCACTTGTCGAACAGATCTAAAAGGAACCAAAAAGACAACATTTATTGTTAGAGTTTAAATACACTTTCAATCTAAAATATCTGAATCTATATATATGCTTGTTCCAGGGCAGTGGCTTACTAGGTAGTGATGTGAGGATCAGGATGACAGCACCCAGTCTGCACATACAGTAAGACAGCAGGAACTGCTCCCACGTTACCATCCTCACAGGTCAACTTTCATAAATAAAATGTTAGGAAAGTTTTTTGTTTTTTTTTTAATTTCTTTATTTTTCACTTTTTCAAATTATACAGGATATTCCATCTCATATACATGTGCATATATAATTAATTCATTCTTACATAGTCTACGCCTAGATTCTTATATCTCTCATTATCCCGATTCGGTTGGTACTCTAACTTGCTTCCCACCAAATATTCTATACTCAGGCCAGATAGAACCTCTGTGATTCTTATTCTAATTTCCCATATACTCCAATACTGATGGGCTACCAATGGAGAGTAATAAAATAAGAAAGAGAAAAGAAAAATAATGTGCTGAGAGGAGAGAGCAAAAAAAAAAGAGACTTTAAGAAGACATTGGGGCCAGAGAGCAATATTTGCTCCCTTCATCCCCGCTTCCTACAGCCTGGGGCGACACTGCCCGCAGGTTCCCTCTTCTTAATCCTTATATCAAAAACAATTCTCAGTCCCCTCCTTCCTGTTCATCATTCCCCTTGACTCTCCTTCCTTTTCCTTTTTTCTTTTTTTCTTTTCCCTCCCTTTCCTTTTTTTTCCCTACCCACCCCCCATCCCCCCCTCCCCAAAAAAACCAAAACAAAAAAAAAATAGATTTATTACTACACCCTCCCCCCGTTTCTCCCGGCCTCCCTCCCCTGTTCCCTCTCCTCTCTCTCCCCCGCCCACTCCCCCCCTGCCGCCTATCTCCCGCCTTCTGTAGCATGGAAAAAATCGTTCCATGTTGACCAGGTTTTTAAGTATATATCTCTTTTTTTCCTACTTGTCCAGATTAAGTCTTCCATCCTATTCATTTCTTCTACTTTTTGTAGCCACATACTTATATTGGGCGCTTGTGTCTGTTTCCATTTTAATGGTATACAGGTTTTAGCAGCATTAACTAAATGCCCCAAGATTGAATTCCTATATTTATCTCCTGATATCTCTATTAAATGCAATAAGAAAAATGCTGGGTCATCCGGTATTGGTATTCCACCAAATCGTTGGATAGTCTCACGGACCTCCTTCCAAAATTCCTTTATTTTGGGGCATTCCCAGAATATGTGTAACATATTGCCCTGTTCTGACTGACATCTCCAGCACTCTTCCCCCACATTTGGGAACCATTTGTGAAGTCTCTCCGGGGTTCTATACCACTGTGAGATAGTTAGGAAAGTTTTTAATCTTTTTTCAGCTTCTTACCATATCTAAATCTTGTAAGGCGAGGTGTAGATTCCCTAGTTTTCTGTGCAGGGCACCTCTTCTGCCATAGTGGAATACAGATGGTCTCTCCTGTTTGTCTATTAAACTGGTGAGATAGGAAATCTCACCCTCCACATCTTGCACAGATGCTGCTGGGTCCTCTACAAGGACAGGCGGTACTGAATCCAAGCCTGCTGTCCATGATGTCTCCTTCTTTTCAGGATCAGGCAGAATCGCAGGACCAGCTATATCAAAGTACTGTGCTTCATCTTCCATAGATGCCTGACTTGGTGGAAAAACTTCATCAAACCAACTATTCCAGATGTCTCTCACCCATTCTCGAAGATCCTGACCAGTTTGGGCGCCACCCTGTGTTCTTATGAAGAATGAAAAGTCTAACTGGCGAGGGAGACTGGAGCTCCGCAGATGCTGAATGGGTCTTGAACCAATGGGCATTCTTTCAATGGACACAGATCTGTATGGATATAAATATAAGCCAGAGCTGTAATTTTGACTACAAATATTTGTATTTAATGTGGACAAAGGACAAAAAAGAACAAACATTTGTGCAACATTAGGAGACTTTATAGGCACAACATGAGGCGGATACACTAATATAAAATCAATCTTTTATCAACAAAGAATTGGAAATGGACATCCATCATGATCTGGTGTATACCAACTTAATACATGAACGTGTGAAATAGAGATGTACTTTTCCAAATCAAATTGTCAATGCATTTCGCAGTAGACTTTTGTTTCCTCAGGACAGTTGGGTTTATGTGTTGAAATTCATCTGGTGATATGACAAAAGCCATGCAAATGTACTGTATAGGTCTTGGGGGCAGACAAAGGGCTGAACAAAACCGCAATACCCAGGAGATGACCACAGTAAGCGGTAAAATGGAGGACGGAGACAAACAAAAGGCAGATGGTATAATGGGCAGAATCCTATGTAAAAGGAAAATTAAGAAATTGACACTAATGAATGTGCTATTCCTCAAACAGAAATAAGGGTAACAATCCCCTGAAAAGATAGCCGAGTGAGATCCTGGACTTAGTATTACAGATCCACCCAAAGGAGGAAAGTTACTGTCTTGTGTACATAAATAGTTCCTGCTGCCCATCATTGTATTTCATGTGAAAGTACAGTATAATCCCAGTATACTGACATTGTCATTTGATGCCGCATGGTGTATGCCAAGACTTGTAGTGAATAGCCTACAATGTGTAGTGGTTTTAATGGTATGTTTAAAGCAGATCTTAAACATGCAAACAAATTTAAAAGAATACTCATTAAAATCACAGAAATAACAAAACTGCATTAATAAAAAAAAAGAACACTGCATTCCCACACACTGCCCTCAAAATTTGTTTCTCCTGGCACAATTGTTGGTGCCAGGTCAATTCTTGTGCCAGGTCCTCCATTGGGAGTACAGCAAAGTAATAGGACTGTAATGTCTCATGCCCAGTGCAGTAAGGTCACCACACTAATGTACGTCCTATGCCAGTAATGTGAAGAGAACAGTACACATGCATAGAAGTGGTGCAGAAAAATTGGATTTTTTGTACTCACCGTAAAATTATTTTCTCTGTCCTCCATGGACGGACACAGGTCCTTAATTCTTTACAGTTGGGTTATGTTCCTTCTCTATAGGAGAGGACAAGGCAGAACATGTTAAATATTTAAATACATGTTACTTTAACAGAGTTGAACAGCCCCGCCCAGGGGGCGGTCCCTACGCCCTGCAGTCAGCAGCTCAGTTCGTAAATAGCAGTACAAACCAAAAAAGGAGGGGTGGGTGCTGTGTCCGTCCATGGACGACAGAGAAAGGGATTTTACGGTGAGTACAAAAAATCCTATTTTCTCTTTTTGTCCATGGACGGACACAGCTCCTTAATTCTTGACAGTTGGGACGTCCCAAAGCAGTGTCGAAAAAACGAGGGGTGAGAACAGCAATGAAAAAAAACAATTTCACCCCAAACAAGCAGAGCTCCTCAACGGAGGAGTTGCAACCTCAAACAGCCGCCTGCAAAACTTTGCGGCCGAAGGTAGCATCCGAAGATGCACTCACATAAATTTTGTAAAATTTTGAGAAAGTGTGAACGGACGACCAGGTCGTCACCTTACACACTTGTGATACAGACGCTTGATATCAGAAAACCCAAGAGGCACCAATAGCCCTGGTCGAATGCGCCGTGACAGGAAAGGGAGGCGCCCGCCCCTGAAGGACATAGGCCTGAATGACGGTCTGCCTGATCCACTGAGAAATGGTGGCCGACGAGCTGCCAGGCCCTTCTATGGACCAGACACCGACACAGTGAGTCAGACCTCCAGAATGAAGCCGTAGCAGACAGGTACCCCCGCAAAGCACATACCATGTCTAAAGAATGTAGCACAACCTCCTTGGAATGCGATGGCCGAGAACAGAAGGACGGAAGTACCATGTCCTCATTCAGGTGAAAGGCCGAAACCACCTTCAGAAGGAAGGAAGACTGTGGGCGAAGCACTGCTTTATCCTTATAGAGGACCAAATATGGGGACTTGCAAGACAAGGCCGCCAATTCAGAAACCGTCCGGACGGATGTGATGGCAACCAGGAAGGCCACCTTCGGAGAAAGCGTCAAAAGAGGAATTTCCCTGATGTTCTCAAAAGGAAGTTTCTGAAGTGCCGAGAGCACCAGAGTCAAATCCCACGGAGGTGGTGGTGGTCGCACCGGAGGAGCCACATTCAGACCCCTTGCACAAACATACTCACCAGTGAATGAGCCCCCAGGGGTCGCTTGAAAGAAAACAGCTAAGGCTGAAATCTGCCCCTTAATGGTGCTTAAGGCAAGTTTCTGACCTACTCCGCGCTGTAAAAACAGCAGGATCCTGGAAACCGTATAAGCCCGTGGACGTCACTCCATCTCCTCACACATAGAGATGTAGGCTCTCCATGTGCGATGGTAGATCTTCCTAAAAGAAGACTTCCGTGCCCTCAACATGGTTGAAATCACCGAATCTGACAGGTCTCGGTCCCATAGTACCTGGCTTTAAATAGCCATGCCGCTAAGGCTAGCGACTGTAAAGCAGGATGAAGAATAGGACCTTGCGAGAGAAGGTCCTCCCGCATTGGCAGTCACCAGGGTACA
Source organism: Rana muscosa (assembly GCA_029206835.1). NCBI lineage: Eukaryota > Metazoa > Chordata > Amphibia > Anura > Ranidae > Rana > Rana muscosa. Next base: position 144,779,747 of record CM055126.1, on the reverse strand, counting down.
TCCGTCTCCAGGCGCACAAGGTCAGCGTACCAGGGACACCTGGGCCAATTAGAAACACCGGAATTCCCTCAGTCTCTACTCTGCGGAGTAGACGAGGAAGCAACTTCAGTGGGGGGAAAGGCATAAATTAGCCGATACTGACCCCACGGGGCCCCCAACGCGTCTGACGCGTGTGCCCAGGGATCTCTGGACCTGGCCACGAACCTCAACACCTTGCGATTGAGTAAAAAAGCCAGGAGATCCACATCTGGCGTGCCCCATCTCCGGCCAAGGAGTTGAAATACCTCCGGATGTAACGACCATTCCCCTTGGAAATTCTGCCTGTCAGTTTTCCACGCCCGGAATGTAAACTGCCGATAGGGTTGGCACGGTCCTTACCACTCACCGCAGGATGTGAGCGATCTCCGACACTGCAGCCGAGCTTCTTGTTCCTCCTTGATGGTTGACGTATGCCACTGCCCTGGCGTTGTCTGACTGGATCCTGACTGGACACCCTCTTAGCCTCTGTGACCACTTGGAGAGGCACAGCTTGATCGCCCAGAGTTCCAGGACATTGATCGGCAGTTGGGATTAATTCGGAGTCCAGCGGCCCTGGGCCGTCTGAACCCCCATACTCCCTCCCAACCGGTCAGGCTGGCGTCTGTTGTGATCATAGGCCATGAAAGGGGAGGAACGACTTCCAGGACCGAAGAGTCGGGGATCTCAGCCTCCAACTCAACGAGGTCCTGACAAGATGACTTATCTGAATCTGATGATCCAGAGACAACGGAGATTTGTTTCATTTGGGAAGAATCTCCTTCTTCAAGAACCGAGTGTGGAATTGGGCATATAGTACTGCTTCGAAAGAGGCTATCATGAGGTCCAGAACTCACATGCAAAAACGGAGAGATGACCATTTGCGGGATGTCACAACTTCACCGCAGTCTGGAGTGTCTGCAACTTTTCCAAAGGAAGAAGACTTTGGCCTCCGAGGAGTCCAGAAACAACCCCGGGTACTCTAGGCGCTGGGTCTGTACTAACACCGACTTCTGGAGGTTCAGTATCCAACGAAACTCCCAGAGGGTCCGACTGGCTATAGTCACGCCCTCCTCTAATGCTGAGCTTGAAGCAGCTCTCAGAAGAAGGTCGTCCAGTAGCCCACGATAGCAATGCCGCGCTGTCTCAGCAAAGCTAGATCGGGGCAAGCACCTTGGTGAAAACTCTGACGTACTCTGTCTCTTCCAGGATACGAGACAACGCTCTGTATTTCAAGTTCCAAAACAGGGAATGACTTTATTTTCAAAACACATGGTAACACATTTCTCTTCAAAACCCTTCCCTCCCATCCTTGGGGAACAGGGCAGGTTAAACTGTCCAATGACAATGGTGATACAGGTCAGGTGTGTTCAAACTTCTCCTTCAGTAAACAGTCTTAGCAGGAGGGGTGATATCCCCCCCTCCTAACAGAAGACACTTCAACATCCCATAATATGCAGCCAGACGGTCGACCAGCTCCAATCCACATCGTTACAGTAGCAGACTTAATTCATAATAGACAATAGAATGCAAATCACCTTAACTCCTCACAGCAATGATTACACAACCCTCCCCCCCTCACAGTACACATCCAATCTAGATACAATGTATGTGCAGCATTGAATATGGCTATCATAGACCATATTGGGGTTTTCATTCACCCTGTGCCCCTAATAGAGACACAGGGTGGTTGACACATAAGAGGCATTGGGGGAGCTGAAGCAAGGGTATCTCATACTTTCTAAGCGATTCTGAGTTCCCCGGGCCTTCCTGTTACAGAATCCCTGAAACCTGTTCTGCGGTGGTACGGGTATGATCACCCCACACCTCAACAAGTCCTGCACTGCCGCCTGCAGGGCAGTCCGACGAGCCGGAAGGAAAGGCAGATTTGAGGGAAAGAACCTGTTCAGTGGACAAGAAAGAAACTCGATCTTGTACCCCAAGGTGACTACCTCGCAGACCCACTGGTCGGGGAGCAGGGAGGACCACCGAGCTGCAAACACACAAAGCCGTCCCCCCACCCAGGAGTCGGGCGGGGACAAAACTTCATGCAGTAGCAGGCTTGTTTGCTTGCCTGGTGGGCTAGCGCACCCAGGGACGCTTCCGTCCCCCAGCTGGACCTTTGTCCGCTTGGGAGGGTCTGTCAGCAGGTCCTGACTGACAAAAATATTGCTTCCGTGTGGGAAAAGAGGGCCCCGGCTTACGGCACGGCCCCTTCCCTTTAGTGGACTGAGAGAGATGTTTGCTCTTATCTCCAGTGACATCCTTAATGATGTCGTCCAGTGAGGCACCAAAAAGCCACCACCTTAGAAAGGCAAATCTGCCAGAGTTTTCTTGGAAGTTTGATCAGCGGACCAGCATTTCAGCCATATCAGGCGGCGCAATACCACCGCAGATGCAGAGGCCCTGGAGATTAAAAGGGGCCGCATCCAGAGTTGCATCACAGAGGTACACAAGTCCCTGTACCAACTGTACGGCCAGTGACACGCATTCTGGAGGGAGCTGATGCTCCTCCACAGTCTGGTGCAATACCTGAGCTCACTCATTGAGTGTCTGGGACACCAAGGTAGCAGCCTATATAGGTTGCAATGCTGACCCCAGCATGGTGAACATATAGCGGCTCACCGCTTCAGACCTCCTATCAGTAGTGTCTGTAAAGGCAGGGGTCCCCTCCACCAGGATAGGAGGAGAAGCCCATTTTTTCAAAAGGCTCTCTTCAAATGGGTAACGGATCGCCCTGCGCTGATGGACCGCAAAGGACCTCTGCGGTCTTTCCCATTCCTTATCTATGAACTTGTCAAAGTAAGACACATAAGGAAAAACCTTGAAAGCGGGTCGGTTTGTGAGACCCAAAAGGGACTGACACCCCAGCGGATGTCCCAGCTGTATTCTCTAGCTTAAGAGTGACACTCACTGCTGTGATATGCTATCACAAGTGCTCTATCCTGTGCTGACCCGGACAAGGAGTCTTCCTCACTGCCCGGGCGGTCTTCGCATCCTCTGACACTTCAGAACAGGGGTCCTGTGCCGCAGCCAGGCCCGAGTCTGAGGCAGAGCATTCCCCAGGAGATGGCGGGGGCGCTTTTTTACCCCCCCTAACACCCACCCTTGGCAACAAATTACTCCAGGACTGTCCATAGGCACCGCAGGTGTAGAGACACTGGTTGCTGCCCTGGAATGTCTGGGGAAGAAGTATCCAGCTTCAGACTCCATGCCCACCCACCGACAGCCTATAAGGACTTAAGTCAAGATAATGGCACTGAAAAATATCCACCCTCCTTGCTGCTCTGACCGGTGGGTTTTACCCAGGGAACTCACCGCCCAAGTAAGAGGCTGCCCAGCGTCACCGTCTGCTCTCTCTCCGCACACAGCGTGTGTCTGAAGCGTTCTGTGATGTAAACAGCGCTATTCGTGCCGTTCAGGAAGCCTTCCCAGCACAAGAGGCCACATGGATAAGAAAAAAACACCCTCAAAATGGCTGCCGAACGCCTCAGAGAAATAGGGCGCGGACTAAAAGAAAATGGCCGCCCGCAATAAAACCCTGCATCATAGCGCGGCCACGACAAAATGGCCGCCAATGGAGATTTCAATGCGAACTACAGGCCCCAAGAAAATAGCGTCGGCCATAGTTGATCTCAGGATCAAAAAAATAAAATAAAAAACAAAGGGAGCCAGGTCATTCTCCTCTACTAGGCAGAAAAAAACTAAGCTGCTGACTGCAGGGCAGAGGGTTATGTCCGGAGGGACCGCCCCCTGGGCACAGCTGTTCAACTCTGTTAAAGTAACATGTATTTAAATATCTAACATGTTCTGCCTAGTCCTCTCCTATAGAACAGGAACTGTCAAGAATTAAAGAGCTGTGTCCGCCCACAGCTTTGATGATATAAAGCAATGAAGGTTTATACTGCTGCCTGCAGGAGAATTGGGCACTAGGCAATAAAACTAGAGGCCTGGTCTTTAAGGATATAACCCCTCAGATCTCACCAGTTGTAGCAAGTAATCCAAAGAGGAAAACTGCAGTGAAGGGAGAGATCTGTCCGTATATGGGCAATAATCTTTTTTCTCTATCATCCATTGAGGGACACAACTCTGATGATATCATGCAAAGTAGCAGCCTAAACAGAGGAGCGGGCACATATAACAGATTGCCACGGATGCCTGGATGTTCCTGAAGCTGAGGAGGTGTAAAAAGGCGCTAAGAACTGTAACCTGACCTCAAGGAACAAAAGGAGCATTTTGATACAGGAAGGCGTTGTTGAACCTTATGCTTGCGTATCTGAGGTAAGAGCTGACTCTTGTTGCTTTTTTGATGACTTTATCCTCTGACCAGCACTTATGCCAGATTGCTCTGCGAAACCGAACAGAAGAAAGGGATATCCGTGTTAACAGAAGGCAAGCATCAAGTACTGCATCACATATAAAATGTGAAGCAATGGTCCCTTTAGTGATTTAGACCAAATGGCTAAAGTCTGGGAAATAAGAACAGTGGCTGGTAAAATTTTAAGGGTTGAACCGGCTAATAGGAATAGATAGTAGGAGCAAGAGCTTCTAACTTTTTGTCAGTCAGGTTACAAAAGAACGAAGCCTTATCAATAGGGATGGCCAAGTCCTTTCCAGAAAGACTGTGTAGCATTACCCCCGTAGGAGCTGCTGGTTTTATTTGGGCCTGCCCTCTGATTCTCAACCCCTTAACTGGCTCGAACCCTCCCTTGGCACAACTGGTAGTGAAAAGAACTGTAAAACCCACTGGCTATAGGGGAACACAATTGTCAGTGAAATAGTTGACCAGACTGTGTGGACTGCACAGAGAGAACCAAAAACGTATGTGAAGTGAAATATAATGAGGTTTATTAAGATAGGTGATATAAATAAATACAAACAGTGCAAACCAACCAAACAACAAATAATATATACAGCAAAGGGCAGTACCAGAATCTTGAACGTAAGCCAGGCCAGGGTCATACACAGCAGATCAGGAGATTGACAAAGGGGTGTTCCAGAAGCATAAACGTAGCCAGGCCAAGGTCATACACGGGGAGTCAGCAGATGGGGACAGGGAACAAACAAGACAGGGAGAGGACAGATGGATAGGCTAAGGATGGGGCTCAGGATGGGGATCAGGTCAGGTCAGGAGAGGAGAGGAGAGATACAGGTTCAAGGTCCGAATACAAGCAGCAAGGTCAGGGCTCAAGGAGAGAGATACCAAGGCGAGCATGTAAGGGCTCGCCGGGTATTTATAGGACTGCTATGATTGTCCTCATGTGACAGCTGAGCGGAGGAAGTGCTTGCCTGCCCCACACTGCCGGTATACACCCGCTGGTGGATGCCAGTACTACGGACCATGGATCAGGCATTACCACCAGCAGGTGAGATCCTCTATCAAAGATACTGGTTGCAAGAGGACAACGAGGAAAGAGGCGCCTCTAAGTGCAATAGTGTTGACAAAGCTTTAATAGTAAATACACTGAATAGACTCACATTTTGATGGATAAATACGGGCGTAGCAAAAGGGGTACAAATGTCAGGATGACATTCTCTGCAGCGGGTCACAAAAGAATCCTGGCTCTGCGGTGAATAGCAGGGGTGTCACTGGAGTTGGAGCAGCCGGCTTCCGGGGACAACAATCCTGGGATGTTCAGAGCGAGGCCTGGAACGCATGGAAGACTAGACTGTCAGGAATGGTAGAGTTTCACTGTGGGGGCCTCTACACACAAACCAACAGTGGAAAGCGTCTTCATACTGTTCAAGACGGAGCTGCAGTTCATCAATGAAGACAACGATGGGATAGGGAGCTAGAGGACACCTGCTGGTGGACACTAGTACTGCAATCCATAGGACCAACAGCGCCACCAGCGGGTGAAGCCTTTCCTGACAACAATTCTGCATATACACACACATACATATATATATATATATATATATATATATATATATATATACACACACACACACACACACACACACACACACACACACATATATATATATATATATATATATATATATATATATATATATATATACACCACATTAAGTACACATGTAAATATTACCTTTCTAAGGTGGGGTCCTTCAGACTAATAAAAGTACTTCACACAGGTATATACTTATGTAGCGGGTATGTACTTTCCCAGGTGTAATTTAAACCTGGCAGAGACACCAGTGATGTGTAATTCCCTGCGGCCCAGCGGGTGGCGCTGTCGCCCTGGGCTGGGGTTGAATCATTGCTGTGTGCCGGGTCTCCTTTTTGTCCTCCCTCGGCAGCGGTATGGTGGGGCGGGGAACCCGCCGTGCTTGCTGGGAGAGGGTATAAAGGGGCCGGCCATCTTTGTCACGGGGTCGAGTCCCAGGCACCTTCAGCCTGAGGGCGGTGGTTCGTGTCGGTCCTCTAGGCGGCCTAGGCCTAGAGGACGTCCGGAGGTCGTGTTCCATCCCAGGCACCTTTAGCCTGGGGTGAGGTACTCGAATGGAGGTCTGGAGCTCAGTGCCCAACACTGAGTTCCGCGAGGGACGGAGATCCTAGGGAACCCAGGGATTGGGTACCCAAATCCGGAAGGCGTAATGGACCGGGGGGAGCTCCTCACTCGAAGACCGGGTGCAGCAGATTGCCAGTGACAGGTGAGCCTCCCATCAGAGACCGCCTTGAAGGAAATTTCCCCCCTCGCTAGGAGACCGCAGCACACTTTCAGGAAGGAAGGTGGAGAGTTCAGTGTGTCTGGGCCTGCTCGCATCCACACCTCCTTGTCTGTTCTGTTCTCTAATGGAGTCTAACTGATTGTGCTGTTCACTTGAGAAGAATAAAGGAGTGTTGGACTTTAATGGTGTGGGGCTCTTTTCTGGTGGACATTGTTCAGGGTAACTCCAGGTGCACAACACTGACCCGAAGGTAGAGAAAGAACTTTGCTTACACCGCACGGACACCTGTGGTGAAGGCTTGGCGTGGTGACCCCGCTCTCTCCCCTCTAAGGTACCCCTAGACAAGAGACAGACGAGCTGATTCAAAGAGGGGAGTGAGGAGGCCGCTACACTTAAACAAAGATAAAGTTTACTTTATCAAAAGATAATAAACAGGTTTATAGATTATATATATATCTCTTTTATAGCTTTAAATGACTCTGCAGGGCCCTGCAAGAGTCAATAATGTGTATCATATACAGCAGGGATATGCAATTAGCGGACCTCCAGCTGTTGCCAAACTACAAGTCCCATCATGCCTCTGCCTCTGGGTGTCATGCTTGATGCTGTCAGAGTTTCGCTATGCCTCATTGGACTTGTAGTTTGGCAACAGCTGGAGGTCCGCTAATTGCATATCCCTGATATACAGGTTCTATAATAGGCTAATGTCTACTTCCTATGGATAAACCATCTCAAGCTTGCGAGCTCCTCCTAGTGGGCAATATCATCCTGTGTCCCGTCAATGTTAGTTCCTGTCAGGCCTGACTAAGATTTCTGTACGAGTTCCTCAATGGTGGGAGCCTTCGCTAGCAAAACGTTGGTGCACTTTATAATTGTAATCCAAAGGAGATTAAAGATGTAAGTTAAACTCCCGCAATGCTTTTGGGAGTTAAACTCTCAGTCAGTATAATGCCAACTTTAACTATGCAGCTACCATGCCTAGTGTAAGTGTGGCTCACTATTCGGATGATGGTGGGCCTTAAAAAGTCATAGGCCTAACAACCAGTTGTAGATTCTGGGCAGGTGCCCGCTCACCCAAACAGGCCTAGTCCGCCTGACACGATGCGTTGTTGGTACCCCGATCCGCGACCTCTCGGCAACGCACAGTCTCCGGTCCCTCTCACAGCCGCCGTAGATGTCGGTTGGTGGATGACCCCGGTATCTGAGAAGTGCGAGCTGGTCACACTAGAGCTGCACGATTAATCGTTTGAAGATTGCGATCTTGATTCACCCCCCCTGCGATCTCAAGCCTGGATGACCGCGATTTTCTTAAATCCCCGCCGGTTCCACGTAACCAGCGTGGAACGCAAATGGATCATAGAGCGTGATGCATTGAAATTGTCAACGCTCTGCTCGCACACAGCCCCGCCTCCTCCTAACCCTGCGCTGTGATAGACAGAATGTGGGTCCAATGCTGGGATGTGTTCTGTCTATCACAGCGCGGGGTTAGGAGGAGGCGGGGCTGTGTGCGAGCAGAGTGGAGACAGATTCAACATACCCTGGGGCGGTGAGTTGCTTTCTAGCAGAAAATGTGTGCTGCCGTCCGTCCTCCCCTCTCCCCCCCCACATACCACACTTGGCTGGCTCTGTCTTCGGGACTCCATCCTCCCTCCCTCCTCCCGCCGAGTCTGTCTCCTGTCCCTGCCGCCTGTGTACACAGTGAGAGGGGAGAGCTGTGTTCTTCCCATCTCAGCTGTGACAGGAGTTCTAGCACAGTGCTAGTGCTAGGACTCCTGTTTTTGGAGGTGACAGGGTCAATAAAGAGAACCTGTCTCCTCCAATTGCTATCAGACAGGGAATTGTTTTCTCCTGTGTGATAGCAATAAAGTTAAGTGAAAAAAAATTGATAAAAAAAAAAAAAGAAATAATTAAATTAATAAAATAAAAAAGTAATTAAAAAGTAAAGAATAAGAAAAATAATATTAAAAAGAAGAAAACTATGCAAAAATAAAAAAAAGTAAACGACAAGCAAATTTTATTTTATTTTAAATTGACCATTTTAAAGAACCGTGAGAGAATCGTGATCTTTGTTCTAAGCAAAAGAATTGCGATTCTCATTTTTCCCAGAATTGTGCAGCTCTAGGTCACACGGAAAGAGATCCCTCTCTGGCTTGATGATCCTCCCCGAAACTACAGACCCAGGCTTTGGGCCTAGTCGCTACGGCAGCAGGCCTCACACAGACTTCCTGCTTGGTTGAGGGCGAAGTCCAGAGAGACCGAGCGTGGCCCCTCCCTTCCTTTATGTAACCTCCCCCAGCAGGCTGTGCGGTGGTTGTAATGCATTCTGGGAGTACAGCTGCACTGTGGGTACCATAGTCTATTAGGTATCCATGGCAACGGAGTCTCTCTCTCCCTATACCATAAGTTCCACACACATTACTGAACATAAGTAAACAATAGTCTATAAAGTTGTTACTGGAACATAGAAGGAAGTTTGGGGTGTACACACATAACAATAGTCCATGACAGTAGAACCCCGCTATAACAGGAAAATCAATCTCAGGGCGAGTAGACACGCTTTTTTACAAAACCTTTTCGAAAAGGATAGATTGTCTTGAAATGTATAGGGACAAGGAATTGTTTGTCTGGAAATTCTCAATCTTTATAGAAAAATCTATCAAGGGCAGAGAAAAAACCTCAGCTGCACGTTCAGGTTTGTAAACATGGAGCCTAGACAATTTCTGTAACAGGAATCCTCCAAATTTAAAGTGGAACACAAAGTCTCATTTAAAAGAGAGACTGTACAACTTGAAATGTTTTTTTATTCAAATTCTTTTTATTGTATTTTTTATGAAAAAGTACAAAACAGCGTGCGTAAATTGCTCAACAGAACTCGTGCATAAAAACAATTAAACCACCACAAAATCAAAATACCAAAACAACTGTACCCACCACCCCCGTTCCCAGGGTGCACCCTCTTCAGAGTGTACACAATGCAAAATAGATTCCAAGGATGGTCCACAAGACTAAAGGAGGGATTTACTAAAACTGGAGAGTGCAAAATCTGGTGCAGCTCTGCACAGAAACCAATCAGCTTCCAGGTTTTATTGACAAAGCTTCATTGAACAAGCTGAAGTTGATTGCCTACTGTGCACAGTTGCACCAGATTCTGAGTGCTCCAGTTTTAGTAAATCCCCCCTTTTCATCATTATTTATACCCAGGGCCATAGGATGACTACAGTACATAAACCATACTTATAGAGAAAAACTCTAAAGCGTTTATAAGAGTAAAGCTGGATGCACACTATGCAATTTTCTGCAGATTTTCTCCTTTAGATTTAACAAAACCATATAATAGGTAATCAAACCTTAACACTTTCAATTTGTTTGCAATCAAGCAGGTCCTTGAACTTGAAGGTAAATCTAAAGGAAATCTAACAGCAAAAGTTGTATAGTGTGTATCCAGCTTAAATAAGGAGCTTTAGTGACCAAGTAAATCTATACCTTTTGCTAAGACAAGTGTGTGTCCCTCTAGGACAGTGTTTCTCAACCGGGGTTCCGCGGAACCCTGGGGTTCCGCGAGAAGTCCCCAGGGGTTCCGCCGCGATTCAACATTGTGGCGGATGTATATCCGTCCAATGTTGTTTTCACTGTTCCCAATGCGCGCTGACAGTGAGAACAGTCAGCGCGCATTGATACCCGATGCTCTCTCTGTAGTTCCGGCTCAGAGAACTCAGAGAGCGGAAAGGCAGAGAGCGGGAGTTTTAAAATTTGGCGGGGAGCCGAGCAGTGGTGTTGCTGAGTGGGGGGTGCAGATCGCACCCGGGTGACGCCTGTGGGCAGCGGCATCACACGGTCCGCACACCCCTGCACTGATATGTGTCTCTCACAGCGGAGCGGACTTAAGCCGCCTCCCCGAGTCCTCCCTCCTCTGTTTACATATACACAGGACAGGAGGAGGCAGTCTGAGGAGGGACACACCGGTATGTCTATGCTGCGCTGTTCTGAGGTCTGAATAGTGTATTTTATGGACATGTGCTGGGGGCGCTATGAGAGGGGAGAGGGGGGGACTACTAGCACAAGTGGAGGTATCTATGCTGATGGAGGGGGTCTGCACTGAGGGGGGCTATGCTGATGGAAGGGGGTCTGCACTAGGGGGTGTCTATGCTGATGGGGTCTGCACTGAGGGGGGCTATGCTGATGGAAGGGGGTCTGCACTAGGGGGTGTCTATGCTGATGAGGGTCTGCACTGAGGGGGGCTATGCTGATGGAGGGGGGTCTGCACTGGGGGTGTCTATGCTGAAGGGGGTCTGCACTGAGGGGGGCTATGCTGATGGAAGGGGGTCTGCACTAGGGGGTGTCTATTGTCTATGCTGATGGGGTCTGCACTGAGGGGGGCTATGCTGATGGAAGGGGGTCTGCACTAGGGGGTGTCTATGCTGATGAGGGTCTGCACTGAGGGGGGCTATGCTGATGGAGGGGGGTCTGCACTGGGGGTGTCTATGCTGATGGGGTGTGCACTGGGGGTCTATGCTGATGGAGGAGGGTATACACTGGGGGGTGTCTATGCTGAAGTGGGTCTGCACTGAGGGCGGCTATGCTGATGGAGGTGGTCTGCACTAGGGGGTGTCTATGCTGATGAGGGTCTGCACTGAGGGGGGCTATGCTGATGGAGGGGGGTCTGCACTGGGGGTGTCTATGCTGATGGGGTGTGCACTGGGGGTCTATGCTGATGGAGGGGGGTATACACTGGGGGGTGTCTATATTGAAGGGGGTCTGCACTGAGGGCGGCTATGCTGATGGAAGGGGGTCTGCACTAGGGGGTGTCTATGCTGATGAGGGTCTGCACTGAGGGGGGCTATGCTGATGGAGGGGGGTCTGCACTGGGGGTGTCTATGCTGATGGGGTGTGCACTGGGGGTCTATGCTGATGGAGGGGGGTCTACACTGGGGGGTGTCTATGCTGAAGGGGGTCTGCACTGAGGGTGGCTATGCTGATGGAGGTGGTCTGCACTTGGGGTGCCTATGTGGGGGGTCTATGCTGATGGAGGGGGGTCTTCTCTGATGTGGTCTATGCTGATAGGGTTTCTGCACTTGGAGGGAGGTCTATACTGATGGAGGGGGGTTTGTACTTAATGGGGGGTCTGTACTGAAGAGGGACTATAGTGGGTGGAGGGGGGTTGACACCAATTTTTTTCACACCGGGTGACACCAACCCTAGTGACGCCACTGATGGAGAGCGGGGAGCCGGGCATGGAGAGCGGAGAGCCATGGGACCCGAGAATGAAGACTGGAGGCAGGGAGCACAGAGTGGGAGCCGTGAAGAGAGCCGAGAATGAGGACTATGGAGGTGGAAGCACCAGATCAGAAGGTGAGATCTGTCTCAATGGTAGCAGTAATGCACACTGTGGAGGGGGGGAGCAGAGAAAAGGAGCACATGGCTAGATTAGATAGAAGCTGAGTTCCTGTGTATGTCAGGGGTGAATGCAGACTGCTGGGGGAGGGAAGAGCAGAGAACAGGAGATGAGATCCTGTGTATAACAGCACTGATTGCAGACTGGGGGGGGGGTGTGTCAGAGAGTTGAGGCACACAGGCTGAATGTAACAGGAGGTGAGATTATAATAGCTTTATTTTGCCATATTTGTACATAATCCTATTATGATTCAGTCTCATCCAGCCACAGGCCCCTGCAGTCTGCATTCAGTCACTACCATACACAGGATCTCACCTCCTGCAATATTCAGCCATGTGCTCCCACTGTCAGCACTCTTCCTGGTACCACCCTCACAGGTTCAGAGGAGCTGGAACTATAGAGGAGGCACCAGGTATTAATGCGCATTGACAGTACTCGCTGTCAGTGCACATTGAAATCAACATTGGTATCATGTGCATATTTTTTCTGCAGAGAAATATGCAACATGTATGCATTTCTCTGCAGAGAAAAATACTCAAATGATACCAACATTGTGGTGTGAACAGGGCACATAGAAATCAGTTATTTTCTTTATGTCCTAGCAGAGACCTACGTTAGGAAAGTTCATGTCTCTCTGCACATGACATGGACAAGACCAAAGTAGTCTATGCAGATGAAATCTGCACCATCAATTCTTATGCATGAATGTTGTGAACAAGTCCCAACTGTTCCCGTAGTCTGCTATCCTATTTATCAGTTACAATATTTGGGAGTTTTGTTCAAGTTCAGTAAGGCCTCGTTCACAGCATATGTGCAAAAAATGGAAAATGTGTACAAATTTGACTTGCTTAAAATATTTCGGGCTTGTTGTAACGCAGGTCTCTGCAGGGACATAAAGAAAACAATTGATTTCTATGTGCACTGTTCACACTATAATGTTGGTGTCAGGTGAGTTCTAATTTTTATTCCATTATTTAAAGCTATTTCTACAATAAACGTGGTTATATCTACAGCTTGCTGATCAGATACGATGTTCCGAGAGCTGTAGATCTGAATTTTTTTTTTAGGGGTTCCCCGAGATCTCAGACTTTTTGCCAAGGGTTCCTCCACGGTAAAAAGGTTGAGAAACACTGCTCTAGGATAACATTGGGAATATGACTTTTCAGATGGTAAGTAACATTTGCCAGCACATGATGACGTTTGGCAGCATTGGCGGTCCATTCCCTCCACCAACCTAAAATGTTTAACCAAGGAGCAGATAAGGATAGTGGTTGTCAGTCCCCGAAGAGCTCTGTGCAGAGTAGTTGTTATCAGGATGAAAAAGCACAGACGGCAATTAAAAATATTGTCAGAAGGTCTAACCACTCCCTGCTTTCTCATTTTTTATCTTTGTCCCTTTTGGAGAGATTTTCCATCACATCCTAAATCAATATGGTACCTGACAAAAGCTTAAGGCCCCTTTCACACGGAGGTCCGTTCAGGTCCGCCTGTCAGTTTTTTAGGCGGACCTGAAACGGATCCTCCATGTACCCCTATGGAGGCACGGATGTCAGCGGAGACATGTCCGCTGACATCCGACCCGCTCCGCTCCGCCAAAGTGTGACGGAGGAAAACCCTATTTTTCCTTCCGTCGGCGGAGCGGATCGGATGACAACGGACTCTACGGTCCGTCGTCATCCGATTCCCCATAGGGGAGAGCGGCGCTCTGACAGGGCGGTCCCTGCACAGTGTGCGGGGACCGCCCAGTCATCCGTCGGCTCAGCGGGGATCAACGGAGCGATCCCCGCTGAGCAAGCGGAGCTTTACGGGGCGGATCTGCACGGATCCGTCCCGTGTGAAAGAGGCCTTACCATGCCCGCTCTATCCAAAATTAAACAGTGGGGTTGATTTACTAAAGGCGAATCGGCTGTGCACTTTGTAAGTGCACTTTCTCCAGAGCTTAGTAAATGAGGTGAAGCTCTTCTTACTTCAATCATCCAAACATGTGAAGGCAAAAATTTCATTTTTTTTTTAATTTTCCTTGCATGTGATTGGGTATTCCTTGTAAAGTGAAGCTTCGCCTCTTTTACTAAGCTCCGGAGCAACTGCACTTGCAGGGTGAACAGTCTATAGTCTATTTCCTTTAGAAATTCAATCCCAATATGCTCTGCCTGGAGTTGGGCTTAAAGACTTGGTCTGTTTGCACAACAAATTTTTGTATCAATAAAATTCATGTTTTTTAATCATATACCGTCTAATGTGCCTCCTCACCTCCCTGGCGGTATTATTATGTCAGATTTTTGATGCTGAAAGCAGTACTATTATTTTGCATGGAAATTTGGCGTTTTATCTTGTAGGCCTGTAATTCTTAGAAATAACACACTTAAATCTGTCCAAACAAGAGTCTAGTAGACATCCCGGGTATGATAAAGTATGATAAAGTTTGAAACACAAAATCATTAAATATAATATAATAAATAACTATAAATAATTATAACAAATAATAACATAATAATAATAATAAAAATTATTCAATAATGTAATCAAATCAAAAACACTGAAATTTGCTCAGTTGCTGATTTGTCGCTGTCATTAGATTTAATGTTTGATGACGAATTTCCCCACAAATCGCTATCGCTCAATTCTGCAAGTGATTCTAATTTATTATCGCTGTTTTCTAGCTGGTATAAAATCACTTTTGATATAAAGGGACACAGTGTACTGTAAGTTTTGTGTGTATTTCACTTTTTGAATTTGGTGCCGAGCTCCGTCCCTGTGCGTCGCAACGCTCGCAGGGAACAGAGCTCGGCACTGTGAATCGAGCGAGACACGGCGGCACGCAGACACAGCGGGGAGACATCACAGGATCCAGGGGACAAGGTAAGTAACCTCTACATGGATCCTGCGATGCAATCCCGAGTGTGGCTCGGGGTTACCGCTTTTGGTATGAAAAATTCACCCCAAGCCCCACTCGGGAATACCGCTAGGAAGGTTAAAGTGGTTGTAAACCCTTTACAACCACTTTTACCTACAGGTAAGCCTAGATTAAGTCTTACCTGTAGGTGCTCGAAATATCTCCTAAACCTCCACGGTTTAGGAGATATTTACAATAATGACGGGCGCTGATGTCTACCGCGCATGCGCTGTGGACAACGGTGCAGGCGCACTTTAGAAACGGCATTCGTGCCGTTTCTAAAGGAGATCATGCCGTGACTGGCAGCTCCCGCGCGCATGTGCGGGAGTGACGTCATTGCGGCTCCGGCCAATCACAGCACCGGAGCCACGATACCCGGAAGTAACCCCCGGGAGAGATGTTGGGCGCCGGAGCGATGTACGAGGATGGCTGCGGGGGCTTCGATCTGAGGTGAGTATTACATAATGAGCTAGTATGCTATGCATACTAGCTCATTATGCCTTTGTCTTGCAGGTGTTTTTTTTTTTTTAAGTGGGTTTACAACCACTTTAAATCCGACCCAGGGCTCTTTTTTGCCCCTTTGTTCTTGTTCCTATTCTGCATCTTCTCAGAATGAGGAATTCCAATACACACTCACACACTTCTGGTAAGCAGGTGTTTAGTACCTGCTATAACATTGCAGATTCAGTGAAGCCTGCAGTGGAAATTTTGGGAAATACAAATAGCAGAAAAGACTTGTAGAAAAAGCTATCATCCATAATCCATCATCTATTTGCACAGCAGCTTATCCATAGTCTTGTTTTCTACATCACAATAACTTACCTTTTAAGGGTCTGCAGTGGTCGTTTTAGTTCCCGCAATATCATTTTCAGTTTCTTTGGATCCAAGTGTCCTTTCTTCTTCTTATATTTCTTCCTCTTGACATGCTTCAAAGTCTGTTGTTGAACAGCCCCCACCTCTTTATAAGTCAACTCTTTGTCTTGGTCAGTAAATAAGGCTGTCTGTGCAGAGATGCCTTGAATTATTTTGGGGTTTTGCTCCTCTGTTTCTTCACCTGGACAGACAGTTAAACTTTCTAGTGGCCTGTAATGTTGTTGCTTCCATGCTGCAAGCTCCTTCATACTTGTTTGAAAGTCAGCTGAAAGGTGGAATTTACTTTCCCCTGAGATCGATATATTTGGAGAAGAAGAAGAGTGTGTTTTCTGTGGGGGGAAAAAGACAAAAGTATAAAATCTGATTGCATAGTTTGCTCACCTTTCACTTTATAGGAAAAATTAAGCAAAAAATACTTTTCCACATAGGGTCATAAATAATGTACATACATAGAAGATAAGTAGAGCTGCCCCTTGACCCACCTTATACCCCCTTTGATCCCCGGGTTGCACAGCCTGGTGCAAACAATGCAAATCCTCGTGGCTTCCAATTGACTTAAAATAGTTCTAAGACTACAGATCGGGGTACAGGGCCATACTCAGGAGGAGTAGCAGAATGTATTTTGTGGAGTCATTTTTGCTATGTACATGCTATGTGTTAGAAATATCTTATAAATTGACAACTTTGTGTAAAAAAAAAAAAAAAAAAATGCGTTCTCATTTTCTTTCCACATTTTCTAAAAACTTGTGTAAAAAAATGACATGTTCAAAAGACTCATTATGCCATATAGAATATACATTGGGGTGTTTGCTTTCCAAAATGGGGTAATTTTTGGGGCGTTTCCATTGTCTTGGTGCTCCAGGGCCTTAAAAAATGTAAGAGGTAGTCAAGAAATTATATGTGTCATTTATGTTCCTAGGACACCTGATGGTTCTACCTGTATGTTGGGCCTCTGTATGTGGCCAGGCTGTGTAAAAATCTCACACGTGGTATCGCAATACTCAGGAGGAGTAGCAAAATCTATTTTGGGGTGTAGTTGCAGGTATGCATATGCTGTGTGTGAGAAATAACTTGTTATTATGACAATTTTGTGAAGAAAAAATCTTAATTTTGCAAAGAATTGTGGGAAAAAATTACAACTTCAAAAACTCACCATGCCTCTAAATAAATACTTTGGAATGTCTACTTTCAAAAAGGGGGTCATTTTGGGGGGTATTTGTACTTTCCTGACATTTCAGGGCCTCAGTACATCAGGTGTGATCAATTTTCAGTGATTGGCGGCATGGCTTGTGGACTCTATAAACTTTCACAAAGACCAAATAATATACACTGATTTGGGTTATTTTAACCAAAGATATGTAGCAGCATAAATTTTGGCCAAAATGTATGAAGAAAAATTACTAATTTGCAAAATTGTATAAACAGAAACGAAGAAGAATGCATTTAGTTTTTTTAGAAAATTTTCAGTCTTTTTTCATTTATAGCGCAAAAAATAAATTCAGTGTTGACTAAATACCACCAAAATAAAGCTCTATTTGTGTGAAAAAAATTATAACAATTTTGTTTGGGTACAGTGTTGCATGACTGAGTAATTGTCATTCAAAGTGTGAGAGCACTGAAAGCTGAAAATTGGTCTGGTTAGGAAGGGGGTTTAAGTGCCCAGTGGGTAAGTGGTTAATAATACAGTAAAAAAAGTATATTCACAAAAAATTCAGTGATAAAAGCATATCAGAGTCCACAGTATACATAAAGCAACCAGGTCACCAAGACTAATCCCAGCAAGCCGGAGGACCTTTCAAAATACTGACGCATTTCAAGGGGAGATTGGCTCTGAGAAAGAGGGGATCTCCCCTCGAAACGTGTCAGCCACCTGAAAGGTCCTTTGGCTTTCTGGGATTAGTCTAGGTGACCTGGTTGCTTTGTGCATACTGTGGACTCTGATATGCTTTTATCACTGAGTTGTTTGTGAGTATACTTCTTTTTACTGTACATACATACCATTTGAGAAATGCACAAGTCTGGTCTGCCCTCTTTTGTTTGTTTTACAGTATTCACATAAATGAGCAGGGGACACAGGGTGCTTTTGCTTTTTTTTTTTTACAATTACGTTTCTTTTATTCTATTAGCCCCCAGATGTCTCCCCTTTAGCTAATCAAGCACGATCATGCTTGATTAGATGTTTCCCCAGCTACAGCTCTGAAACTGGAAGTGACAAAACACTTGGCATTCATTAGTCACAGAGTAGATCTGGGAATGGGGATGGCTTACTGCAGTCCCAAAGGAACGGGAGAGCCCAGGAACGACCCACCACTACTGGCCCTTCTCACTACTGTAGACTTGATCGGGTGGCTGTAGGGCCACCTGGATCACTTTTATCGAACAGCCGATCGCTGGCTGAAAGAAAAAAAAAAAGAACACCGTGCCTACACCCATGAGCTTATTTTAACCCTTATTTTAGTCCAGGAAGTTTTAAAATTACCTAAGGATGGGAAGTAGTTAAAAGAACTAAAAAAGAAAGAACACTTCAGATTTAAACTTTAAGAAAAAGTAGAAGCACCACTCTTAAAAGGTCTGAGTCCAAAGTAACTTCATTCCATTTGAATCCTTTACCAGGATGTAATTTTGTTTGCCTAATTGTACTTAGAAACAGATTACTTCTAAACGTGTACATACAAAAAGGCCTCACATGTGAAGTGTCTGACTAAAGAACAGTTCTTTTCTCCAAGCAACCAGTTAGTGTCTCCTTTACATCTTCTAACCTGCTTTAGGGAGAGGAAGGGAGAATAAGATTGATTGCTAGAATGAAAAGACAATTTTCTTCATAAATGCAACCCAAAATTCCAAAAATGTTCAAATGTGCAAATACAAGCTTGCCACAAATGTGTCTATACAGACTGGAGATCAGGTTGAAACAAGTAGGACATTTTTGTATAATTGAAAATAAAATAGCCTTCATTCTCCCTTATATAATTTACCTTAAGCTTGGGAGTAGATAAATTTGGAAAATCAATGTTTGGTAAAGAATTATGTCTTCGAGATAAAACTCTGTCCTATTAATTGAGAAAAACATAAGTGTTAGCTTAATACTATCATACAGGTGCCCCTGAAAGGTATACTGTCACCTTACCCTTTCTGGGAAAAGTGACAATGTGTGCCAATCCCTAGGGCAGAACATGACACAGGGTGACATCCCAATGTACTTTCACATAAATGTTTATGAATGGTATTATTCACACTGTTACACAAAATAAAATGTATTTAGCTTATCGGTACCTTTCCTATAAAATAAATATGTACTTTAACAATATGAGTCCCCAGGCCTTTTTTTCTCTAAATCTCCTTGAGTCCTAGAGCTTTTTTTTCAGTTCTGCTTGTTATACATATGTTTTACTGGGCAGAGGGCATTTTTTAATTTGGTAGCATATTTTGATACATTTATTTTTATTTCCTTGGTTTTAATTGGGAATACAAAGTAAAAAAAAAAATATATTTAAAAAAACTGCATTTTCCTGTAATTTTTCCCAAAGCAACTTTTAGGTAATTTGCAAACCCCATATATGTATTGCAAAATATAATCGACAAAGTATGCTGATTAATTGTAAAAAGTATGTCTAGAGCCAAAACGTCCTTTTTTTCTTTTTAATGGAGTGTGAAGGGTTACAACCCCTGTCAGGTTTATACTACTGTCTGTCCCTGCTGGGGGAATTCACTTCCTCTATTTGTACTGATGGCTAATGTCACTAATAAAGAAACATTCTGGTTATAGCTACTCTAAAAATAAGCTAAAGTCTCTCATTCAGGAGAAACAATAACAGACACAACAAAGAATGTAGAGTTTGATTAAATACACATGAACTCCAGCTGAATAAATAGCTTCACATCATATCATATGTTCATATCCTTGTACCAATAGCTTCTAAATAGCCGTCTATCTGAGTATGTACAAATTTGACGATAACAAGGCCTGTAAGAACTTGTCTTTGAGTGTACTTTTGGAATAACCACATATTATTAATAGAAGTTTTCACACCATGGAATTACCAGCTTTGCAAGGTCCTCTGGGTCCATATTCTCTTCTTCTGATGACTCACTTTCAGTCTCCATCGACAGTAATCCTTCTGTGGCTTCCTGTTCATCTAAGCAGCTCTGAAACATATAAAAACAGATTATGATACAGTATATATCTATATATATATATATATATATAGATATATACTGTATTTGAATGATTTGTGATAATCACTGTGGATATACAGTAAGTGACATGGAGGGAGCCTGTTTCAGCAGTGAACGTTTCCCTGAAACATTGGAACAGATATCCCAATTTAAGTGCTCCTATTTGCCATGGGAACAGACTGGGTGCAAACACATGGTGTCTAGAGTAGAGATGAGAAGGCCTGGAAAAAAGTCCACCCCCCCCCCCCCGTTTTTTTTAACGCTGTTTTTTTGTTTTTTCCTGGAAAAATTGGGAAAAAAAGAAAGGGAGTGTGGAATATGTTCTTTTACAATGATAAATACTATATCTATGACATGGTATTCAACTACCTAACATAAAAATCTTAATGAAAGATTTATGAGACTTTATGTAAAGTCTTAAATTATTGCAAATTCTGTCAGCTGAAGACAAGCAAATCCTGGAATACAATTCAAGTAACACTTTACTTTTTAATGCAGTTCACAAACAAGAGAAATATGCATTTCTACCACTAGGGGGAATTGCAGGGGAAAGGCTCCAGTTTAGTTTGCTTGTGGGCTCCATCTTATACCTCCTACAGTTGGGTGATTGTTGGGATACAGTAGGTGATAGTTTCTGTCCTCTCTCAGGCCTTAATTGACAGGTAAGAGCGTAAATTTGTCTGACAAAATTAGTTTATCTTATTTAACCTTTAAATGATTCCTACTAATGTTCTCCACCATCACAGCATATAATGTTTTCCTATAGTCTGGTCAGTAAATTGTTTTGAGTAAAATGGTGAGATCAACATCTAGAGTTTGAAAACATTTCCATAGTGCAATTTCTTCTGAGAACAAAGCTGCAATTTGCAAATTATGTGAAAATAAATATTATTTTCCAAAAGCTACAAAACACATCCTTGCATGCCAGAGGGGCCCTAAAGACATTAAAAAATACTTTATGGAATGAAATGATGAGGACCATAATGAAAGTGAAAGTAGCTTTTCCCTCCAGAGTTCTCATTACAGATACACTCTTTCTGCTGTTTCTGGATCATCACAAAGTGTTTCTTCACCAGCAGCATCTTCAAGTAAGGAAGTGTTACAAACCACCACCTCCCAAAAATTACATAATTCCCTTCATTTTTAGATAAAATTACACCTTAAAATCAGGAGAACATTGATCAAGCTCTTGCATATTCATACCTCCACCACTAACTGTCCTTGATTTCAAGGGACTGTCCCTGATTTGGAGCAATGTCCCTCTTGTGGCAGGCACAGCACTATGAAGTGCCTTTATGTGCTGTGGCATTAGAAGAATTTGATTTCTCTGATCTTTTAGTCCACACAAGACTATCTGTTACTCTAATTCCTCTAGCGCTGTTCTATGGAAGCAGTAGGTTTAAAGAGCACACCAAACCTTTAAGATAACTTCTTTATTCACTTCAGCTTTTCTTCTTATATAACACTGACAATTTAGCAGCAGGAAGTCCATGTACAAACACGTGTTGGATAAAGTATAACAAATGTCGGTTCAACTGTTCAATCTTGTAATTCTACATAAAATGATAGATATATTTCTCTCTTCAGTATCTGTACTTTCACTTTAAAATACTTTAGACACTTTATGATCTATCTGGGACTTGCTCTATAATGCTGTTTGCTCTGATGTTTGCTCTGAAACTTGGTTTGAATCTGGTTTGATTGCTGGTTTGATTGTTTGTTTGATTGTTTGCAAACCTGGTTTGGTGGAACTATTTTGGCCACTTGCTTCCATAAACTGGACTCTGGATGGATCTGAACTGTTCAGCTCCACACTCTGATGTAAAATGAAATTCTAGACATGTGATATGAGATTTCCTAGACAGAACATGAGTGAAATGCTGGCTATGATTGGCCAGAGACATTTGCTCAGTGAGATTGGTTGTGATTGGCTAAAACTCCTGATGAGTCACAAAAGCTTAGATCTATGCTTTCTGGTTGCAATTCTGCTGTGTTATTAAGCTTACTTTTCTGCATAGTATATAATAATCTTAAAGGCATATTTTTTCTTTTGCTTCTGTGAACACAATATACAACTGTTATATGACATCCATATATAAAGTCACACTAAATAACTCTGCTGTTATCTCTCAGAAATGAGCATATGCACTGTTTTAACATTATTAGCAGGTCTAGCTATATATGCATGTAAGCCACATTAGCAACCTAGGACAGGTCTTAGTTGGCCAGCTACACCTCTCTCCCTCTTTCCTCCTCATTTGTCCCGCATTTTGGTCTGATCTATATAGTTGTTTATAAAATGCACTTTTTATCTATCAAAAAGTGTTTTCCAGCCCTAAACTTTTCATCCGATTTCTAAAATTGCTGCATTTGTAAATTCCAAAAGCCAATATAAAGGAATATTAGTGGTAAAAAAAGCACTTGTGGGTTTAACCAATCTTATTTTTTGTACAATTCTCCTTTAAGGGGGCGTGGCAAGGGGTGTGTCCTAGGCCTGCATACTTTTGCTGATAGGTGTCCCTCATTTCCATCTCAGAAAGTTGTGAGGTATGCATATTGGCGAGGAGCTTTTAAATTATTATGAGGGAAAGGGTTGGGGGGGGGGGGGGGGTTTGTTACCTCTTCTCATGTATAGGTGAAATGTTCTTCACATATACAGTCCTTGTTGTTCCATTTGTTCCATTTGTAATAAAAAAAACAATTTTAAAATGCATATTTAGTTTATTTACTGAATAAGCTGTACTTTTAATTAAAGCATAATCCTTTTAAAAGCACTGCATTTTTTTTTCCAATTGAACAAAATTACTTTAAATTTGCAAAACTACTGCACAATTTTTTTTACATTTTTTTAAAATTTTTCCACAAATTTCCATTTTTTCCAGAAAAAAAAAATAGGCGAAAAATGTATTTTTTCCCATGGCTTCAAAACTTCTAGAAATGTTGCATCTCTAGTCTGGAGCCTATTTGATCTAAACAGAAAGACCGCAGAGCCACAATGAAGTCAGAAGGATGGAGGTAATCCCTGTGTAAATAGCCCTGTAGGATTGAGCAGTCTATGTGTGGCAAGAGTTCCAGTCTGATAATTTATGGAACCAGTTGAGAGTAGTACCTTCTACTGAGTGTCATCAGTACCAGAACTATGCAGGCACAGTCCGTTGAAAATCCATCTGCCACTACTCACTAGTACTGAAGAAATTCCTAGTGATCTTTGAAGGAAATCTAGGGTTCCATACAGCCATGGTTGAAAAGCTGCTCTAAACCTCTAAACTAACTAAAAATATTTCCAATGCAGTGGTGACATCATGTGGACATTAGTGGCATTGCACATGAGAAGATTTATTTAGAGATAAATTTCTGGCAGATATAAAACACACAATTGAATCCAATTATATTTTCATTAAAAAAGCAATAAAATTGATTTTCACAAGGAACTACGATAATACTGTGTATATATATATATATATATATATATATATATATATATATATATATATATATATACACACACACATATACATAATATATATATATATATATATATATATATATATATATATATATATATATATATATATATATATTATTATTATTTATTTATTTTTTTACATACACACAGAAATCTTGTGGCAGCGCTTCACTTCTTCTTCACATCTATCTTCCATCTATAAATGTAACACTCCTCTGCTCTGATTCATCATAGATAACACAAGTAGATGGAAAAGGCCTGCATGCCTTTGTACCATGCCTTTGTACCAGGGTCCAAAGAGGAGCAGGATGATATTTGTAAACTTTAAGGGTCTCCCTCACAAAGGAGGGAATTTCTGTTTCTGGAATATTTCTGTAGATCTCATTTCAGCTATTTTCATTATTTATTTCCCAGTATTACCTCATATTTGGAGAACAAGGTTTCTTGCATTAAAGACAGAGGGGCAGAGAATTTAGGAGGAGCTGGTGCCCAAAACATCTTCAAGGTTTCGGGGTTCAGAGATGCCTGGGAAATAACGAAAACATACTGTCACTGATGACTACATGATCACAGTAAATTATAAAGTTCCAGCAACAAACCAAATTCCCAACAGTACTACATGTCGATTGTCTTACACTTCTTAACATTTATGTACGTAATACATAATTAAAAAAATAAAGTATGTGCGCTTCAAAAATCTATGTAAAATGAAAAACTGTCAAAACTGTTAAAAAAACTATAAAGCAATTTACCAGAATGATGTCTGGTACCTGATTCTCTTATATACACTGGTTGATTTATTAAAGGCAAATAGACTGTTCACTTTGCAAGGGAATTCTCTCTCTTAGGCCAGCCATACATGGTTCGAATCTTGGCCGGATCAGCAGGAACCAGCCGAGATTCGAACTGTTAATGTGCAGATTGAATGTACCAAGTTGATCGATCTATCAACTTGGGAAAATCCAGCCTGCCGGATTCTATCTCTTGCGATTATCGCTATCGTTATGCGTTAGCGATAATCACTGCCTTCCCCCACACACCGCCCCCACCTGCCGGGAGCAGACCATTGCTCGGCAGGTGGGATTCCCCTGTCAGCACTGTCTGGGTTGATGGTGGAATCATGCCATTTTCTTTCCTGCAATCCATGGAAAGAAATTTGCACCAGCTTACTGAATGTGGGGAAAATTCACTTTGCAAAAAATACCCAATCACGTGCAAGGAAAATAAAAGTATTTCTGCTTGCAGATGATTGGATGAGGAAAGTCAGCAGAACTTCACCTCATTTACTATGCTCTGGGGAAAATCCTCTTGCAAAGTGAGCTGCCCTTGATAAATTAACCTAATGGCCCATACACACGATCAGAAAACTGTACAAAAATACCGCTTTCGAAGCGATCGAACGATAATCCAATCATTAGTACTTTCAACAGCCAATGATAATATCAACCAATAATATCCGATGGGAGAAGCACAAAAAGTTCTCTTGTATGATACCAAATCGTAAGTTTTTTGTTTAATCAGTTTGTGTACGAAAATACAATACAAATACAATACATTACATCACTTCAGAATTTTTGTTCTGTCATATGAGATTTTTCATAACTTTAGTAACTCTTCATTTTAGATAAGAGATTAGCTTGCAAAAAAAAATGGAAGATCCTTCGTCCAATAATCTCATGGTGTGTATCAGGCATAACCGTACTTGCAGTCGCCAACTTAGCTGCACAATGCGTCTTATTCAGGTAAAAGCAGAAGCAGACAATATTGCTTCTTGCAGGTTTTTTTCTTCTATGTTCAGACCTTTCTTAGCAATATTGTACTGCTAAGCAGATATCAAGGATCGGAAATGATTCAATGTTGCTATGTGCACAACAGTTAGGAGTTAAGGCACCATAACCAGTTGACAGAAAGGCTTGCGTTTTAGTTAAGAGAGAAAGTGAGGGATTTAAAGAAAACAAACAATTGTTCTTACCTAGAGGGATGCAGCATCGGTCCTACACACTGCCAATAAGACCGAGAACTGAGTGATTAAAGACCGCTGATCACTCTTGGTTTGCTCTGAGCACAGAGCGGTAACTGTCAGTCTCCAGCTCCCTGCTCTGCCCCTCCAGCGCTTACTGGAGAGCTGGGCTGTGGAGGGGGCAGGAGCAGCCTGCTCAGGCTCTCAGCAGCACACTCAGAGGCTAAGCCAGCTGCTGGTCAGGCATCTTGGTGGATTCCAACATTAAAGTCGGGATCCCTCCAGAGTCCGGAGTGACTGAGTGATGTATATAGGTCACAGTAGTGCAGGAAGTGCACTCCTGTGATCTCCAAGGATATAGGGCCAAAAGAGCTTTGGCCATACTGCTCCTTTAAAATTATAATGTACGATGTATAAATGGAGCTTGGTTGAATTTTGATTTGAATACTCTTTCCTCGCAGGCGTTCCATACACTGTGTCCACTCCACCCCCAAAAATGTCAGATGAAGGGATTGATTTACCAAAGGCAAATAGACTGTGCACTCTGCAAGAGCAGCTGCTCCAAAGCTTAGCAAATAAAGTGAAGCTTCACTTTGCAAAGAAGATCCATTCACATACAAGGAAAATTAAAAATACAGCATTTTTGCTTGCACATGATTGGATGATGGAAGTAAGCCCTCATTTACAAAATTCTAGAGCAACTCCACTTGCAGAGTGCAACTGCACTTTTCAACGTGCACAGTCTATTTGCCTTTAGTAAATCAACCCCCCGTATCTGTAATATCTTTAAACAAGCTTTTCTTCTGAAAGTTACCTGCTCTCCAATGAGCTCCATACGAGGTCCTTCCACATAATACTCAGCAATTCTCTGCCACTCCTCCAAGCTACGTGCATTATGAGAGGGCAGAGTGACAACACCACCACTCTGGCCCTGTGACTGAAGCATTGAAGTAGGGATCCCGTCCTGCAAAATACTTTAACAACAAAATATGAAGTTAGTTAAAAACATTTACACAATTCATTATATTTTTTCTCTTCTGAAAAGTAAACTCTTAAGCCCTGTACACACGGCCGAGAATCCCGTCAGGAAAAAAACTTTATTTTTCCTGATGAGATTCCTGGCAAGCTTTTCTTGCCAAGCCATGCATACAGATGGCCATTCAAAAGAACCGCCATTCTTTTGAATGACAAGTACGCGGTGACGTCATCGACTACGACGAGCATGCGCTCGTCACATTCAATGCCGTCGCCGCCATCTTGCTTCACCCTACACTACCCTTGTAAGCTACCGTGCATGGGTCGAAGTCTCATCGAGCATGTGCGGGTTTACCGGAGGACAGGTAAGCTTGTAGCCGCATACACACACACAGTTTTCTCGTCGGGAAACAAGCCAACGAGAATCCCGACGAGAAAATAGAGAGCAGGTTCTCTATTTTTCTCGGCGAGATTCCTGGCAGTTTTCTCGACGAGAAAACATACACACGACCGGTTTTCTCGGCAAAAAGCTCTGGCAGCAGTTTTCTTGCCGAGAAAACCGTCCATGTGTACGAGGCTTGACAGTTGCTTCTGTTGTTATGGTCTGTTATAAACTCTTTAACCACTAGTCGACCAGCTCACGCAGATATATACTATGGCCAGGGCTGGTGCAAGGATTTTTGACACCCTAGGCGAAACCTCATTTTGCTGCCCCCCTCTGACTCCACCCCCTTTCCCCTGCCCATGTATACCCCCACCTTTTTAATGAAGCACCCATCAAATGCAGCCCACAAGCTCCATAAAATGCAGCCTACCAGCACCCATCAATGCAGCCTACCAGCACCCATCAATGAATATTTGCTTGCTTCCATTTATTCGGTAGTCGGGACACAGACACAGTCCTCCATCGCCGCTGCCTCTATGTGTGAATGGAGTGGCGGCTGCCTGCTGATGCTGAGACTTAGTTGCTTGCTGCAGAGAGAAGAGAGTAAGAACACCAGTGGTCGGGCGCCCTAGGCCCTGTGGCAGGTCGGCTCTTCTGTGCGAATCGTCGTACCTGTACATCAGTCCGTGCAAGAACGACAGCGGTTGCATGCCACGAGTACGTACATGTGGGCTCGATGTCCACCGGCGACCCGCGATCGCGGTGACGATAGGCAGAACAGGGAACTGCCTATGTAAAAAAGGCGATTCCCCGTTCTGCCTAGTGACATGACAGAGATCTACTGTTCCCAGTGATCGGGAACAGTGATCTCTGTCATGTTCCTGGCAGCCCATCCCCCCTACAGTTAGAACACACCTAGGGAAAACACTTAACCCCTTGATCGCCCCCTAGTGTTAAACCCTTCCCTGTCAGTGTAATTTTTACATTGATCAGTGCTATAAAAATGCACTGATAAATGTAATAATGTCACTGGTCCCCAAAAAGTGTCATTTGGGGTCAGATTTGTCCACTGCATCGTAGTCTGGCAAAAAATCGCATATCATCACCATTACCAGTAAAAACAATTAAAAAGTCCCTAAATCAATCCTATAGTTTATAGATGCGATAACTTTTGCGCAAACCAATCAATATACACCTATTATGATTTTTTTTTTTAACCAATAATATGTAGAAGAATATATATCAGCCTAAACTGATGAATACATTTTTTTTATATATATATTTTTTGGGGGATATTTATTATAGCAGAAAGTAAAAATTGTCGTTCTTTTTATGTTTATAGCGCAAAAAATAAAAATCGCAGACATCAATTTTGTTTGGGTACAGTGTCACTCGACTGCGCAATTGTCAGTTAAAGCGATGCAGTGCCGTATCGCAAAAAAATAGCCTGGTCATTAAGGGGGGAAATCTTTCCGGGGCTAAAGTGGGTAACCATAGTTCACCTTTACCAAAAAACTGCCTATGCAGATACGGGGTGTCTATGAATAAAAAATAAACTGTTCAGCTTTGACTAAAGTCAAATAATGCCTTTGCAATAGGTGTAATCCATTTACGTACGTGCCAAAGCCTGGCTGAAAAACTTCCAGATAGCATCTTCCTACCCAACCCTTTTGCTAGGATGTTGCTAAGGAAGTTTTCTATGGAACACAGCAGGGGCTAAGGTAAGGCCTTGCTCTAAAAATCAAAAAAAGTGAACTAAGCCTTTAGGGTATATTTTTCAAAATAATGTTATATGTTGGACTACATAATATAATAATAAAATACAAATAAAAACCCACTCTTCATAAACTAAATCTATCATAAAGCTGGCCGTACACAGTGAGATTACTTCTTTTTTTTTTTTTTCCCATAAGAGATTACTTTAACTTTAGTGTGCAGGCTGAATGAAAAAAAGATACCTCCATCCACACTATACAACCCAGTGGACAAATCTCCTGTTGGACCTATTGTACTCTGACAGCTGGCACTAGAGGTTGTCAGAATGCCCAAACAGCGACATCATCTGATTTTATGCATTGCACACATTTACTGTTCGACCTGTCTGACTCCTTTGATTTTTCAATTGAAGGATGTGGGGCTGGAGGGTGGTGTCAGGGTCCCCCACAGAGTGAATTTCAGCTAGTTCATTAGGAATCGAATGAAATTCACATAGTGTATGGCCTACTAAAGTGGTAGTCAAATCCTTCCAGCGATTTATTGGTGTAGAAAGCATTTTATTAAGGGGTCATTTAAACCTGGCTTGTAAGGATCACAGCAGAGAGCTTTGTAACTGGAAACCATTGTTTTAGTAGTTTGGATAACATCCAGAGATAAGCAGACCAGTATCAGCCACTTGGATTGCACTGTATTTGGACAGAGATAGTAATAAAACCTGGGAGGTTAAGGATCACTGAAGACTGTCATTTAAAACCATTGTTCTATTGGTTTGCACTGTGGACACAGACAGTGTGACTGATAGCCGGGCACAAGTGTAATTAAAGCCTGTCATCTGGAAGGTCTTCGCTCGGGACACTCTGATGTCATACAGGTAACACAGACTCAGCACCAGAGGTATTAGCGGAGAAAGATTATTTTAGGCCTGCTCTTCTAGTGATTCATCAATCCATGTGCCTCTCCTCTCAAGGAGATAGATCAAGATCTGGAATAGAAGATAGTGCCACATGAAGGAGGCAAAAAAGCATGTATGTATGTAGCTCTTTTACAACCACCTAATCTGCCTGGCACCATACAGATAAGATTGTTACCCAATCCAGCAAATCTCATGTCTGTATGTGCTCATTGCTCAGAAACACTGACATGACCACTACCATCATATGAAAATTCACATCTGTGTGTAATGTAGGTAATTCCGGCCTTCGCTATCACTGCAAGGGAACAACAGACTGAAGCCTCGTACACACGGCCGAGATTCTCGTCGAAAAAAACATGTCGTTTTTTTCGACGAGATTCTTGGACAAGAAACTTGTCCCGGCCGAGTGTACACACGCTCGATTCAAAGAACCCGCGGTTCTTTGAATCGAGCGAACGCGGTGACGTCATCGACTACGACGAGCATGCGCTCGTCACAGTCGATGCCGTCGCCGCCATCTTGGTATACCCTACCTATGCCTAGGAAGCTACCACGCATGCGTTGAATTCATTTCGAACATGCGCGGGCTTCCGGGAGGACAGGTAAGTGTACACACACTCACTTTTCTCGTCGAGAAACATGCCGACGAGAATCTCGACGAGAAAATAGAGAGCAGGTTCTCTATTTTCTCATCGAGATTACTTGTCGGTTTTCTTGACGAGAAACCATACACACGAACGAGTTTCTCGGCAAGATATCTTTGTCAGCAAGTTTCTTGCTGGTTCTTGCCGAGAAACTCGGTCGTGTCTACGAGGCCTATGAGTTGGAATGTCCATCTCAGCTAACAGACTTATTTTTGAGGTCCACCAGCTTGGGGGGTATCTGCTGAGGTAACCCATGGGCATCATGATCACTAGTTAATTCTTATATAATCAGCAGATCTGAACAACAATCATCTTATCAGGGAAAAAATATCAAATGTGTCAGCAGTGGCGGGGCCACTCGCCCTGCACGTGGGGGTACCTTTTGCCATGAACACACTTAACAATTCCCAGGATCGAACAGGGACTGCGTTCATGTGAAAGTCTAACATGAACTTGTTCCTGACCACGCTTTAGCTGAAAGACGGCTATAGCGCGGCTCTCCAGTTCTGGGACGACATCAATGGATGTCCTCCTATGTGCGTGCCTCCTATGCACTCCCCGGGCATGCATCAGGCACTCTCTGTGACTGCTCTGTCCTTTGGACACAGCTGATCACAGACCATGGTAAAGTGTCAATCACAACGGCCCTTTACCATGGTGTCCAATCACAGCAGATCACATGTAAACAGACTTGCCCGTTATCGGCATTCATTTTCTCATACGCTGCCTCTGTGTGAGGAAAGGAGAGTCGATAACAAGCAAATCTGACAGGGCACAGTGAGTACATTGTTTACACTGATCATCAGTGCCCTGACTATAAGTGCAGCCCCATCAGTGCAGGTTATCAGTCCCTCCTCATCAGTGCAGCTTATCAGTGACCATCAGTGCGAATCAGTGCCGCCTCATCAGTGCAGCCCCATCAGTTCTCATCAGTGCCCATCAGTGGAGCCTCATCAGCACACATCAGTGAAGAAAAAATGTTTTATAACAAAAACTAAGAACAACTCTGTCTAAAAAAAAATATTATTATTTTTATTTGGGTACAGTGTTGCATGACTGCAAAATTGTTCTTGAAAGTGTAAGAGCACTGAAATGTGAAAATTGCTCTGGGCAGGAATGGGGTGAAAGTGCCCCTTATTGAAGTGGTTAAGGCAGTTCCCCAGCTTAGAGATGAGCTGTGTCACTGTATGCAGCAATTAATTACACAGAGTCCTTATACACACCCCTCTTCTGTATATTGCATTTAGGAGGGACACTGTGGCCCTCTCCACCAGTCAGAGTACCTCTGGTACCTCATTCCCAGAATGGTGTCACACCGTGCACCTAGAGTGGACCTCATGCGTGCAATTGTTAACTCTTCACTGTCGTACCATGTGACCAGGTCATGAATCTCCATAACGCAGGATCTGTTCTGATTGCTACTGGAAACCGACCACTAGGGGAGGAGCCGGAACGCCGACCCCCTTGCTACCAGAGGATCTGTCGCCTATACCAGGTACCATGCTTCTTGACTAGCTCCAATGTACCTTGGTAACCCAATGCAACGTCATAACTCCTTTTGCCTGTCTTGCAGAGTAAACCCGTGGTAGTGGCTTTTCTTCATACACTGTGTATGCTTTACTGACCCAGGTTATTTTGCTACACCTGAAACCAATATGCACCCAACATGAACTTCTGCTTTAACCACTCCCTGCCCCCTTATATGCCACATTTGGCATGCAATTTTTTTGGGGGGGAGTGGGGGCTTCGGTAGGAGTGGGACTTCCTGTCCCACTTCCTCCTTCTGCCCAGGGACCACTTAGGCGACTCATCATATCGCCTAAGGCGGCCCCTCCCTGTAGGCGATCACCTGGAACACGTGACGGGTCCCAGGCGATCGCCTGTCCACTCCTAGGGCGCAGTGTGACTCGCGCATGCGCAGTGAGTACCCGGCCGTGAAGCCGAAACCTGTCACGGCCGGGTGCCCAGAGTTTGAATGGAGGCACCGGCGGAGAGGGGGGGAGAGGAGCGACGCTCCGGGGGGCCGCGTCGCTGGACAGTGGAGCAGGTAAGTGTCTGTTTATTAAAAGCCAGCAGCTACACTTTTTGTAGCTGCTGACTTTTAATAAACATAAAAAGGGCTGGAACTCCCCTTTAAATAGCTTCAGACCAGGCTTAGAACTGCTGATGCAACTTTACTAAGAAGTCTCTGGCATTATAGTTCAACATGAACAACGTCCATCACCTAACCCTAGCTACGACTATTTGCGAAGTTTTTCAAGTGTTGGCTGGTCTCCGGATTCCCAGTGCCTTCCGATGGACTGCATGGCTCAGCAGTCCTCCTCCACAGTATGCACAGAATGTCCTGCTTAGTGCAGCCCGAACAAAGGGACATCAAACCCAGCCTTCCCCCATATTTATATCACTGGTGCGTAGGCTGGATCCAAAAAACCCGGGAACAGCAGAACACACATTAACCACACACACACCTCCCAGCCTGGGCCAGCCACCAACTAAACCAACACTTCTGTAAGCAACCTGCCTACATATTTATTACAGACTGCTCAATGAGAAAAGCAATGACAACTTTCCGCTGTATCCACAGATATTATGGCTAAAGGGATGTACATGGGTTTACGTACACTTTAACCAAAAAATTAATAACTCCCATGATATAGCATAATATTTTCCCAGATCCCCTCCAGCCTGATGTGGTGTTGTGGGTGCATGAAAGCAGCCTGCCTATTATTTTATTCATTAGTGGTTGCTATTCCATTTAAAAAACATGGTAAATGCCCCACCTACCCTCCCTTCTGCATCCAAAAAACATGGTAAAACTGTTAATTGGTAACATTCTGTAATTTTATCAGTTCATTATTTAAAACAATGGAAATAGAAAGCTGGTCTTGGTAACTCCACTTTTATTGACAAATAAACATTCCCCTTTGGGTGATCTATATACAGTAAATCCGGAAATTATTCACAGCATTTCACTTTTTCCACATTTTGTTATGTTACAGCCTTATTCCAAAATGGATTAAATTCATTATTTTCCTCAAAATTCTACAAACAATACCTCATAATGACAACATAAAAGAAGTTTGTTTGAAATCTTTGCAAATTTATAAAAAATAAATTTTAAAAAAACATAAGTATACATAAGTATTCACAGCCTTTGCTCAATACTTTGTTGAAGCTCCTTTGGCACCAATTACAGCCTCAAGTCTTTTTAACCACTTAACGACCACTCCCTGTATATATACGTCGGCAGAATGGCACCGACAGGCACAATCACGTAGAGCATACGTGATTGCCTTTGTATAGTTGGGGGGTCCAATCGGACCCCCCTTCTGTACAGTGAGCGGTGGCTAAGTGTCCGGGAGCGTTCCGGGATGAGGGGGCAGCCATTCGTTTCTGGCCACCCCCTCGCGATCGCTCCCGGCGAATGGAAATGCCCCCTCTGTCTGTGTCAGACAGAGGGAGCAGGAGGAAGTGATGTCATCTCTGGTGCGGCGCTCACATATACCGAGCGCCGTACAAGAGAAGATATCAGGTCAGTGCACACAACACTACACTGACACCAGGACACATAGGGACATAAATCGCCCCCCCAGGCCCCCCCAGACACCCCAGATCACCCCCCAGATCACCCCCCCCAGCCCCCAGTCACAGTGTCACTGATTGCAGTGACCATTTATTTAGTGATCACTGCAATCAGTGACATTTGTGACTGTAAAAGTGTCACCAAAGTTTAGTCTTAGGTCCAGTGTAGCCCCCTAACCCCCCCTAATAAAGGTTTAACCCCCTGATCACCCCCCAGATAACCCTTTCACCGCCTATCACCACTGTCGCTTAGCGATCATTTTTCTGATCGCTGTCTTAGCGTCAGTGATGCCGATCGGCAGCCAGTAATTTTTTTTAGGTTCGCCGCAGGTTTTTATAGCGTCAGGTACCCCAATATATTATCTAATAAAGGTTTAACCCCCTTGATCGCCCCCCAGGTAACCCTTTCACCCCCTATCACCACTGTCACTAAGCGATCGTTTTTCTAAACGCTGTCTTAGTGTCTGTGATGCAGATCGGTAGCCGGTAATTTTTTTTAGGTTCGCCGCAGGTTTTTATAGCGTCAGGTACCCCAATATAATATCTAATAAAGGTTTAACCCCCTTGATCGCCCCCCAGGTAACCCTTTCACCCCCTATCACCACTGTCGCTAAGCAATTGTTTTTCTAAACGCTGTCTTAGTGTCGGTGATGCAGATCGTAGCCAGTAATTTTTTTTAGGTTCGCCGCAGGTTTTTATAGCGTCAGGTACCCCAATATATTATCTAATAAAGGTTTAACCCCCTTGATCGCCCCCCAGGTAACCCTTTCACCCCCTATCACCACTGTCACTAAGCGATCGTTTTTCTAAACGCTGTCTTAGTGTCTGTGATGCAGATCGGTAGCCGGTAATTTTTTTTAGGTTCGCCGCAGGTTTTTATAGCGTCAGGTACCCCAATATATTATCTAATAAAGGTTTAACCCCCTTGATCGCCCCCCAGGTAACCCTTTCACCCCCTATCACCACTGTCGCTAAGCAATTGTTTTTCTAAACGCTGTCTTAGTGTCGGTGATGCAGATCGTAGCCAGTAATTTTTTTTAGGTTCGCCGCATGTTTTTATAGCGTCAGGTACCCCAATATATTATCTAATAAAGGTTTAACCCCCTTGATCGCCCCCCCAGGTAACCCTTTCACCCCCATCACCACTGTCGCTAAGCAATCGTTTTTCTAAACGCTGTCTTAGTGTCGGTGATGCAGATCGGTAGCTGGTAATTTTTTTTAGGTTCGCCGCAGGTTTTTATAGCGTCAGGTACCCCCATATATTATCTAATAAAGGTTTTAACCCCCTGATTGCCCCTAGTTAACCCTTTCACCAGTGATCACCATATAAGTGTTACGGGTGACGCTGGTTAGTTAGTTTGCTTTTTATAGTGTCAGGGCACCCGCCGTGTATATAACCCAATAAAGGTTTAACCCCCTGATCGCCCGGCGGGTGATATCAATTAGGTTTTAGCGTCAGAGAGGGTCTGAGTCACACCCCAGGCAGCGTCAGGTTAGTGCCAGTAACGCTAACACCCACGCGTGAAGCATACACCCCCCTTAGTGGTATAGTATCTGAACAGATCAATATCTGATCTGATCTATACTAGCGTCCCCAGCAGTTTAGGGTTCCCAAAAACGCAGTGTTAGCGGGATCAGCCCAGATATCTGCTGGCACCTGCGTTTTGCCCCTCCGTCCAGCCCAGGCCACCTAAGTGCAGTATCGATCGATCACTGTCACTTACAAAACACAACACACATAACTGCAGCGTTCACAGAGACAGGCCTGATCCCTGCGACTCCAGTGCTGTAGGAGGTGATTTCACCACCACAGTTAAAAAAAAAAAGCAAATATGCCGAAGCATTGGGGCAGCAGGGGCGGAGGAGCGATTTTGCTCCTAATGCCGCGTACATACGGTCGAAATTCCGACGGAGGCTTGCCCGTGGAAAAGTCTGACCATGTGTGTGCGGCATAACTTTTTTGCGGGAGGATGCCCCCATGCTTCGGCATATATAAATGGTGCGTGTATGCCCATCATTGGAAGTGGGTGGATGAAGGGCGGTATTCTAATGGTGGGCATACCCACCGATCAATCTCTTTTTTCGTTCAGCCAACTGGCTGCATGAAATAAAAAGATTACAATACATGTCCAACAAGGACCAGCAACGTACTGGTATGTTGCTGGACTTTGAATGTTTATACCAGAATGATGCCTGCGGGTTTAGGTATCATCTTGGTATCATTCTTTTCAGCCTGCGGCCGGCTTTCATGTAAAAGCAATCCTAGCGGCTAATTAGCCTCTGGACTGCTTTTACAAGCAGTGGGAGGGAATGCCCCCCCCCCCGGATATAAAAAGCGCCATTGGGAAATTGGGAAAGCATTTTATCACACCGATCTTGGTGTGGTCAGATGCTTTGATGGCAGAGGAAAAATCTAGGGTCTAGAAGACCCCAGTTTTTTCAAAAAAAGAGTACCTGTCACTACCTATTGCTATCATAGGGGATATTTACATTCCCTGAGATAACAATAAAAATGATAAAAAAAAAAAATACTTGGAAGGAACAATTTAAAAATAAAATAAAAAAGCAAAATTAATAATAAAAAAAAAAGAAAAAAAAAAAGCACCCCTGTCCTGCCCTGCTCTTGCCCAATGGTGAACACAAGCGTCGGTCTGGCGTCATATGTAAACAGCAATTGCACCATGCATGTGAGGTATCACCGCGAAGGTCAGATCGAGGGCAATCATTTTAGCAGTAGACCTCCTCTGTAAATCTACTGGGGTAACCTGTAAAGGCTTTTAAAGGCTTTTAAAAATGTATGTAGTTTGTCGCCAATGCGCGTTTGTGCGAAATTTTAAAGCATGTCGTGTTTGGTATCTATGTACTCGGCCTAAGATCATCTTTTTTATTTCATCAAACATTTGGGCAATATAGTGTGTTTTAGTGCATTAAAATTAAAAAAAGTGTATTTTTTAACCCAAAAAATGCGTTTGAAAAATCGCTGCGCAAATACTGTGTAGAAAAAAAAAATGCAACACCCACCATTTTAATCTGTAGGGCCTTTGCTTTAAAAATATATATAATGTTTGGGGGTTCAACATAATTTTCTTGCAAAAAAAAAATGTTTTCATGTAAACAAAAAGTGTCAAAAAGGGCTTTGTCTTCAAGTGGTTAGAAGAGTGGATGTAAGCTTCCTAATGTTGTGTATAAAATGCCAGAACAGTTCAAAACCCCCCCAAATGACCCCATTTTGGAAAGTAGACACCCCAAGCTATATACTGAGAGGCATGTCGAGTCCATGGAATATTTTATATGTTGACACAAGTTGCGGAAAAACAACAATTTTTTTTAATTTATTTTTTGCACAAAGTTGTCACTAAATGATATATTGCTCAAACATGCCATGGGCATATGTGGAATTACACCCCAAAATACATTCTGTTGCTTCTCCTGAGTACGGGGATACCACATGTGTGAGACTTTTTGGGAGCCTAGCCACGTACGGGACCCCAAAAACCAAGCACCGCCTTCAGGCTTTCTAAGGGTGTAAATTTTTGATTTCACTTCTCACTGCCTATCACAGTTTCGGAGGCCATGGAATGCCCAGATAGCACAAAACCCCCCCCCCAAATACCCCATTTTGGAAAGTAGACACCCCAAGCTATTTGCTGAGAGGTATTGTGAGTATTTTGCAGATCTCGCTTTTTGTCACAAAGTTTTGAAAATTGAAAAAAAATAAATATATATATATATATTTTCTTTCTTCATTTTCAAAAACAAATGAGAGCTGTAAAATACTCGCCATTCCTCTCAGCAAATAGCTTGGGGTGTCTATATTCCAAAATGGGGTCATTTGGGGGGGTTTTGTGCGATTTTGGCATTTTATGGCCTTCGAAACTGTGATAGGTAGTGAGGAGTGAAATCAAAAATTTGTGCCTAGAAATCCTGAAGGCGGTGCTTGGTTTTCGGGGTCCCGTACGCGGCTAGG
The DNA here is from genome assembly GCA_029206835.1 of Rana muscosa. NCBI lineage: Eukaryota > Metazoa > Chordata > Amphibia > Anura > Ranidae > Rana > Rana muscosa. The sequence continues at coordinate 144,742,154 of CM055126.1, read as the reverse complement.
CTCCTAAAAAGTCCCACACATGTGGTATCCCCATACTCAGGAGAAGCAGAAAAATGTATTTTGGGGTGTAATTCCACATATAACCATGGCATGTGTGAGCAATATATCATTTAGTGACAACTTTTTGTAATTTTTTATTTTTTTTTGTCATTATTCAATCACTTGGGACAAAAAAAAATATATTCAATGGGCTCAACAGGCCTCTCAGCAATTTCCTTGGGGTGTCTACTTTCTAAAATGGGGTCATTTGGGGGGTTTTGTGCTATTTTGGCATTTTATGGCCTTCGAAACTGTGATAGGTAGTGAGGAGTGAAATCAAAAATTTGCGCCCTTAGAAATCCTGAAGGCGGTGCTTGGTTTCCGGGGTCCCGTACGCGGCTAGGCTCCCAAAAAGTCCCACACATGTGGTATCCCCGTACTCAGGAGAAGCAGCAAAATGTATTTTGGGGTGAAATTCCACATATAACCATGGCATGTGTGAGCAATATATCATTTAGTGACAACTTTTTGTAATTTTTTTTTTTTTTTTAGTCATTATTCAATCACTTGGGACAAAAAAATAAAAAATTCAATGGGCTCAACATGCCTCTCAGCAATTTCCTTGGGGTGTCTACTTTCCAAAATGGGGTCATTTGGGGGGGTTTTTTACTGCCCTGTCATTTTAGCACCTCAAGAAATGAGATAGGCAGTCATAAATTTAAAGCTGTGTAAATTTCAGAAAATGTACCCTAGTTTGTAAACTCTATAACTTTTGCGCAAACCAATAAATATACGCTTATTGACATTTTTTTTACTAAAAACATGTGGCTGAATACATTTTGGCCTAAATGTATGACTACAATTGAGTTTATTCGATTTTTCTTATAACAAAAAGTAGAAAATATCATTTTTTTTCAAAATTTTCGGTCTTTTTCCGTTTATATCGCAAAAAATAAAAATCGCAGAGGCAATCAAATACCATTAAAAGAAAGCTCTATTTGTGGGAAGAAAAGGACGCAAATTTCGTTTGGGTACAACATTGCATGTCCGCACAATTTACAGTTAAAGCAGCGCAGTGCAAAATTCTGAATTCACCTCTGGTCCTCTAGCTACCAAATGGTCCGGGGCTTAAGTGGTTAAATATGATGCTACAAGCTTGACACACCTATTTTTGAGCAGTTTCTCCCATTCTTCTTTGCAGGACCTCTCAAGCTCCATCAGGTTGGATGGGGAGCATCGGTGCACAGCCATTTTCAGATCTCTCCAGAGATGTTGAATCTGGTTCAAGTCTGGGCTCTGGCTGGACCACGCAAGGACATTCACAAAGTTGTCCTCTAGCCTCTCCTTTGTTATCTTGTCTGTGTGCTTAGGGTCCTTGTCCTGTTGTAAGATGAACCTTCGCCCCAGTCTGAAGTCCAGAGCGTTCTAGAGAAAATTTTCATCAAGAATGTCTCTGCACATTGCTGCATTCATCTTTCCCTCGAGCCTGACTAGTCTCCCAGTTCCTGCCGCTAAAAAACATCCCCACAGCATAATGCTGCCATCACCATGCGTCACTGTAGGGATGGTATTGGCCAGGTGATGAGCAGTGCCTTGTTTCCTCCAGACATGATGCTTGCCATTCAGGTCAAAGAGTTCAATCTTTGTTTCATCAGACCAGAGAATTTTGCTTTTCATGGTCCGAAAGTCCTTTAGGTGCATTTTAGCAAACTCCAGGCAGGCTGTCATGGGCCTTTTACTAAGGAGTGGCTTTTGTCTGGTTACTCTACCATACAGGCCTGATTGGTGGAGTGCTGCAGAGATGGTTGTTCTTCTGGAAGGTTCTCCTATCTCTACAGAGAAACACAAGCTCTGTCAGAGTGACCATCGGGTTTTTAGTCACCTCCCTGACTAAGACCCTTCTCCCCCAATCGCTCAGCTTGGCTGGATGGCCTGCTCTAGGAAGAGTCCTGGTGCTTCCAAACTTCTTCCATTTACAGATGATGGAGGCCACTGTGCTCATTGTGAACTTCAATGCTGCAGAATTTTTTTCTGAACCATTCCTCAGATCTGTGTCTCGATACAATCTTGTCTCAGAGGTGTACAGACAATTCTTTAGACTTCATGGCTTGGTTTGTATTCTGACATGCACTGTTAACTGTGGGACCTTATATAGACAAGTGTGTGCCTTTCTAAATCATGTCCAATCAACTGAATTTTCCACAGGTGGACTCCAGTTGTAGAAACATCTCAAGGATGATCAGCGGAAACAGGATGCACCTGAGCTCAATTTTGAGTGTCATGACAAAGGCTGTGAATACTTATGTACATTGGATTTCCAACAAACTTCTTTCACATTGTCAAACTTGTCATTATGGGGTATTGTTTGTAGAATTTTGAGGAAAATAATTAATTTAATCCGTTTTGGTATAAGGCTGTAACAAAGCAATAATGTGGAAAAGGTGAAGCGCTATGAATACTTTCCGGAAGCACTGTACATTACAAGGATTTGAACAAACCTTGTTGCAGATTCCTACCTTTTGTTATTCTGAATAAATCCATGTATGTTTGTCTGTGTTCATGTGGAAAGTGAATCTAGTGGGAGTGGTTTTATAATTATAAATCAGCTGCTGTACCTGCAGGGCTCGAATGAGGAGAATTGCAGGGTCTGCATCCCTTTAGATGTGATTTCCTTTTGGGATTTCCTATTGGGAGTTTCTCACCAAAAATGAAATTTTTGTTGCAGGGGATGCCGGAAATTTGACTTGTATCTTAGTGCAGACTTCTGGAAAAATCAGTGAACCAATCACACAAGCAGGAAATAATGTTTCTGGTGGGCGTTCTGTACATATTCTGTGTATAGAACACCTCTAGGTAGCGATATTGCATTGCATTTTACAGAAAATTACAGAGCTGCAGATTGAAAAGGAAAGGTAATTTTTAATAACTTTAAATTACAATATGACTTGAGCCGCAATTGTATATCATGAAACAAAAATTGCCGCTCCAGCCCTTCAAATCTATACCGAAACACCCACCCTAGTAGAAATCACAGGTGCTGGCTCTGCACAAGCTTGTAGGAAGAAAAAAATCCTGGACGGCCGCACACCATAGAAGGCATCTTTATTGATAATGGTAAAATAAAATCCAAATGCAGTCACTTAATGTATAAGGAGGAACAGGAAAAGCAGCTAACGCGTTTCACGCCATGTTGTGGCGCTTAGTCATAGCTATGGCATGAAACACGTTAGCTGTTTTTCCTGTTCCTCCTTATACATTAAGTGACTGCAGTTGGATCTTATTTTACCATTATCAATAAAGATGCCTTCTATGGTGTGCGGCCGTCCAGGATTTTTTTCTTCCTCGCAATTGTATATGCTATATTTATTTTATTTGCTATTTTTTTCCCCACGAAGGTGGAGTTACCCTTTAATGTTAAGATTTGAGCATATTGCTATAGAAAGCTGGAGAGCACAGAGCATGTAGCACTGAGTAGCAGGTGAGTGAAGAGGCATTCCTAATCCTCACCAATTTGTTATGGAGGGATTCTAGCTGGACATAATGGCTGGTTAAAGTAAACACTCATCACTCACTGGAACGAGGACATGTGTGGGCCAGCCAGCTAAAGACTGATAGCAGTTCTTCACACACTGGGACCTGAGCGTCCCCTGCACACGCTCTCTGTAAGGGGCTCTTTGTCTGTCAGGGAAGGGCTGTCATGGATAAGTGACTTCTTAAGAGAGACCACATTCCTACAGGAGAGATAAGGATTGTCAACCAATTACACCTGTCTTCGGTACTGTCTGCTAATCTCTTCAGGGGTCTCTGTGAGTTGATCTTGCAGTGAGGTCAACCTGTACCATAATTGCAAGGCTCATACTATGTACTGTAAGGTTTAACTAAAGATTACCTTTGCTGAAATATGTAGGCTAGGCTGCCATTGCTGACCTGCTTCTAAAAAAAATTCTAGTGGCCCGACTGTAACGCTGATCCAATAACTTCAACAGTCTCTGAGTTACTAACCTGGAACAAGTACTGTATACAGTAAGTGAAAAGTGTGAATTCCAGACTCCTGACCTACATACTTGTTCTGGTGTGGCAACCCAGCAAGTATAAATTGCTATGACAGCCAGGCAATTCGTATTTTCAAATGGTCCACAGTGGTTGTTCTAATACTGTATAATCCCCTCAGCAAAGGCTTTAACAATCAATAATGTACCCAACAAATCAACAAATTTGTAGCACTGGATGAAAAAAGCCTTGCACAGTGGAAACCATATTTCTTACCATTAAAGTGGATGTAAACCCGAAATATTTTATTATTTTTTTTTGCTGTCACAATGTAGAGTATAAGATTTCCTATCATTTGTGCCAGGTCTTGCCACAAAGAGTTAATCCAGCTCTGAGAAATCCTCTTTTATTGTTCAGTGAAATAAAACGGACAAACAGAGAAAAACCTTTGTCCGTTCCGCCCCCTTGCTTTGAGTGACAGGTTATTTACAGATCTCGTGAACTAGCTTTATTTATTTTTTAATTCCCACCCCCACTCCTTTTCTAAAGTCATGTGGTTACTTTTCTGGATTTTGACTGGATGTTAGTGATCATAGCAGAAGGAATACACAGGAGAAAATGCATGTTGACAAGGGGAGTGTAGAGGTGGGCGGGGAGTCTACTGACATCACGACTTCACCCACCGAGCTCCAGACAACAGATCCACCCACAGAATCTGCAGTTTTTCAGTTCTTATAACAGACAGAGGGGAGACATTTGACAGGTAAGGATACATGCAGGAGGCACCTATATCCTTATAGATCAGCACTATGGCAGTAGTTTAGAAAGAATGAGAGTGGGTTTACATCTACTTTAAATCCTCCTCCACCCTAAATGTGTTACTAAACCCAGCATTCACTATATCTGGTCTCCCACAGAACACAGAACAAGGAAATGCAATTATTTTAGTAAATATAAACTGCTAAATATCTTTCCTCATCAGCAGTATATAGCAGTCTTGTGGCTTCTATCAGTGCCCTGTTAAAGCTTGTAGGAGGAGTTTTCATACTTGCACTGGCTGTCCTATCAGGATGCAGGTCCCCTGACCCTATGTCTGGACAGTGCTGATTGGCCCTGTGCTGATTACATGTACTCTCCCAAGAGAATTTTTTTAGCAATACACGCCAAACTGAGCATGTACAGCCTGACTCCAAAGGCTCTGTCTTATCCGGACATGTTTTGGAGTCAGTGGAAAAGGAGGAGGATCTGTGCATACAAGATCAAACAGCCTTTTTACACAATGCAGAGGATTAACCCCTTAGGTTCCACAGTGAGTATAACAAGCATGATTTACTGCATATACAGACTGATTTTACTGTTGTGGGTTTAGTAACACTTTAAACCTCTTTCCAGGCCCACTAACATTTTTTTCTGTTTCTACACTGATTGCAGAACATGCACAAATTCAGTATATATTCACTTTGTCCTCAGTATACAGTCACTTTATGCTGTCACCTGCCTCATCTGCAGATGCTGGCAGTAAAAACGGGTGTCAGGACAAATGACTACATTACTGTGTAGAAGTTAGCGTTATGCCAAGAGCTCTGAGGGTCCATATTAACTAAAGCTATACTTTAAATAGTTGTATGAATAGCAGTTAAAAGTGTGCAGGCTGTCCAGTTCAGAATCGGACTCGGCTACTTTATTCCACCCCGCTTGTCAGAACACCTAAAGTGCACCACCAAAGAGCTAGCTGAGGATGCAAGGCCTTCTTTCTTCTAAGAGACTACATCACCCCCCCCCCCCCACAAAAGATTAAATCCATTGGTGCCATAAGGGCCCATACTTTCACCCAGGATTCTATTACTGAATGAGAGGGTCTAATGGCTTAAAGGTTAAATTCTTTGAACTGAACTAAATACAGTGTTTACACTGTGTATACGTGGTGTTGGGGAATAGAAGGGAGTGGTCTGACACGAAACGAGTCATTCCTCTGCCCTTCGCCTGCCTGAACCAATACAGCTCAATCCAAACCAGAGTTTGTTGGTTTAATATATGTTCTTGTTTTACATTTCCTCCAATTGTTATTCTTTGACTGTTTCTGCTGGCAGGGTTATTTTTCGCAGAAAATCTTTAGCTGGTGTCAGTTGTAAGTTACTGAGTTTTATTGCTAAGTAAAATAATAGTCAACTGCTTTACGCGTCTAGGTGTGTTTCTAAGTGCTTATTGTTATCACAAGGATGTCAGAACCCAGAGTGTCAGATGTGTCGGAGGACTTGCAATGTCAGGGCAACCATTGGGGCACAGTTCTTTTAAGTGGTCCTCATAGGGGTAGTACTACACTCCCCAAAACAAGGACCTTTTAAAAGGAAAATCATCTACAGCAATTTTAATTGACGATCCATAGGTTTTTCAATAGGAAACAGGAGTATGGTCAGCTATGCAGATGTAATTCAACCACCCTCTAGCAGATATTGTAGTCAATATCACCAAGGGTGCAAAATTCATGCAATAAGTCACAGCATAGGAATAGCTCAGGAAATGTCTTCAGATTTGATACAAAAGTTGCACAACACCAAGCAGGGCCCACAAGAATGATGTCAGAATGTATTTACAACATACAGTATACTAGAACTGCTGGGGGGGGGGGGGGGGTTACAAAAAGTGCATCTATCCTTTACAGGAGATTACAGTGGATTTGTATATTTTTAATTTATTTATTATAGTCGGATATAAAAAATAAAAAAAAATTAATGAAATATTTATGTTGATATTATACTGTACATTATTTATTAGCAGTTGGCAGAGCTTTAGCCTCCTTTTCACATATTTATAGGACCCCCATTAGCGTCTGTGTTGAAAAAAGCTTGTTGTTTACAGACATCAGTATTTGAAGCTAAAATGATCCCACAGAAGTGGATGACTCATCACAGTGACTCCTCGCTGTGACCCTCATCATCAGTCTAAAGTTTTAGTCCAATTCAGGAGCCTCTTTAGTTAACCTACAGTGCTCCGGGAATCCTTTGCCATGTATTAAATGTTAATTTGTGAAACAAAAAGTTGTGTAAACATAATGAAAAATAAAAAAATTTACAACATAGACAAATACAATCAACTCAAAATCTTTACTGTGTTATTTTAGGTTAATTGTTAAAGACATTACCGCATTCTGTCTTTGGAATCATCTGGGAAGAAGTTGTTTTTTTCTCGTAAGACCTCAACATCAGACCAATGGCCTCTTCTGTTCACCGTGTGCTGCACTCGTGATGCCAGCTGCAGGGTGCTTGGTAAGACATGGCTGGGGGACACTGTGCAGAGATGATGGATTGTTTGATGAGCAGCAGATCTGGAAAAGAGAAATACATTATTTTTTTAATTATAAGATGTAAGAGAACATTATTTTTTTAAATCCAAACACACAAAAACCGTGTCATTATTGATCACTTTATCAGGTCCAATCTATACTGTGGAGGGCAAGTGTCAATTTTTTAGCTAAGCAACCAAATATGTTTCTTAACCACTTGACCACTGGGCACTTAAACCCCCTTAATAACCAGACCAATTTTCAGCTTTCGGTGCTCTCACATTTTGAATGACAATTACTCAGTCATACAACACTGTACCCATATGAATTTTTTGTCCTTTTTTTCCACACAAATAGAGCTTTCTTTTGGTGGTATTTAATCACTGTTGAGTTTTTTATTTTTTGCGCTATAAGAGAAAAAAGACTGAAAATTTTGTAAAAAAATTATATTTTTTTCGTTTCTGTTATAAAATTTTGCAAATTACTATTTTTTCTTCATAAATTTTGGCCAAAATTTATACTGCTACATATCTTTGGTAAAAATAAGTACAAATTGGTGGATATTATTTGGTCTTTGTGAAAGTTATAGAGTCCACAAGCTATGGTGCCAATATCTGAAAATTGATCACACCTGAAGTACTGACGGCCGATCTCATTTCTTGAGACCCTAACATGCCAGAAAAGTACAAATACCCCCCAAATGACCCCTTTTTGGAAAGAAGACATTCCAAGGTATTCAGAAAGAGGCATTGTGAGTTTTTTAAAGTTGTCATTTTTTCCCACAATTCTTTGCAAAATCAAGATTTTTTTTTTCTCTTTTTTTTTTCACAAAATTGTCATATTAGCAGGTTATTTCTCACACACAGCATATGCATTCCACAAATTACACCCCAAAACACATTCTGCTATTACTCCCGAGTATGGCGATACCACATGTGTGAGACTTTTACACAGCGTGGCCACATAGAGAGGCCCAACATGCAGGGAGCACCTTCAGGCGTTCTGGAGCACCCAGGCCAATTCTGACATTTCTCTCCTACATGTAAAAATCATCATTTATTTGCTAGAAAATTACATAGAACCCCAAAACATTATATATGTTTTTTTAGCAAAGACCTTAGAGAATATAATGGTGGTTGTTGCAACTTTTTATCTCGCACGATATTTGCGCAGCAATTTTTTTAACGCGTTTTTTACGGAAAAAAAATGTTTTGTGCTTAAAAAAAAAAAACAGTAAAGTTAGCCCAATGTTTTTGCATAATGTGAAAGATGAAGTTACGCCGAGTAAATAGAAACCTAACATGTCACCCTTAAAAATTGCAAACACTCGTGGAATGGCGCCAAACTTCGCTACTTAAAAAAATCCCCATAGGAGACGCTTTAAATATTTTTACTGGTTACATGATTTTAGTTACAGAGGAGGTCTAGGGCCAAAATGATTGCTCTCGCTCTAACGTTCGCAGAGATACCTCACATGTGTGGTTTGAAAACCGTTTTCATATGTGGGCGGGACTTACGTATGCGTTCGCTTCTGTATGCGAGCTCACGGGGACAGGGGCGCTTTAAAAAAAATATTTTTTTTTTATTGTTCATTTTACTTCATTTATTTTAGTTTGACATGTTTTTCCGCCCCAAAAAATTTTTTGATCACTTTTATACCTATTACAAGGAACGTAAACATCTCTTGTAATAGGAATATGGCATGACAGGTCCTCTTTACAGTGAGATATGGGGTCAATAAGACCCCACATCTCACCTGTAGGCTGGGAAGCCTGAAAAAAAAACAAAAAAAAACAACAATCCTGGCTTTGATCGTAGCGGTGAGTCGGTAGAAGCACCGGAGGGCAGCGGGAGGGGGGGACATCCCCTCTCGCCTCCCGTAAGAATGATCAAGCAGCGGAACAGCCGCTATGATTGTTCTTATGGTGTAGGGAATCGCCGGCTGAAAAAGCTGATATCTGAATGATGCCTGTAGCTGCACCCATCATTCAGATATCCCCGCACAAAGTCAAGGACGTCATATGACGGCCGGCGGGCGGGAAGTGGGCATTGCGGAGTATTGCCGGGCATTGCGGAGTATTGCCGGGCATTGCGGAGTATTGCCGGGCATTGCGGAGTATTGCGGACTATGGCAGGGTATTGCGGAGTATGGCAGGGTATTGCACGGGGTATTGCACAGGGTATTGCAGGGTATTGCAGAGTATTGTGCAGGGTATTGCAGAGTATTGTGCAGGGTATTGCAGAGTATTGCGCAGGGTATTGCAGAGTATTGCGCAGGGTATTGCAGAGTATTGCGCAGGGTATTGCAGAGTATTGTGCAGGGTATTGCAGTATTTTGCAGAGTATTGCGCAGGGTATTGCAGAGTATTGCGCAGGGTATTGCAGAGTATTGCGCAGGGTATTGCAGAGTATTGTGCAGGGTATTGCAGAGTATTGCGCAGGGTATTGCAGAGTATTGCGCAGGGTATTGCAGAGTATTTTGCAGGGTATTGCAGAGTATTGCACAGGGTATTGCAGAGTATTGCGCAGGGTATTGCAGAGTATTGCGCAGGGTATTGCAGAGTATTTTGCAGGGTATTGCAGAGTATTTTGCAGGGTTTTGCAGAGTATTGCGCAGGGTATTGCAGAGTATTGCGCAGGGTATTGCAGAGTATTGCGCAGGGTATTGCAGAGTATTGTGCCAGGGTATTGCAGAGTATTGCACCAGGGTATTGCAGAGTATTTTGCAGAGTATTGCGCAGGGTATTTTGCAGAGTATTGGCAGGGTGTATTGCAGAGTATTGGCAGGGTGTATTGCAGAGTATTGCACAGGGATGGCTGAGCAGGGATGGATGGATGGCTGGATATGTGACTGCAATTGTCACAGATCCAGCCCACAGAGCTGCTGCTGCCATCCGCTCCCTCCCCTCTCCTCTCACACTTTCCCGATCGGTACAGAGAGGGGAGGGAGGAACCGGCGTCATCAAATGACGCCGGTCTGTTTACAAGTGATTGCTCCGTCATTTGACGGAGCGATCACGTGGTAAACGGCCGCTATCGGCGGCGATTTACCGCGATTCGTGATCCGCCGGGTCCTCTGGACCCGGCGGTCACGGAGTTTCCCGTGTGCGCGCCCCAGGGGGCGCGCGGGAGCGCGATTCTGGGAGGACGTTATATAACGTCCTCCCAGAGTTAAGCAACCACCTTGTCGACGTTATTTGTCGGCAGGCGGTTGTTAAGTGGTTAATAAGACATTTTCCTACATTCAGTTTGCTGGATTAACAAGGTCATCACATGCAAAATTGGTTAGAACCACTACCACTGCACCTGTATTAAAGGGAATGTGTAGTAGTTTCTTATATTCTTGTATACAGTATATGTATTTATTATGAGCAGGGCTAAAATAAACAATAAAAAAAAAAAAATCTTAGATTTCTAGAAATGTGTATGTCAGTCAGGTAAATATAAAATATTGTGTATTAATGTATTGTATTGCAAGCAGGTGGAGCTCTAGGCCTCTTTTTTCTCAGTCTCCTTACCTCCTGGGAAAACCAGTATTGTTTACATTCCCTGTTTCTCTATAAAAGTGATAGAAACAAATTAAAGAAACAAAGTAAAAAAATAAAAATAAATAATAAAATTTAATTTTAAAGCGCCCCCATCTTCCCGTGCTCATGCACAAAGGTGAAGGCACACATTGGTCCTGAATGCATATGTAAACGGCAATCACACCACACATGTGAAGTATTGCCACGAACGTCAGACAGAGAGAAAAATTTCTAGCACCAGGCCTCCTCTAACTCTAAACTGGTAACCTGTAAAGTGTCGCCTATGGAGATTTTTAATTACCATCCCATAAGCATGCGCAATTTTAAAGCATGACGTGTTAGGTATCTATTAACTCGGCGTAACACCATCTTTTATATTTTACCAACAAATTGGGTTTTATATTGTGTCTGTATATACAGTGGAACCTCGGATTGTGAGTAACGCGGTTAATGAGCGATTCGCAATACGAGCACTGTATTTTTAAAAATCCTAACTCGGTTTGCGAGTGTTGTCTCGCAAAACGAGCAGGATTCAAGCCAAAGCGTTTGCAGTACCGCGTTTGGCCTGAGGTGGGGGGGCGCCGGAGCCGAACGGGGCCATTCGGAAATGCTCGGAAAGACTCGGAAATACGCCGTTCCGAGCCTTTTGCCCCCTACACACAATCGCGATTTCTGACCGTGTATATACTCCATCGCACTTTTTTTGTCAGAATTTGATTTGATTTGATTTATTGTCATTGTAAAAACAAATTCACAATGAAATTACATTTCTTTCACTCACAACTTCAGCTCTCACAGCCTCTCACACGCTCATTGGAGTAGCCACACCAGCAGCTGCGTCTCTGCGCGCTGCCAAAGAAAATCCCTAAAATTTCCGACAAGAAAAGATTGAGAGCAGGTTCTCTATTTTCGGTACAGGAAAAATTCCTATCACAAATCGCGTTCGTCTGTATGCAATTACGATGCGCAAAAAAACATGCATGCTCAGAATCAAGCAAAAGAGCCAAACTGCCTATTGAACTTCATTGATCTCGGCTCGTTGTACGTGTTGTACGTCACCGCGTTCTTGACAGTCGGAATTTCAGCCCAGATTTGTGTGCCCATGTGTATGCAAGACAATTTTGAGCCGTTTTCCTGCTGAAAAAAAAAATATGCGGTTTTCGTGTCGGAAATCGCAATCGTGTGTACGAGGCATTTCCGAGGTTTGCCTAGGTCAGCCGAGCTGTCCTCTGGCCTTTTTGTGTGTTTCCGAGGCTCCCCGGTGCCCCCCCACCTCTGGCCACATGCGGTATTGCATGCCATTGAAGTCAATGCGGAACTAATTATTTTTGTTTCCATTGACTTCAAATGAGGAAACTCGCTTTGATATGCGACTACTTTGGATTACGAGCATTCTCCTGGAACAGATTATGCTCGTAATCCGAGGTTCCACTGTATAAACATTTATGAAAGTGTATTTTTTCCCAAAAATTTGCAGTTGAAAAGTAGCGCAATACTGCCCAAATACCACGTGACATAAAAATTTGCAAATTCAACATTTTATTCTCTAGGGCTTCTGCTAAAAAATGTATATATCATTTTTGGGGGTTCTAAGTAATTTTATAGCAAAAAATATAGATTTTTACTTGTATTATACAGGATTTATATAGCGCCAACAGTTCGTGCGGCACTTTACAATATAAAAGTGAGACAGTACATTTACAATACATTAAAACACAAGAAGGTTAAGAGGGCCCTGCTCATAACAGTTTACAATATAAGAGCAGGGGCAAGTGGTACAAAAGGTAATAACTGTGGGGGATGAGCTGATGGAAGTGACAAAAGGTTAGTTGGAGCGCGATAGGCTTTCCTGAAGAGATGAGTTTTCAGGGATCACCTAAAGTCAGCCAGAGTAGGAGATATCCGGACAGATTGAGGTAGAGAGTTCCAGAGGATGGGAGAGGCTCTAGAGAAATGTCCTGGAGACGAGCATGGGAGGAGGAGACAATGGAGCTTGAGAGCAGGAGGTCTTGAGAGGAACGGAAAGGACAGTAAACAAAAAGTGTCAAAAATAGCTTGTCTTCAAGTGGTTAAGGACATTTACGATTTCTATATGTTTCCTATAACATAGTGCATCTTCACGTTTAAGATTCAAGTCCAATTTAAATCTCTCAGTAGCAAGATATTAAAATTGACCATTTTTGAAGAAAATAAAAAAGCTTTTTTTTTTATGTAGTTGTTAGAAGAGCAACTGCTCATTTAGTAAACAATCTGACATTTTGCAGGCAATAAAGGTAATAGCTGGGACCTCTAAACTGACCAATAAGAGCCAAACCTGTCATAAAAACAAACTATTTTAAAGCTGAATAGAGAGTAGCATTTACGGAGCCTGAAGCATTCCACTAATGTCTAGTGTTTTCCCTCTAGTAGAAACCATGAAGCTGACCCCAGTTGGGTTGTCACCCTGTCACCTTCGTCCTTTCTTTTAATGACAAGGCAAGAGAGTCTACGTTTGGCACAGTCAGCCTGACAGATGCTTCGGGAACTTTCCTCATTGGTAAACATTCCCAGAAGTCTATCAACAGAAAAAAAGTTGTTTTTGGTATGTTGCAGGTAAAAAGGTGCATGTTTTTACAGCCTCGCGTCTCCTCGTTCCAGCTATTTATCATTCTTTATGTGTGGAGACAGAGGAGTGCTGTAGCTCTGTGTGTGGCCGATCTCTCCATAATGCACAGCAGAAAAACGTTTTTTGCTTTGTGAGTGCGGAGGGGAGAGGTAGAACTGTCAGTGCATTGATAATATGACAGCAAGTACATGGAGGGGGGCTTCCATTGTCGATGCTGATAGTTGTGCAAAATCTGACCTCGCTAAAGCCACCCCAGAGGATTGCAGATAAGTAAGGACATGTACGGGGTCACCTAAATGCCAAGGTGACTGCTCTAGAAAAGGAGGCCTCCTTTTTTACGATATGGTCTTGGAGTGACTTAATGAAAGCACGTTATTGGCTCATAAAGGTCAACAATCCTATTCTTCTTGAGTCAGGAAATATTTGGAATTGATCCTATACTGAGTAATGTCATAATGCTGTTAAAGGGCAAATATATCTGGATTACAATTGCTTTTTATAGAAGAGATCATTTAAAGAAATCCCTGATATGTGTGAAAAGTAACAATAATATATTAAAACTAGAAATTTTTAAAATAAATGTCTGAAATCTTTCCTGAAGTAGGCGACTTCCTTTTCAATTTTCCAACAGAAGGACACTGCAGAAAACTTCTCAAAAACCTTGCAGGTGATCACAATATATGATAATCAAAGTGGACCTTCATGTAAAAATGAAAGTACCTCTAATGTGCCTCTCCTCCCCCTTCTTTTACATTATTGTAAGTTTTTTTTTGGGGGGGGGGGGCAGGTACCTTTTCTGACAGGTACACGCTCTTCCCCCCTACCCACCCACAACCTCCTTGGACATGTCACAGGTTCCAGGAGGCTGCGAGACCAATCTGTCAGTGCAGCACGATTTCACGCATGCGCAGTGGGGAGCCAGCTGTGAAACAGCAGGAAGTCACAGCCAGCTTCCCACAGCCAGGATGGTGGCAACAGGGATCCGAAAGCAAGCCAAGAACTGGCCCGGGTGAAGACAGCACTGGATCCCTGGGCTGATGAGTGTCTGTTTATTAAAGTTACAGTATTTGTAGCTGCTAGCTTTTCTAAGGATACTGTAGTTCCCCTTTTTATAGTTTAATCAGTTACCAAACTGATAATGTGATCAATATTGTATATAATACAATATTATATGTGATACAAAAAAGTGAAAAAGGAAGTGAAAAAAAAAAGTTACAAGTGTATGTGTATACTGCTATCTCCAAGAATTAAATACTCAATTCACAAACATATATAGAAAAAAAAGAGATTGCGCAAATTTAAATTACACAGTGAAGGAAGTTCCCCGCTCAAGCCAATGACGTAGGCGGGTCCGACATACCGAGGGGGCGGACCTGATGGGGAACTGCTCTCACTTTGGTAATACATGTATAGACCCGCCCCTTCTCATGTTCCGCATCTGGTCCGCTGAGCGGACCTGATGGGGAACTTTAGAAGGGGCGGGTCTATACATTTAAAATACTGAGAGGGAGTTCCCCATCAGGTCCGCTCAGGCACAACCAATGACGGACAGCGCTGGACATCGGGATTGCCGCGGGACACTGGATTTCATCGCTGGAATGTTTTTTTTTTTTTTTTTAATAAAGGACTTTTTCAAGGTGTTTGTGTGTTTTTTTAAACATTTTTTTACGCTTTCTTCGTGAAATGGTAGGGGTACAATGTACCCCTTACCAATTCACATAGGGGGGGGCGGGATCTGGGGGTCCCCTTTGTTAAAGGGGTCTTCCAGATTCCGATAAGCCCCCCGCCCGCAGACCCCCACAACCACCAGGCAAGGGTTGTGGGGATGAGGCCCTTGTTCCCATCAACATGGGGACATCCTCCCCATGTTGAGGGCATGTGGCCTGGTACGGTTCAGGAGGGAGGGGGGGCGCTCTCTCGTCCCCCCCTTTTCCCCTGCGGCCGGTCAGGTTGCGTGCTCGGATAAGGGGTCTGGTATGGATTTTTAGGGGGACTTCATTTTTTTAAAATTTGGGGTGGAGTTCCCCTTAAAATCCATGCCAGATCTGAAGGGCCTGGTATGGATATTTGGGGGAACCCCACGTCAATTTTTTTTAAAATTTGCGGCGGGGTTCCCCTTAATATCCATTCCAGACCTGAAGGGCCTGGTAATTTAATTCTGGGGAACCCCCACGCTTTTTTTTTTTTTTTTTTTATCAATGACTTTTCTATGTATTGCCGGGAGCCGACAATTCATTAATAGCCGCGAGTGAGTTTTAAATGACTTTTTTTCTTTCAAAAATGACATTTTTTGCAGGGACAGTTCTAAGCACGGGAAACATGCGCCACTTTACATGCATATCATACACACCCCCCAGGTACGAAATTTAAAGGAATATTTCACTTTTATTTTTTCATTTTAAGCATTATTAAAATCACTGCTCCCGAAAAAACGGCCGTTTTTAAAACTTCTTTTTGCATTGATACATGTCCCCTGGGGCAGGACCCGGGTCCCCAAACACTTTTTAGGAGAATAACTTGCATATAAGCCTTTATAATTAGCACTTTAGATTTCTTCCATAGATTTTTCGAATTTGCCGCGAACACCCCAATTTATTCGCTGTTCGGCGAACGGGCGAACAGGCAATGTTCGAGTCGAACATGAGTTCGACTCGAACTCGAAGCTCATCCCTAGTCCCGTGAAGGGAACTATCACAACTCCCAGTGGATGGCTGTAGAATCCCAGGTTGATAGAGGGAAGTGATAGAGGGAAGTGTAACAGCCCTTGCGTGTGGCAGATAGTAAGGTCCCGCCGGCATGCAGATATGAAGGCACAGCAAAGCAGCCCTTCAGATGGACACGGCATGCCCCGCCGGTGTCCGTGATGTCACCGGATCTCCGACGGAACTCCCTGAAGACCCGGAAGCCGGCGGAGAGGTGAGTACCGATCCAAAGAATTTTGATCGATCAAAAGAATTTTGATCGATCAAAAGAATTTTGATCGATCAAAACAATTAATCGATTAATCGAGGAATTAGTAGTTAATTTCCACAGCCCTACAAAAAAAACACATGAACATGTGAGTGAATCGATCAATGTGAATCAATTATTATTGTGTTAAAAAGTCCCAAACACAAAAAATAAACTTGAAATTAAGTAAAAATAAAGGTAACTTCTGATGCAGCACCTAAAGATCTGTAATGGCAACTGGTTGGTACTTTATATCCAAGCGGAGAAGAAAGCTAAAAGCCGGATGGCCTCTTACCGGAAAGGATGGACCCCAAATTATAGGGATCAAGCTCGCCTGATGTGCACAGTAATCAGCTGTGATGTTCCACCTGGTCTGCTCCAAACACTAGCACTCTCCTCCGTCAAAGACAACGAGACGTTTAGTAAGTTTCCAACCTTCCAGTCACTCTGCCTGATGCTCCTCCAGTAAGTATAAAGGATTTAGAAAATAAGGAACTTCATGATGCAGTAAAAATTGGTTGTTTATTCCAAAATTTTGCAAAAGGAACAGCGAAGAAATACGGTAAAAAACACAGCCACAAGCTTTCAGACTGCCAGCTGGTGCATGGTGACGTCACAAGATTCTCTCCAACGGACGCGTTTCTCTGTAACTAGCATAGACTGGGAACGGAGATAACTCTAGGACGTCACTCACCATGTAATTTATACTAGGCAGGGGAGACACCAGAGGTACAAAATGTATTTGTTCCTCCCAGGTGTCACACACATAAAACAATTTTTTATACGGCTAACATTGTTTAAAAACAAATATTTAAAAACAATATTCACAAACAATATTTAAAAGGGTTCCACATAAACCGCCACTCAGAAACCCCTTTTTTTTTACACCTGGGAGGAACAAATCAATTTTGTACCTCTGGTGTCTCCCCTGCCTAGTAAAAATTATGTCCCAGAGTTATTTCCGTTCCCAGTCGATGCTTGTTACAGGGAAAAGCGTCGGTTGGAGAGAATCTTGTGATGTCACCATGCACCAGCTGGCAGTCTAAAACCTTGTGGCTGTGTTTTGTACCGTATTTCTTCGCTGTTGCTTATGCAAAATTTGGGAATAAACTACCAATTTTTACTGCACCATGAAGTTCCCTTTTTTCTAAATCCTTTATACTTACTGGATGAGCATCAGGCAGAGTGACTGGAAGGTTGGAAACTTACTAAACGTCTCGTTGTCTTTGACAGAGGAGAGTGGCTAGTGTTTGGAGCAGACCGGGTGGAACATCACAGCTGATTACTGTGCACATCAGGCGAGCTTGTTCCCTATAATTTGGGGTCCATCCTGCTTTTAGCTTAGTTCTCTGCTTGGATATAAAGTACCGACCAGTTGCCATTGCAGATCTTTAGGTGCTGCATCAAAAGTCACAGTTTCCTTTTTTAAGCTGGCCATAGACTGATTGAAATTTAATCAAATTTCAATCAAGTTGTTGCTTTCCCTGCTCAACAGAAGTTGATCATTTGATTGACTTCTGTTGAAAGTACATACTGGAAAACAATTGTCAATCTGCAGCTTCAGCTGCTTAACAGTGTCAGAATATAATGTCATGGTGGGGGGGGGGATTCCTCCATCCACCCTGACTCTGTGGATGGTTACGGCTCATTCACACTTGAGTTTCGGGGGCAATAAACCTTTTTTTACCGCCACCAATCGCTACCCTCTTTAGCTGCAGAGGCAGCATCCGGGGGTGCCCAAATGCCGTGGAATTATAGCCCCTGTCACTTTCAAGTGAATAGGGCTGCTCTAGTGTGGAATTCAATAGGCTAAGGCTGGGGGTGAAGAGGTGATACATTGGTAGGTCCAGTATATCCATGTACACGGAATCCCCATGGGTAATACTTGAAACAGGTACAATAGCTTTGGTAAAAGTAGGTAATTTTGAGTGCCGCAATCTGGCCTACCCAGAATAGTGGGTATTCTTTCCAGACATCTAGTAAAAGAGAGGTGGATAGTTGTCAACATAGAGTGTATGATAGGAGGAGGTGAGGTAGATTCCAAAGTAGGTTAGGCATTTGATATTGAGTACAGAACATTTATCAACTGATGTATAAGGGCTCAAAAATTTTGAAAAGTGATAGTTGGCTTTGTGATGAACAGCATGATATCTGCAAACTCAATTTATGTTGGTGTCCCGCTATAGACGGGTAAATGTGAATGCATTTCAAAGATGTACTAAATATTTTTTGCTCAGACAAACACATTAATTCATGAATACTGCTTGCAAATTCCAGGTCAGTGATTCAGAAAATATTTAAGCCAAAGATAGCCAGACAACCAGTAACCTTCATACACTTATCACAGCAGATTTAATTAAAAGTGAATCTGAGAACCATGTTCTGTAAGGTTCTTAAATTGTGAATCTCCCTTATAATACATAGCGGATCCCCCAGAATCACACCCTCCCCCTTCCCTTCCCTACCTTACCTTCCTCCCTGCCCTAGTTCCACAAGAGTCTTCTTTTAAAGTCGTTATCTGCCACTGCTATAATGGCCACCTCTGGCTTTCACTCCTAACAACCCAGTTAGACTCCTTTAGCAGTCATGAGCTACATGTACACATTAAGTTTATAGTTAGCAGTGCCTTATATCTATTTTCTAAAATAAACGGATGCCTTATGCATTGTTATGTTTTGTATGCATGTCTTCTGTATTTAAGAAAATGTAAATAAAAATAAAAGTTGCACCATGCAGAAGGCACCTCCAGGCACAGGCATGTCAAAATCCTTTCCTTATTTAGCACCCAGGGTGCCCTAAATCCTCTGAATTATTGACATGCAAATATCAACTAAATTTCCTCAAGAGCCTGACCCCAGCCCTACCTCCTTAAGCCAACCTTAGATGGTTTCAATCTCGGACGGTTCCTGCTGAACCCAATACAAACAGTGTATGAGCAGGCCCAACTCGATCATACATTGACTCAGGTACAACCAGATACTGAAGGCAGGAAGGCACAGGAGAAATCACCATCCAGGTGAGCCGAGGAGATCCCACAGCAGGTAACCCCACAGGTGCTGGCCCAGCTCGCCACCGTGACAAACAAGGATACTTGGAATAGGCAGCTGCACACTGCAAGGTATACCAATAAAAACTTCTTTATTGTAATGTAGACAGATGCAGTCACAGGAATGAATGGAAGGTTAACATGTTTCAAACATCTTGTGCTTTGTGCTTAGCCATAACCAATGACTAAGCACAAGATGTGTGAAACATGTCAACCTTCCGTTCATTCCTGTGACTGCATCTGACTACATTACATTAAAGACGTTTTTATTGGTATCCCATTGCGGTGTGTGGCTACCTAATCCACATTTCCATGCCGGATTTTACATGCGATTATTGCTAGTGGCTGTTCTGGGGCAAGCAAAAATGACTGTGTACTCCTGGCGGGGACGCCCCCCCCCTTCCCCACCGGGAGAACACAATGGCTCCATGGGAGGGATTTCCCTGTCAACACTGTCTGTGGAATCAACCCGTGGTTGAAGGAAAGACAATTGCACAGTCTACGGCCGGCCTTAGACTCGCTACTAGCCACAGAGGCCAATCCATCATAACGATAGACCAATAGAGGTATTCCTCTGTAGGGCTCATTTGTATACTTTTTCCATGGAAAACTACTAGCTTTGTGATCTAGTAGTAGATAAAGTTGTAAAAAGACCATAGTTTCTATTTAACTAGCCTCAATTATACACCTTTTCAGAAACTTTCAATTATTGATTGAATAGGTACTTGTCCCTGATTTGGCTTCAATTAAAGGGTAGCTCCACTTTCATGGGGAAAAAAATTGCAAAGAAAAAAAAATATAGCATATTATTCAGAATAACAAAAAGTAGGAATCTGCAACAAAGTTTGTTAAAATCTTTGTAATGTACATAGATCACCCAGAGGAGAATGTTTTTTTCTCAACAAAAGTGGAGTTACGCTTTAATATACAAAAAGTTTCAATTTAGCCTGCCAAGGATAGGGCAATGTTGTAATGAAAGGTATTTTCACTAAACAGAGTATAGACATGAAGAAACAAATCAGAACATCTGCTTATCCCTGATCCTTAGACCACTTGTAAGGATTACTTGGTTCTCGGTTTCCAGGTGGCAAGAAGAGCCACAGGAGGGCGTGTCTTTGCTGTCTCCCGTCTTGTCAGTGGCACTGAATCCCCCTTCACATGAATGATGTCCGAAATGGTGACCTGGAGAAACACAATGCAGTCAAGACAAAGGAGTCAGAGGTTTAAAAAGGGAAAACAAGAATTTTCCAATCAGTAAAAATACAAACAGTTGTTCTTTCAACACCTAGTGATTACTAGCTCCTGCCCCTCCCGTTGAACACAGCCAGGCAGTCGCCACTACTCACAAAAGCTATCCGACCCTCTGTGTCAGCTTAACAAATAGTCTAAAGACTAATTTCTAATCATATGCAGTAGGACAGAAGTGTTTATTGCATTGAACATTTTATAAATACATCACCATGCTGTATATTTGCTCTGCTATTACTGTACATCACTATATTGAAAGCATTGTTCACAGTTTGATATATTCACATTACTGGGGTCCATGACAAGCACTACACATGCATCCAGAACTACCTTTTTGTAGGCTATGTCTCTTTATGAGTATTGTATATACTTGAAGATGTGCAGTAGTCATCACAATAAATAATTTGCATGGTAATCGCACTATTATATAAATAAGGACATACACTATATCACCATTACACGCACTTTACTCAACACTTCAAAAGGTTATTTGTTTTTTCCTCCCTGTTCATTGAAGGGCACTGGACATAATTAGTGATCTTCATGAGGGCCATGTCACACTAGTGATATTTGTCACTGGCAACAAATGACCAGTAAAAGGACTGCTATGAGTCCACTCATCTTCTCCTATTGCACCACACACATGCTTGCCTGGATTATTGAGATGTCTTTTCACTGCTGCACCATGACCAGTGTAATCGAGATATTCCCAACACTTTACCCATACCATTCTACGCCCTTAAATTACATACCCCTTATCTTAACCAATCTATAATAATTAGACCACACCAGAGTTGGAGTATAACTGGCCATAACAGCCTTTTTATTAAAACATAATTAGATAAAACTCCAATATAAAATAATACTTTCACTTCCATAACTTTAACAGTTTAACTCCCAGTCTGTTGGTCTCTGACGGCACCCCAAACTTTTAACACTTTTTCCACCAATACACTGCGGGACCAAAATTTTACCATACCAGGCCTCCAGCCGTGTCACAGCTCGGAGACAACCCCTTCCCGCAGTGCAACCTTACCCGTATTCCAGCAGACACCGTTCCACTGGAATACACCAGAGGGGCACATACCACCGATGAGCCCCCCACCACTTCCATCACATCTGTTTTATGCCACCGTCAAAGACCAAAGACACCGCCACAGCCTGCAAGGGTAACCCCTTACCCTTAAGGGCCCCCCACACCCGCAGGGCAAGCTGGATCCCATCCTGAATCCTCAATGCCCACAAATCCATCCCCACATCAGAAAGATGCACACCATCCCTCCGTAAATACATGCCCACATTTACCTCCAACTCCATGTGCCTTACCACCAGCCCCCGTTATTGGCAACCAACCTACCCACCAGTTTGTTTAACTTGATTCCCGCCTTGTTGATCCTCGCCACTGATCTCACCATCCGCCCGAGGTGCGCGCTACAACGTCAGACTATACCATCATCGTCCCCAGGAAGACCTCTCAAAGCACCAAGAAATCCGACTTCATAGCCGAGAACAGAGCCCCAGTGGCTCTGATCCCCAAGTCATCCCCCCACATGTAGTACCAAACGACCGGCGGTCTATCCAACCGGGCGTACCGATACACTTCTGGCACCACCCTACTCCACACTATGCCCGGGATGCCTATGCCCCCCAACACAAGCCTCCCTCCTGGGTATCCCCACTGCCTGCCTTTCTGTCAGACGTCTGCCCTCCTTGCTCCCCCAAAATACATATGAATGCCCTACCAACCAGACGAGGCGTGTAGAACCTCCATCTGAAATGAAAATACCACAACACAATTCAAAACCCCAGGAAAAAATACCCCATCATTGCCAATAACCACACTTGCGCACCCCTTCACTTCCCACATATTCCCACACACATCAGCTAATAAATGGGGGGGGGGCGTACATAAGAATGAAACCACCTGGACTCCCATCTCCTAAACTGTTTTACCGCCGCCTCATCCAACCCGCAGCGGGCAGCCCCAGTGGCCGCCCCGATGCGGAAGGAGTGTGAAGCGATATGCAACTGTACCGTCACCCCTCACCCCATTTGATCCGTCTGTGACCCCCTGAACCGCAACCTCACCCTATCGCCCGAGCACTCCACGTCCTGTACCAGTAACCCCCCAGTCCACAGTTTTGACGGGCCCACAAGCTCCCCCACCCTAAATGCCCCAAAATGCAACAGAAAACGCTGTATAGAACAACTTAACCCCATAAACAGCTGAACACACCCCGGCCAATGCCTCATAGATCACTTGTAAAAGAGAAAAAGACACAGGCCTCCCTGCATCCCTATGAGGGTGATACTTTTGACACCCCCCTTAACGCCTCCCTTACCCAGAAAACCGTAGTGAAATCCGGCATGCCCTGGAGTCCGAACAGAAACGCAGAGCCTGCCAGCTTCTTCTCGATCCCTGACACCGAACCCCCTGCCTCCATGCACCGAGTTACAAAGTAAACTACCAGCAACTCCACCTCAGACACGCCCAGCTCAGCATCCGCTAGCCGTCTGAATGCAACCCACTCCCTCCAGATTATTTGTATATGCCACCCATGTCTACCCACTTACCTACTGCCCGATCCTGAAACCGGGGACAGTGAATCAGCTAGTGTGTAGTCAAACCCCGGGTATGCATAGCATAGAGAAAACGTTCAACTGTAAGCACTCCGGTCGATGACTTGCACAACCCCAAATTGTCACAGTTCAATCTAAACTTCATATCCTTACACCATGCCTCCCACAACTCCGTAGCCCATACCACCGGAAACAGGTCCAGCAATACCATGTCCCAACTGAACCCCACTTCCCCAAAAGACTTGGGCCATGCCTCTGCACTCCATTACCCCTGAAAAATGCACCAAAACCCGTGGACTTTGCTGTATCATTGACCCATCCTAAATCAAAATTGCTCACCGGGTCCCCCATCCACCCCCATTGCCCGTTGTAAGTTTCCAAGAACGTGTGCCACACCTTCAAATCCTCCCCAATATCCTCATTAAGTCAAATGAAATGCGTATTGGCCCGCACCCCAGCCGCAGCAGCCGAATGCCCTTGACAAAAACCCACCCCTGGGAACAATCTAACTCGCAAAATTCAACTTACCCAGCAAGGAATGAAGTCCACGCAGTTGCACCTTCCTTTTCCCCATATCTCCCTAATCTCACCCCATAAAAAAGGGGGGGGAGGAGGGTCCAAAACAAAATTTTCCCAGGAAATGGATCGCCCGACCCATCAGGGACCACCCGTTAACAAAAAGAAGCTAAATTGTCAGAACATGGCACCTGAGATGGGGCATCCCATGGGCAGACACCGATTCACATAAACCCCCCCCCCCCAGCAGCATCCCAACAGCCAAAACTGTCCGGGTGTACCGGCAGCAGCCGGAACGCTGACTCAATGTCCGCCTTTGCCATGAGTGCCCCCACACAGTGCACACTTCAGGACCTATCAAGGAATTAACTGACCCCCTTCTTGGGAACGAGAGGTGATGAATAAGCCGAAGCTTAATCGATTACTTCTTATGCACCACCCCATCGGTGACACCACCAGATACCCGAGTGGGCTCTCCCGAAATGGCCCCCCATACGATCGAAAGCCACCTCTTTAGCCAATGTTTTCTGAAACCACCCCCGTCTAACCAGTGTTGGCCCCAAAATTTGCGCCAAGGGCGGCACAACCTCCTGAGAGCACGTAATTTTAAACCCCTCCTAGAAACCCACTCTCAGCCACTCCGCCAATGCCCTATCCAGATATCTACTTAGAAAAACCCCGTCCTTACCTCCAGCACCGGTGTCATCCTTCTTGCGAGCAAACTCCCTGAGACGCTTTCCGCCTTTGAAGCATCGAGACAAGGGGTGCTTCCCCCCGCATCCAGAGCATTCATGTTTAAAACGACAGGACCCCCCAAACTTGCCAGATCCTTCGTGAAACTGACAGCACACCCCCCCATGTTTTTCTCGGTCGGTGGTACAGAGTCATTTGTCCCCCCGACCCACCCCCCGAAAAAACTGTCTCGGTGCACGCGCCGAGGACATCAAACGCAGCCGAAGGCTGATATCCTTATGCACCCAACGAAGCATCAGACGAACTGCCCTACGCTGCCGACTGTTCGTCTTCACGCAGCCAAGCAGTCCCAACCTAACCCCCTAGGCCTCTCCCATCGCGTCCATATAACAGTACAGTGCCGAGCAATGTTCCCGGGTTTACTCACCTAACACGCTGGCCAAGATGGCGAATGCCCGCAGCCACTTCCCAAACCTCCTCGGGACCAATGGACACTTCCTCATCCCCTCATCCTACATTTGGAATCGTCTGGCTTACCTTGTCCAAATAAAACTTTCCATGGGGCAGTAATGAGAAAACCTCGACATACTCACCTTTCCTATTTTCCCTCTCCCCCCTGGTCAGGTGAGCCCACACGGGCCTTCCAAAGCAAATGCAAACCTTACCCTTAGCAGCATCGGCGATACGCACTATAACCGCCCTGGCTGCCACAGCAGGATCCCCTGCGTCCACCCCCACCGCCTAACTCACCTGATCACCTCCGACCCGTTCCGTCACGAGCCCTGAAGAGGACACGGGCGACACCACCTAAACCGACCCCCTTACCTGCCCGCCTACCAATGGCGCCGCCTGCGGGGAACCCCCTTTCAACCCTGCAAATCGCTCCATAATCAGCAATGGGGCCCCCGGCCCCAGGGGAGGCAGGCTGGTTGCCCGCCACCCCTGCCACAGGTGCAACAGCATCCCTGACCCCCGGCGTGGACCCCACACCGTTGGCAACGCCCCTGGCCCCACACCCCACGACTCACACAGTGCATTCATCAAATCAACAGGAATAATAGTGGTAGACTTACCGGGCTGACAGGGCACGTCCCCCACAGCCGCAGATCTCGCCTCCCCCGGTGCTGCGACCCCTCTGCAATCTTCCTCCTCCGATTTGGACAGCTTCCCCTCCGACCTCCGATCCCGGGCTGTAAGCACGGGTGTGATGAGCCACCCAGGCGAAGCCTGCCTGGAGGCTGCGACTCCCCCTGGCGCCGAATTGAAGTCCCTTCCTGGGGATCCACCACCACCGCCCTGCAGCGCCTGCACCCTCTTGACGAGCCCCGGGTAGGCCGCGACACCTGACCCCTGTTGTCCTGCACTTCAAGCCCCCCAGGCGAAGCCTGCCTGGAGGCCGCGACTCCCCCCGGCGCCGAATTGAAGTCCCCTCCTGGGGATCCACCACCACTTCCCTGCAGCGCCTGCGCCCAATGGACGAGCCTGTTGTCCTGCACTTCAAGCCCCCTAGGCGAAGCCTGCCTGGAGGCCGCGACTCCCCCTGGCGCTGAATTAAAATCCCCTCCTGGGGCCCTGCGGACGTGGCAACGCTTCCCCCCCCCGCTGAATCCCCCCCTCACTGCCGCCTGCCCAGAAGGGGGGGATTGCTCTACATGAGGTCCTCCGCCGCGAGGGCGAAGCCCGGGCGCCATGACAGCCGTAGCCCCGCCGATGCCGCGCGTACCGTCCGACTCACCCCGCGGCCGAAGCAGGCGCGCGCTTTCCCAGGGGTGGCCCGACGAGTCAGTCTGTGGGCTCCTGGGGTGGCAACTTTTTTTTTTATTTATTTATTTTTCCGATCGCGGGAGGGGGGGCGCGAATCACGGAAGGGGGGCCGCAAATCGCGGGAGGGGGCCGCAAATCGCGGAAGGGGGGGCCGCGAATCATGGGGGGGCGCGTCTAATGGGGCCCCAGGCCAGATCTGGGCCCCAAGCAGTTGTCCTGTCATGACGGCCCTGAATGAGGGCACCAACCTGGTCTCCCAGCCATTCTGGCTCCTTCGTTGCCGCAGCCGAGCGAGGATCAAAAACCACATCCGCCATTTTGTCTGAGGAGAGAAGTGAAAAACTTCCTCTCCCTTACTGTCTCCTCACAAAATGTTCCCGGGCGTTCCCGCTCCTTCATATTTAAAGCGCTCCTCCCCTCCAGCACTCCTGTCTCCTCCCTCTCCAAACTTTCCAGCTTTTTTAACCCTGTGTTTCCTTTCCTCTCCACCTTGTCATGCCCGGCCCTCCATTACTTTTTCTTTCTGTCTTTTCATTCCGGGCCTCCCTTTACTAGTAATTGAGAATTTGCAGCATACTGGTAAATGTAGTAGTGATGTCCACAAATTGACAAATGCATCTTACTACAACGGTAGTTTGCCGTAGCCCTTAAAGTGTCACTAAACCCACATAATACAAAAAACTATCAAAAAATGGTGTATTGCATGTTGTTCATACTCACTCAGTCACTATGAGATGAGTTTTTTGTATTCTACAAAAAACCTGGATGATCCTGCTGCTCTCTATCTCCACCCTCTTTTCATGTCCCCTAGCTAGGGATTTTGCAGCTGTGGTGGGAACTCTGCACATGCTCAGTTTTCAGTGAGTTTCTATTCTGAGCAATTCCTCCCTATCACATGTGAGCAGCCCATGTGACTATAGAGTCACACATGTGAGCATACACACAGTGGTAAATGACAGCCCACTCCCCCCTCGTCCTCAATGCCCACTAACCAGCCAAACACAATGGGGTGGGATATAGTGTGTAGATTAATGGAGGCTTCACCTCCTTCTTATTCTAAGACACAGGCTGGAGGGGCGGGACCACAGCCTGTGACTAGCAGAAATAAGCCCATACCATGTTATTTTCACAAGATAATAAAGATTTAATTTCAAATATATACTGTATTTGTATGCCAATTTAAGACAGTTTATTGACATTATTTATTTATTTATACTCTGTATTCCAAAGGCAGTTTTTTAATTTTGAACATGTGACCAGCAGCTCCTCCTGCTTATGTTTCCCTGCAGACAGACTGGGAAAGAGCTGGGTCATGGGACAGCTGTATATCAATTAACAAAAAGGTACTTACATATTTTTTTTATTAAAATAATTACAGTGCTATCATCCACATACAGAAATAGAAGGGTCAATGTATATTAAACAGTGTGTGTTTAGTATCACTTTAAGGTGTTAAAAACTAACTGAAACCCATTCAGGGTCTCGTTTACACTTGCTTCAAAACATGGCATTGGACATGCTTATTTAAAGCACTGAACGCCAACCAAAGCCCCTGCCACTAAACAAAATAGTTGGATTACAGTCCTGTTCGCACATTGGGTTTGCTTTGCTTAAAAAATTATACCCCTTGTTGCTTTAGTAGTGCTTCAAAGCATCTTCAAAGCCTCCATAGACGTGTATAACAAAGCTCGCTTGAAGCACCTACAGCTTTTGAGAGGTTTTAATTCAGCTTTAGCTTCGATTTGTTTTGGAGGTATTGCAGGTATGAGATAACAACACACACACACACACACACATAGGGCATTTGCCAAGCTTCATTAAAGCTTTAAAAAAAGCACCACTGAACCACCACTGAAGCCTCATCAAAGCATCCCTGAAGCACCACGAAGCATCGCAGAAACATCAAAAACACATCATTAAAGCATGTTGAAGCAGTAGGCACTTTAGTGTGTGTTGAAGTCGGAGGAAGTATAAATGAGTCCTTAGAGTCTTTGTTGTGATCTTTGAGGATCTTGGAGAATGAATACCTTCATATTAAAAGCATCTAGAAAGGTCAGGGAAGATTTGTTTTAAAGCTATTTTACAGTTTGTTAAGAATAGATATGTAGCTAGGACTATAGTTGCTGCTGACTTTTGTTTTTCCTCCTGTTGTTGTAGCAATATTCTTATGTGGAATTGACAGAGTTTAGTTGAACGTTTGCTTGTGTACAAATGCAGCAGCCATCATAAAGAAGACTATTAGTTGCACATTCAAATGTTACAGAAATGTGACAGCCATCTTTAAGGAGACCGCTGTGGGCAGCCAGTTTGGACATGTCTGGTTGCATCTTAAAAGAGAGGAGGAGGATGGGGATGGGGTAGAGGAGCTGGTGTAGGAGTGTGGAGGGACTAAGCTGCCCATCTGCAAGGCACCCAACCTCTGGAGATCCCCTCCCGAGTATTTTTGAAATTCTTCTGCTGGAGACAGTAATCGGGTGTGCTCAGGACACCGATGCAAGTGGCTGTCACCCAAGGACACTTGAAAGCCAGGGGACAAGCCGCTATTCGGGGCTTTGACTTGGAAATTGGGAGTCTACTCCCTGGGAGGGTGAGAGGCATTTGGTGAACACTGTGTGACTGCACTGCCTGATATTGCCTTCTCTCCCCCTCTGAGGGCTAAAGTTATACCTAACTCAGTCTGCGTGAACGCATAGAGTGAGCGTGGGACTGGTCAAAGCTCAAACTTCAGCAGGTAGACTTTCTTCTCTGCTGGGACAGTATCATTTATTAAAGGGCCCTGCTGCTTCTGACCAACATACCTATCTCATCTACCATTGGCCAGTGAAGGAGGGACTGTTTAGCTGCAATATTTAGCTTTTTATTGCTCTTGATTAGGGATGAGCCGAACACCCCCTGGTTCGGTTCGCGGCAGAACATGCGAACGGACCAAAAGTTTGTGCGAACTTTCGAACACCGTTAAAGTCTATGGGACTTGAACGTCAAAAATCAAAAGTGCAAATTTTAAAGGCTAATATGCAAGTTATTGTCCTAAAAAGTGCTTGGGGACCCGGGTCCTGCCCCAGGGGACATGTATCAATGCAAAAAAAGTTTTAAAAACTGCCTTTTTTTCGGGAGCAGTGATTTTAATAATGCTTAAAGTGAAAAAATAAAAGTAAAATATTCCTTTAAATATCGTACCTGGGGGGTGTTTATAGTATGCCTGTGAAGTGGCACGTGTTTCCCATGTTTAGAACTGTCCCTGCACAAAATGGCATTTCTAAAGGAATAAAAGTCATTTAAAACTGCTTGCGGCTGTAATGTAATGTCGGGTCCCGGCAATATGGATGAAAATTATTGATAAAAATGGCATGGGTAACCCCCCCAGCCCATTACCAGGCCCTTTGGATATTGTATGGATATTAAGGGGAACCCCACACCCAAATTAAAAAAAGAAAAGGCGTGGGGCCCCCAGGCCCTATATATATATATATATATATATATACTCTGAACGGCAGTATACAGGCGGTCCAAACAAGACAGGAACTGTAGGTTTGTTCTTAAGTTGAATCTGTTTGTAATTTGGAACAGGTAAATTTTGTAAGTGTAGCTCCAGCCAAAAAAATACATTTTTAAGCTTTAACATTTGTTTTGCTGTCTGTGCCCCTGTTCAGAAAATTTCACCTCACTTTCTGTCCCAATGATAATTGGATTTTGAAAATTTGTTTTTTTTAGGTAAACAAGGATTGGTGATAAAGCATCAGTGGAGACACCTTTTTCCCATATTAACTCTTACAGGAGAGAATTACCCTTCCTAGGGGTAGATTTCCTCTCACTTCCTGTTGTCTCCCTCTGTTTGTAAATAGGAGCCATTTGTAAGTCGGATGTTTGAAAGTAGGGGACCGCCTGTATATACTATACGGCCTGCCCTATATACTCTGCAGAAAATTGGGCCTTAGGTGTTGGTGGCACCAGAACACTGTAAGCCCTCACAGTTACTCTTGGTGGGCGCTGGAACGGGCCCTGCAGTGAAATATTATATCAATAATTGTAATCACATGCCCCTGTTGAACAGGGGCAGAAAAATTGGGCCCTAGGCAGTGGTGGTGGTCGCAAAACACTGTAAAGCCTCACAGATAATCTAGTTGAGCGCAGGAACTAGCCCTGCTGCAAAATATTACAGCAAAAATTGTAATTACACGCCCCTGTTAAACAGGGGCAGAAAAATTGGGCCTTAGGCGGTGGTGGTGGTGGCACAACACTGTAAAGCCTCACAGATACTCTTGTTGAGCGCAGGAACGGGCCCTGCTGAGAAATATTAGATCAAAAAATAGGATTTTTTTGTACTCACCGTAAAATCCTTTTCTCTGACGTCCATGGACTGACACAGCATCTTCAATCTTGAGAAAGTGGGTTATGTTCCTGCTCATAGGAGAAGACTAGGCAGAATGTTAGATGTTTTAACATACATTCATTTACCAGAACTGTACAGCCCCGCCCAGGGGGCGGTCCCTCTGGACATAACCCTCCTACCTACAGCCAGCAGCCTCAGTTCGTATTAAAGCAGTACAAATACAAAAAAGGAGGGGTGGGTGCTGTGTCAGTCCATGGACGTCAGAGAAAAGGATTTTACGGTGAGTACAAAAAAATCCTATTTTCTCTTAACGTCCATGGACTGACAGCATCTTCAATCTTGACAAAGTGGGATGTCCCAAAGCAGTGTCAAAGAACGAGGGGTGGGAACAGTATCAAGGAAAAACCAAGCTACACCCCAAACAAGCAGAGCTCCTCAACGGAGGAGTTGCAACATTAAACAGCCGCCTGCAAAACCTTGTGGCCGAAGGAAGCATCAGAAGATACAGCCACATCAACCTTATAGAACTTTGAAAAGGTATGTGTGGACGACCAGGTCGCCACCTTGCACACTTGTGCAACAGACGCTTGATGTCGGAAAGCCCGGGAAGCACCAATTGCCCTGGTTGAATGCGCCATAACCGGAAAGGGAGGCGCCCACCCCTTAAGGGCATAGGCCTGTATGACAGTCTGTCTGATCCACCTAGAAATGGTGGCAGACGAAACCGCTTGGCCCTGTTTTGGACTAGACACAGACACAAACAGCGAGTCAGACTTCCTAAATGAAGCCGTAGCAGACAGGCACACACGTAAAGCACGTACTACGTCTAACGTGTAAAGCGTAAACTCCCTGGGATGCGATGGACGAGGACATAAAGACGGAAGCACAATGTCCTCATTAAGGTGGAAGGCCGAGACCACCTTCGGGAGAAAAGAAGGCTGCGGGCGCAGCACTGCCTTATCCTTATGGAGGACCAAGTATGGCAGCTTGCAAGACAAGGCCGCCAATTCAAAAACCTTTCTGACAGAAGTAATGGCTACTAGAAAAGACACCTTCTGAGAAAAAGTTAAGAGAGGAATCTCTCTGATGTTTTCAAAAGGAGGTTCTTGAAGAACCGAGAGCACCAAATTCAAATCCCAAGGAGGAAGAGGTGGTTTAATAGGGGGGAGCACATGGCGGACCCCGTGTACGAAGGTACTAATCAAAGAATGGCCCGCTGGCGGTCGCTGAAAGAGAACGGCCAAAGCCGAAATCTGACCCTTAATGGTGCTTAAAGCAAGCCTTTCGGTCACACCACGCTGTAAGAACAGCAGGATCCTGGGAACGGAATACGTCCGTGGACGCCAATCCAGCTCCTCGCACATAGTGATGTAGGCCCTCCAGGTACGGTGGTATATCTTCCTGGAGGAAGATTTCAGTGCCCTCAACATGGTTGAAATGACCGAATCCGAGAGACCCCGGGCTCTCAGCACCTGGCTTTCAATAGCCATGCCGTTAAAGCCAGCGACTGTAAGCAGGATGAAGTATGGGACCTTGAGACAGAAGGTCCTCCCGAACAGGTAGTCGCCATGGAACGTCTGCGACTAGGCACACAAGAACAGCGTACCAAGGACGCCAATGCCAATCTGATGAGGATCACCAGAATCCCCTCGGCCTCCACCCTGCAAAGAAGGCGAGGAAGCAACTTCAGTGGAGGATAGGCATAAATCAGCAGATACCGACCCCACGGAGCCACCAACGCGTCTGCCCAGGGATCCCTGGACCTGGCCACGAATCTCGACACCTTGCGATTGAGTCGAGTTCCAGCAAGATAGGATCTCCCTTTGTAAGACTCGAGTGTGGAATTGGGCATACGGCACCGCCTCGAAGGAAGCCACCATGAGTCCCAGGACCCTCATGCAAAAACGGAGTGACGACCATTTGCGGGTCGTCAACACCTGTACCGCAGATTGAAGAGTCTATAATTTTTCCAAGGGTAGAAAAACCCTCGCCTCCGAGGAGTCCAAGATCAAGCCTAGGTACTCCAGATGCTGAGTCGGAACTAGGACCGACTTCTTAACGTTCAGCAGCCAGCCGAATTCCCGGAGGGCCTGACTGGCTATCACCACATTTTCCTCTAATTCTGAGCCAGAGCCTGCTCTCAGAAGAAGATCGTCACGATAGCCCACGATAGCAATGCCTCGCTGTCTCAGCAAAGCTAGAATCGGGGCAAGCACCTTGGTGAAAACCCGCGGTGCTGACGCCAAACTGAAGGGAAGAGCCACAAACTGATAGTGGTCTTCGCCTATCGCAAAGTGCAGAAACTTCTGGTGACCTACGCAGATTGGGACATACCAGTAGGCGTCCTTGATGTCCAAGGATGCCAGAAAATTGAAGCGCAGCAATCACAGAGCGAATGGATTCCATGCGGAATTTCCGAACCTTCACAAAGGCATTTAGGCCTTTGAGGTCCAGAATTGGACGGACCCCGTCCTTCTTTGGGACCACAAACAGATTCGAATAAAATCCCTGAAACCTCTCCCTTAACGGTACCGGCACAATCACTCCGCTCCCCAGCAAGTCTTGCACTGCCCTCAATAGGGCAGCTTGACGCGCCGGAAGGAGAGAGAGATTTGAGGGAAAGAATCTGTCTGGTGGCCAGGACAGGAACTCTATCCTGTACCCCGAGGTGACCACCTCACACACCCACCGGTTGGAGATCCGGGAGGTCCACCGATCCGTGAACCTGCAAAGTCATCCCCCCACCCCAGAGTCGGGCGGGGGCAAGACTTCATGCGGTGGCGGGTTTACTTGCCGGCTTGTTCGGCTTACGTACCCAGGGATGCTTCTGTCCTCCAGCCGCACCCTTGTCAGTCTGGAAGAATTTTCCCGTGGGATCTGACTGACGAAAAAACCTCTTCTGAGTGGGAAAGGAAGGACCCGGCTTACGGCGCGGCTCCTTCGCCCTAGTAGGCTGAGGAAGAAGGGTGCTCTTACCCCACGTGACATTATTAATAATGTCATCCAGGGAAGCACCAAAAAGTCTTCTGCCCTTGAAAGGCAAATCCATCAGGAGCTTCTTAGAGGCCAGGTCAGCAGACCAGCATTTTAACCAGATCAGGTGACGCAAAACCACCGCAGAGACTGAGGCCCCAGAGATAAGGGGGGCAGCGTCCAAAGTGGCATCGCACACATACACCAGGCCCTGTACCATTTGGTCGGCCAGTGCAATGCAATCTGGAGGAAGATTATGCTCCCGCACATTCTGGTGCAGAATCTTCGCCCATTCCATGAGTGTCTGAGACACCAGGGTCGCTGCTACAATAGGACGCAGCGCGGATCCCAGCATGGTGAACATGGCCCTGCTCACCACTTCCGATCTCCTATCGGTAGGGTCCTTAAAGGCAGGAGTACCTTCAACCGGGAGGGTCGTGGCTTTATTCAGAGGCCCATTTTTTAACCAGATTCTCCTCAAAATGTGTACCTAACCGGCAAACGCCACGAGACCGCAAAGGTCTTCTGCGGTTTTTCCCATACCTGGTGTCATGGATATGCATTAATGTCTGTCTGCCATCTTACCTTCCTCCTCATGTGTTCATCTAGAGACCAGACCTCCTTCACCTGGCTTCCTTTATAATCTCCTCCCAGCCTGACTCCACCCCAGGCCCTATCACTGAACACTATATTAACCTGTGCACTGCAAGCCTGTTTTGCTGATCAACGTGTTTGTTAGGCATTGTGTGTTTGGGTTCCTGCCTGCCGTGTGCTACGTCTGTCTCTCTGTTACGTTATTGGCTTGTCCCCGACTATCCCTGTCTGCTCGTGACCCTTGACCTTCGGCTCGTTCTTCGTTATCCTTGTCTGCTTGTGGCCCCTGACCTTCAGCTTGTTATTCGGTTCTCTCTTCGTGTGCTGCTGCTTCCCCTCTTTTCCCCTTATCCTACGGGGCGTGAGCTAGGAAACTCCAGGGGCCGCGACCTGGTCCCAGCCTGCAGCTAACATCCTCACCACTAGAGGCCCTGGAGAAGACCAGCTGGGTCTTAGACTCCGCGCCCTGGGGAATCTTGGCTCTAGCTTCCGTTTGGATCCCGGTTGTGCTCCTCTGGTCCCGCTTTCCACAACCACCCAGTTCCCTATCCGCAGAAGCCAGCCATAGGGTTCACTACCTCGCGGTGCACTCCTGTCCCCCTACGGTGTGCATCTGTCACCTGGCCACAGGTGACCCTGACAGTTTGATCAGCCATTAAACCCGGCTGACATCCCGCTTCCCGCGGATGATCCATTGCAGGGCATAGTTCGCAGACTTGAGACCCAGGAATCAAATCAGACTCAGGTGATGCGATTCCTCCAGGATCTGGCTTCTCGATTCGAGCAGCTTCAGGTCTCCTTGGGAACCCCGAATCCGCAACCCCAAGTACAACCAGCGGCTGTACCTATCGCACCAGTCGCAGCCTCACACTCACTAAGATTGCCAGCTCCGTTCCGTTTCTCTGGGGACTCCAAGGCCTGCAGGGGGTTTCTCAGCCAATGCACAATTCATTTTGAGCTTCAGCCTCAAAGCTTCCTGTCTGACCGGGCTAAGGTAGCCTATATCATTTCCCTCCTCTCCGGTGAAGCTTTGGCCTGGGCTGCCCCCCTGTGGGAGAGCAACGATCCGGTGGTTTCCAGTCTGTCCGATTTCTTGAAGCTCTTTCGTAACATCTTCGAAGAGCCGGCTCGGGCTTCTTCAGCGGCTAGTGCTGTCTTACGTCTTCGCCAAGAATCTAGTTCAGTGGGGCAATATGCTCTTCAGTTTCGTATCCACACAGCTGAATTGAGCTGGAATAATGAGGCCCTGGTCGCTACCTTTTTACATGGCCTCTCTGACCGAGTGAAAGACGAATTAGCGGGAAGAGCCATTCCCGTCGGTCTGGACGATGTAATTTCATTATGCAACCAGATCGACATTCGTTTTCAAGAGAGGTCCTTAGAAAAAAAACGCCAGCACTCTCTGGGTCCTAGCCAGTCTGAGCTCCCCTCCCTTCATTCCGTGGAGCATCCTCTACCTGCTGAAGAACCTATGCAGCTGGCTCGGACCAGACTAACCCCCGAAGAACGTGCTAGGCGCAGAACTCTGGGCTTGTGCCTCTATTGTGGGGGCAAGGGTCATTTTCGTGACTCCTGCTCGCTTCGTCCGGGAAACGCTCGGGTCTAATACATTTGGAAGGTGGAGTATTGGACCCAGAAACATCACCTTCTCGCCTGCTCTTGCCGGTGTTCCTTCATGTAGGCACTTCTCCTCAATCAACCCTTGCATACCTGGATTCCGGGGCTGCCGGCAATTTTATGGATTGGAGAACTGCTTCTTCTATGAAGCTTACCCTTTCACCTCTCACTACCCCATTGGTAGTCTCGGCAATTGATGGCACTGTTCTCCCAGGGGGCCCTATTCGCTTCCAGACGCTACCCATTAGGATGTCGGTAGGGATTCTCCACCAGGAGTGGATATCCTTTCTTATTCTACCCAAGGCCTCTACCCCAGTTGTATTGGGCCTCCCTTGGCTACAGCTCCACTCTCCACATGTGGACTGGGTC
Organism: Rana muscosa; assembly: GCA_029206835.1. NCBI lineage: Eukaryota > Metazoa > Chordata > Amphibia > Anura > Ranidae > Rana > Rana muscosa. Next base: position 144,706,091 of record CM055126.1, on the reverse strand, counting down.
TCTGGGCAGATCCTGGCCTGGGGTTCCTCATGTTTCTCGTCGTGTCTTCTCAAGGTGACCCCCAAGGAGAGTCTTCCGGTTGCTGCCACTTCTGTTTCTTCTGATCTTCCTGCTGCATACAGCGATTACCGGGATGTGTTCTGTAAGAAATCATTTGAGGTGCTTCCTCCCCACAGGTCTTTTGACTGTGCTATTGATCTTGTCCCCGGAGCTACTCTACCCAGGGGTCGTACCTACCCTCTGTCCATCCCAGAGACCCAGGCCATGTCGGAGTATGTCACAGAGAATCTGGAGAGAGGTTTCATCCGGAAATCCTCATCGCCTGCAGGGGCAGGGTTCTTTTTTGTTGCCAAAAAGGATGGTACCTTAAGACCCTGCATCGATTATCGGGGTTTAAATGCGGTTACTATTAAAAATCGATACCCCTTACCCTTAATATCTGAGCTATTCGATAGGTTGAAGGGGGCCTCCATTTTCACCAAGTTGGATCTCAGAGGCGCGTACAATCTCATTCGAATACGGGAGGGTGACGAATGGAAGACTGCATTCAACACTAGAGACGGGCATTACGAATATCTGGTGATGCCTTTTGGTCTGTGTAATGCTCCAGGCGTGTTTCAAAACTTTGTCAATGAAATCTTCAGAGATCTGCTGTACCAGTTTGTTGTCATCTATCTGGATGACATTCTGATCTTTTCTGAAAATCTGCTCGTCCACAGAAACCATGTCCGCACTGTACTTCAACGTCTTAGAGAGAACAATCTCTATGCCAAGCTAGAGAAATGTTCCTTTGAATGTTCTGAGGTCCTGTTTTTGGGGTGCTTCGTCTCATGTTCGGGTCTTCGTATGGACCCTGGGAAGGTCTTGGCTATCACCAACTGGCCTCTTCCTGCTAGCCTCAAGGCCACACAGCGCTTTCTTGGCTTCACTAATTATTATAGGCAGTTCATAAGGAATTACTCTTCCATTGCCGCACCTATTATCGCTTTGACCAAGAAGGGTGTGAATGCCAGAGACTGGCCTCCCGAAGCTGTCTCTGCATTTCACAACCTGAAACAGGCCTTTGTTTCTGGCCCCCTCTTGAGGAGACCAAATCCTGGGAATGCATTTTTTATTGAAGTGGACGCTTCCTCAATGGGGGTGGGAGCTGTGCTTCTTCAAATCTTTGAGAAGAGACGCCAACCATGTGCGTTCTTCTCCAAAAAAAATTCTCAGGCAGAGAGGAATTATGCCATCGGTGATCGGGAACTTCTCGCAATTAAATTGGCGTTAGAGGAGTGGCGTCATCTCTTGGAGGGTTCCCCTCACTCCATAACGATCTTTACCGATCGCAAGAATTTACAGTATCTACAGAATGCTAAACGTCTGAATCCTAGACAGGCCAGGTGGAGTCTCTTCTTTGCCCGTTTTAATTTCACGATTACCTACAAACCTGGTTCCTGCAACGGTCGGGCTGATGCGCTCTCTAGGTCATTTGACACTTTGGACGAGGAGTCCGCCCCTGAACCTGAGCCGATCATTCCCACCTCATGCATTGTTGCCCACTCTACCACCCTGAAGTCAAAAATTCCGCCTGGTAAGACCTTTGTCCCCACTGAGCTAAGAGCTAAGATCCTTCGTTGGGGACATGATTCCAAGGTGGCAGGGCATTCTGGATTCCTCCGATCCTTCCTACTCATCAGTCGTCACTACTGGTGGCCTAATCTCCGCTCAGACGTCAAAGACTACGTTAAAGCTTGTCATGTCTGTGCTCAGTCCAAATCCTCCACACAAGCTCCTGCTGGTCTCCTCATGCCCTTGCCCACTCCTAAGGAACCCTGGGCCCATATTGCCATGGATTTTATCACCGATCTCCCACTGTCTGAGAATAATACAGTCATTTGGGTGGTAATCGATCGATTCTCCAAGATGGCTCATTTTGTTCCTCTTCCTGGTCTTCCTTCTGCCCCTGCCTTGGTTCCCATTTTCATTCGGGAAATTCTCCGCCTACATGGGGTCCCTTCTCATATTGTTTCCGACAGGGGAGTCCAATTCACGTCTCGTTTTTGGAGAGCCTTTTGCAAATCCCTCAATATTGTTTTGGATTTTTCTTCTTCTTACCATCCCCAATCCAATGGACAGACTGAGAGGGTTAATCAGGAGTTAGAGGTCTTTCTTCGCACCTTTGTGTCTTCTCACCATGACGATTGGTCCTCTCTACTCCCGTGGGCAGAATTCTCCCATAACAATCATGTGAATACCAGTTCGCAGAAGACACCCTTTTTCACAGTTTATGGAAAACACCCTCAACTTCCTCTTCCCATGATCTGTTCTCCAGACATTCCAGCTTTGGCTTCGGTTCAGGAGTCTCTCAATTCCGTTTGGGGTCACGTTCATGATTCCCTCCGGGCAGCTGCTGAAAAATTCAAAGGCTTTGCCGACCGCCGCAGGCGTAAACCGCCTTCTCTTCAGCCTGGGGACAAAGTCTGGCTCTCTACCAGGAACATCAAGCTCCGAGTTCCTTCTCTGAAGTTTGCTCCACGATTCATCGGTCCATACACGGTAACTGCTAAACTGAATCCGGTTTGTTTCAAACTCCAGATTCCTAAGAGCCTTAAAATCACTAACTCCTTTCATGTTGCTCTTCTAAAGCCTTTAGTCCTCAATAAATTCTCTCGTCCTCTCCCTACCGTGCCGCCTGTCTCTGAGGATAATCATGAGTACGAGATCAGTCAAATTCTGGACTCCCGACTCTGTAAAGGCGTTCTTCAGTACCTCGTTCATTGGAAAGGGTTTGGTCCTGAGGAGAGGTCTTGGATCACTGCATCTGAGGTCTTTGCACCTCGTCTGTTAAAGGAGTTTCATCTGAAGTTTCCCTCTAAACCTGGGCCCAGGCGGGGAAGGGGGAGGCCTCGTAAGAGGGAGGGTACTGTCATGGATATGCATTAATGTCTGTCTGCCATCTTACCTTCCTCCTCATGTGTTCATCTAGAGACCAGACCTCCTTCACCTGGCTTCCTTTATAATCTCCTCCCAGCCTGACTCCACCCCAGGCCCTATCACTGAACACTATATTAACCTGTGCACTGCAAGCCTGCTTTGCTGATCAACGTGTTTGTTAGGCATTGTGTGTTTGGGTTCCTGCCTGCCGTGTGCTACGTCTGTCTCTCTGTTACGTTATTGGCTTGTCCCCGACTATCCCTGTTTGCTCGTGACCCTTGACCTTCGGCTCGTTCTTCGTTATCCTTGTCTGCTTGTGGCCCCTGACCTTCAGCTTGTTATTCGGTTCTCTCTTCGTGTGCTGCTGCTTCCCCTCTTTTCCCCTTATCCTACGGGGTGTGAGCTAGGAAACTCCAGGGGCCGCGACCTGGTCCCAGCCTGCAGCTAACATCCTCACCACTAGAGGCCCTGGAGAAGACCAGCTGGGTCTTAGACTCCGCGCCCTGGGGAATCTTGGCTCTAGCTTCCGTTTGGATCCCGGTTGTGCTCCTCTGGTCCCGCTTTCCACAACCACCCAGTTCCCTATCCGCAGAAGCCAGCCATAGGGTTCACTACCTCGCGGTGCACTCCTGTCCCCCTACGGTGTGCATCTGTCACCTGGCCACAGGTGACCCTGACACCTGGTCTATGAATTTGTCAAAGATGGGTGTATAGGGAAAAACTTCCTTTGAAGGATGCGCTTTAAATGAACCAAAGGAGACTGCCTCCACCAGAGGTTCCTCAGCTGCAGCATCCAGCTTGAGAATGTCCCTCACAGCATCAATGAGTTCACCAACAAGCGCCCTGTCATGCACTGACCCAGATAAGGAGCCTTCCTCACAAGGAATGTCCTGGTGAAACATATCCAAAAATTCAGAGCTAGGGTCCTGTGCCGCAGCAAGGCCCATCTCTGAATCAGAGCACTCCCCTGGAGATGGTGTGGGGAGAGGGAGCTTTTTAGCCCCCTTGCACTCGCACACCACTTCTATCCTGGCCACAAATGATTCCAGGACTGCCGACAACTGGTCCATAGGAACCGCAGGTGCAGGAGCACTGCCTGTTGCCTCTGACATGAAGGGGGAAGCAGGTGAAACTGACTCCATAATAACCAGCACCCTCTGAGACTTTGTCAAAGAGAAAGAGAAGTCCACCCTCTGGCTGCGCTGACTGTGGGGGTTACCCAAGGGACTCACCAACCCAGAGAGGACCACTCAGCTCCGCTGCCCGTGCACCGCTCCTAGAGTGAGTCGAGGCGACTGTGAGGAGATTTGCGCCATCCCAGTCAGCAGTAGAGGGCAAACTAGCATCAAAAAAAGCGCACGGCTACAACAAAATGGCCGCCGCTATTATAAGTGTGCCATGGGGGCGGCTACGGCAAAAGGCCGCCAATGCGGTTTACAATAGTAATAGAAACACACAGTAAACATGGCCCATGCTGACCCAGAGGCATCCCCACACATAAAGCAGACCCCATACGGACCCCACCCGGGGCAGAGTGACTCCAAGACACCCCCAGTCAGCGCATAGCTAGAGAAGGTGACAGAGAGTAGCAAAAAAACAAGGGGGGAACAGGGAAACCCCCCTACCATAAGAACACACAGCATGTACTCACCTGCTGAGGCAGGGGGAACAGTACCTACCCGTCCAGCGAGGACCCACTAGTGTGTTCCTGACAGACCTATCACAGTGCAGTGCTGAGTATCTGCCGGCCCGATCCACCGTGAAAGATACAGCAAAACTGTTCACACATTCGTGGACCCTGGAGCAAAAAGCTCACCGGCCATCCCAGGAGTCGTGGGGTATGTCGTGGACTGATCTCACGCAGAGCGAGGATCAGCACGCTCGATGATCGGACTGGGAAGACTACGAGGATAGCGAACTACCCAACCTGTTGCCCAGCCGACTGCTGATAGAAGATCTCAAAAATACATTTTTTTTTTTTTTAAAAGAATAAAATATTTCTTCAAGAGACTGCCTCTGAAGAGAGCTACGTCCTCTCCTCTGCTAGGCAGAAAAAAACTGAGGCTGCTGGCTGCAGGTAGGAGGGTTATGACCGGAGGGACCGCCCCCTGGGCTGGGCTGTACAGCTCTGGTAAATTAATGCATGTTAAAACATCTAACATTCTGCCTAGTCTTCTCCTATGAGCAGGAACATAACCCACTTTGTCAAGATTGAAGATGCTGTGTCAGTCCATGGACGGTAAGAAAAATTATAATTACAAGCCCCTGTTAAACAGGGGCAGAAAAATTAGGCGGTGGTGGTGGCACAACACTGTAAAGCCTCCCAGATACTCTTGTTGAGCGCAGAAACGGGCCCTGCTGAGAAATATTAGATCAAAAATTGTAATTACGCGCCCCTGTTAAACAGGGGCAGAAAAATTGGGCCTTAGGCAGTGGTGGTGGTGCCACAACAATGCAACCCCTCACAGATACTCTAGTTGAGCGCAGGAACGAGCCCTGCTGCGAAATATTACAGCAAAAAGTGTAATTGCACGCCCCTGTTAAACAGGGGCAGAAAAATTGGGCATGGTGGTGGTGCCCAGAAACAAAAATGTTCTTAGAAGCTATCAACATGAACATTGAGGAGGAATAAGATAGTAACTCAGCATAACAGGATAGTCACTCAGCATAGGCAGTCTTCAAGGGATCTCACATTCATAGTCAAATTATTTGGTTACATCAGCATCAGGTGCTTGGTAGCTGGTGATCCAAGACTGATTCATTTTTATGAAGGTGAGCCGATCAACTGAGTCTGTGGACAATTGCACTCTGTGATCGGTTACAAAGCCTCCAGCAGCACTGAATGTGCGTTCAGATAGAACGCTGGATGCAGGACAGGCCAGTAGCTCAATTGCATACTGTGCAAGCTCTGGCCAGTGATCCATCCTCAAGACCCAGTAACTCAGTGGATTTTCGGTTGGAAAGGTCTCCAAGTCTGATCTTGCCCCAAGGTATTCCTACACCATGTAAATCAGACGCTGGAGATGGTTGCTGGAACCGATCAGACCTTGGGGCTGCGGACTAAAAAATTGTCTGAACGCATCGGTCAGACGGCCACCTTCTCCACCGCTCCTTCTGTGACTGACCGAAGCCTCAGCAATACGTTGTCCAAGAGGACCAGGAGATTGTAACCTCCCAGGCTCTGGAAACGCATTGCACAAACCTTTCTGCAAGGCCTCCCAAAGATGTTTCTTCCTCTGCTCCCTCTGCAAAGGCTGGATAAGTTCCGCAACCTTACCTTTCGCAGGCTTTGCAGGATCAAGGAGGCCATGCAGCGTAGGTTTGCTGAGGCATTCGGTCCGGAGTCCTCTGGGTCACTAAGGACGACATGATCCACAGCCACCTCCTCCCAGCCATGTACAAGTCCATGGGTTTCTGGGGACTGAAAACGATCCCTTGAAGACTGCTGCTGATGCTGAGTGCTAGGCTCCACCTCCATGCTGACACAATCCTCATCCTCCTCCTCTTCCGGTGTGATCTGCGGGCCCGCAGGAATACTGTCTGGGTAAAGGGGGCCTTGAGAGGTAAGGAAGTCCTCCTCTTCCTCCCTCTGTTCTGCCTCAAGTGCCCTGTCCATTATTCCATGCAGCGTGTGCTCCAACAGGAAGACAAGAGGGACAGTATCACTGATGCATGCACTGTCACTGCTCACCATCCTCGTGGCCTCCTCAAACGGTGACAGCACCGTGCATGCATCCTTGATCAGTAGCCACTGGCGTGGGGAAAAAAGCCAAGCTTGCCTGACCCTGTCCTGGTGCCATACTCACACAGGTACTCATTGATGGCCCTCTGCTGAGTGTGCAGCCGCTGCAGCATTGCCAACATTGAGGTTCACCTGGTGGGCATGTCACAGATGAGGCGGTCCTTGGGCAGGTTGCATTCCTTTTGAAGGTCAGCCAGCCGAACACTGCCATTATATGACTGGCGGAAATGCCCACAGACTTTCCTGGCCTGCCTCAGGAGATCCTGTAAGCCCGGGTACCTGCACAAGAACAGCTGCACCACCAAATTAAGGACGTGAGCCAAACAGGGAACATGGGTCAAGTGTCCCTGTCAGAGGGCAGAAAGGAGGTTGGTGCCATTGTCGCAAACCACATTCTTGGCTGAAGCTGGAGAGGCGTCAACCACCTCTGAGCCTGCCCCTGCAGAGCTGACAGAATCTCTGCCCCAGTGTGGCTCCTGTCCCCTAAGCAGACCAACTCAAGCACCACATGGCATCTTTTTGCCTGAGTGGTTGTGTAGCCCCTAGAACGCCTACGGAGCACCGCTGGTTCCGAGGACAAATCTGCGCAGGAAGAGGCCATAGAGGAAGAAGAAGAGGAGGGGGTGATGGAGAGAGGTTTGGCAGAATCACCACTACCAGCATTTTGGAGGCATGGTGGCGGAACAACCTCCAACAATACTGCACCCTGTCCTACATCCTTCCCAGCTGTCAGCAGAGTTCCCCAGTGTGCCGTGAAAGAAAGGCAACGTCCCTGTCCATGCCTGCTGGACCATGAGTCAGCGGTAATATGCACCTTACCGCTGACCGCCCTGTCCAACGAGGCCAAGACATTGCCTTCCACATGCCGGTAGAGAGCTGGAATGGTTTAGAGAAAAAAAATGGTGTTTGGGAACCTGCCACTGAGGTACCACACATTCCACAAATTTTCAAAAGGGGGCAGAGTCTACCAGCTGAAAAGGCAGCAGTTGGAGTGCTAGCAATTTAGCCAAACTAGCATTCAGCCGCTGAGCATGTGGATGGCTGGGACCGAATTTCTTTTGACGGTTTAGCAACTGGGGTAGGGAAATTTGCCTGTTACAATCGGATTTAGGTGTACCGCTAGCAGATTGCCCGCAAGTGCTTGGGACACCTAATTCTACACCTTCATTCTTCTCAGTGCAGGTCTCTGAGAGGACTGAAGGTATAGTGGGGTTGGAGATCCCAGCTGATGAGGAGCAAGGAGAGGTCCGCCTTGTTCTTTGGTGTGGGTCTTTTAAGTACTGTTGCCAACGGACTGCATGGGAGGTCGACATATGTCTGGTCAAGCATGTGGTGCCCAAGCGGCTGTTGTTTTGGCCACGCTTGATATGCTTCAGACATATGTTGCAAACAGCAATGGTGCAATCTGCTGCACACGTCTCAAAAAAGGCCCACACCAAAGAACTTTTGAAAAAAACGCGCAGAGTCAGCAGCGCCCTGCACATGCGGAGCTCTGCGGTGTGATGCAGTCGGTTGGCTGCCCTTAAGCTGGCCCCTGGAGGGCATCCTACCTCATTGGAGATGTGCCTCCTCCTCCTCTCTTCTATCAGGCACCCACGTAGAGTCAGTGACCACATCATCCCCTCCCTCCTCGCCACTGGAGCAAACCTAGCAGTATGCTGCAGCTGGGGGAACATGACTGCCAGTTTCTTGTCCTTCTTGGGCACCCCCTCTCTCTGGGCTCATGTTACTGCCTCCCTTAACCTGGGTACCATCATCGGAGCCTTCAAAACGCTGTGCATCCTCCTGCAGCATGTACCCGACACTGTGGTCGAACAGTTTGGGGGACTCCTCTGTGCATGATGGTGGGGCTAGGGAAGGAGTGACTGATGACATTGAGCCAATGGAATAGGCCGCTTTGGCAGCTGCATTGGCAGCCAAAGTACTCTGAGCCTGGGTGACAGAGGATGAGGATGGCTTTGTGATCCACTCTACCAACTCTTCTGCATGTTGTGGCTCAACACGGCCAGCTGCCAAAAAAAAGGACAAGCATGCCCCACGGCCACGTGCTGAGGATGCACCGTGTCCACGACCAGCACTGTTGGCTGTTGACACAGAGCCTGCTTGCCCTCTTTTAGTGGCCTGTGAGCATCTGCCTCTCCTTGGTGGCCTTCCAGACATACTGTAAAACTAGATTAGCAAAACACCGCCTGAAGTTTACTAGAAAAAGTACACCAGGAATGGCCTGCAGTCAGATATAGGCTTGGTTAGACTGGATGCAGTGGATAAATATGTAGGAGACTGCATATATATTTTATGCACTGCAGATCACCGAATCACCTGCCTGGCCTGCCTGCCTGAAAGTGTATTTGAAAACATACACCAGGAATGGCCTGAAGTCAGGTATAGGCTTGGCTGGACTAGAATGTAGTGGATATATATGTAGAAGACTGTATACAGTGGGTACGGAAAGTATTCAGACCCCCTTACATTTTTCACTCTTTGTTATATTACAGCCATTTGCTAAAATCATTTAAGTTAATTTTTTTTCCTCATTAATGTACACACAGCACTCCATATTGACAGAAAAACACAGAATTTTTGACATTTTTGCAGATTTATTAAAAAAGAAAAACTGAAATATCACATGGTCCTAAGTATTCAGACCCTTTGCTCAGTATTTAGTAGAAGAACCCTTTTGATCTAATACAGCCATGAGTCTTTTTGGGAAAGATGCAACAAGTTTTTCACACCTGGATTTGGGGATCCTCTGCCATTCCTCCTTGCAGATCCTCTCCAGTTCTGTCAGGTTGGATGGTAAACGTTGGTGGACAGCCATTTTTAGGTCTCTCCAGAGATGCTCAATTGGGTTTAAGTCAGGGCTCTGGCTGGGCCATTCAAGAACAGTCACGGAGTTGTTGTGAAGTCACTCCTTCGTTATTTTAGCTGTGTGCTTAGGGTCATTGTCTTTCCCTTAAATGATCTTTTAACTTAAATGATTTTAGCAAATGGCTGCAATGTAACAAAGAGTGAAAAATTTAAGGGGGTCTGAATACTTTCCGTAGCCACTGTATATACTAAATGCACTGCAGCTAGCTGAATCACCTGCCTGCCTGAAGTATATTAGAAAAAGTACACCAGGAACGGTCTGCAGTCAGATCTAGCTAAACTGGATACAGTGTATATATATATATATATTGTGAGGGGGTTAGCTTGGCAGCGGGTGTGTGTGACCCCCGGGATGGGCTCCCCACACAAAAACAGGCCCAGCAAACGGAGGTTGTGGTTTTCAAAATCAAAAAAAAGGTGCGGTTTATTTTCTATTTACAGTGACAAAACACAGCAAAGCCAAAAGAAACATAAACAAATTAAATCCTGGTCAACTTGACCTCTGACTAAACATACAGGTTTCCTAACTAACAACTGGGATCAGCCTAGTGCTGTCCTAGTCCCTAAGTCCCTGGTTTTAAATGTCCAAGCAAATAGCCACACAGGCTTTGTCTCACCGGACAAGGGTTCACTCTCTCCAGGAAGTCCACACAGGTCTGCTTCCAGGCATGAGCTAACATCTAATGAAGCTGGGAGTTCTTATAGAGGCCTAAATGAGCTGACAAGTTTCAGCTGGTCTCATCAACTCCCTGTCTGTACGACGCCCCACACTCTCCCTAGAGGTATGAGTCATCCATGAGCCCACTAGCCTTAGCTGGGCTTATACAACTCTCCACCTAGTTGTATAAGTCGGCGTAAAGCCTGAATCTGGGCGAAATATATCTACCCCCCTGGATGCAACCAGGTGACTTTACCTTCCTGCTGTCACATACCCCCCCCTCTTGTTTTAACCTCGGGGTTGGAACACCAGCAATCAGGCATTCATGTACTCGAGACAAAGCATCCACATTCCCCATTTGAACGCCAGGGCGATGCTTTACTGTGAAGTTGAATTCCTGGAGGGCCAGGAACCACCTATTCACTCTTCTATTTGTTTCCTTGTTTTGAGCCATCCACTTTAACGGAGCGTGATCCGTAACCATGTCAAAGTGCCTACCTAGCAGGTAGTACCGAAGGGAATCTAGAGCCCACTTCACCGCTAAACACTCCTTTTCAACGGTGGCGTAATTTACCTCATGGGACTTCAACTTCCTGCTGAGGTAAATGACTGGGTGCTCTTCCCCGTTCCAGACCTGGGACAATACTGCTCCTAACCCCACATCTGACGCATCACTTTGTACGACAAAGTCTTTAGAGAAGTCGGGTGAGTACAACACTGGCTGGCTACATAAGGCTTGTTTCAAGAATTGGAATGCTGCCTCAGCCTCGGGGGTCCATTTAATCATGACCGACCCTTTCCCCTTCGTTAGGTTGGTTAGGGGCACAGCCTTAGAAGCAAAGTGGGGAATGAATCGCCGATAATACCCAGCGATTCCCAGAAAGGCTCGTACCTGCTTCTTGCTGTTGGGACGTGGCCAACTCTGGATGGCCTCGACTTTGTTGAGTTGGGGTTTTATTACTCCCCTCCCAATGGTGTACCCAAGATATTTGGCCTCGTCCTGCCCAATGGTACACTTCTTGGGGTTAGCCGTAAACCCCGCTTCCCGAACAGAGTCCAGGACTGCTTGCACTTTTGGCAGATGTGAGGCCCAATCTGTGCTATGGACAATTACGTCATCCAGGTAAGCCGCAGCATACTTCCGATGGGGCCTCAGCATCTGGTCCATTTTCCGCTGGAATGTGGCCGGCGCATTCTGTAACCCGAACGGCATTCTTTTATATTGGAACGCCCCGTCTGGGGTTACAAATGCGGTTTTCTCTTTGGCCGACTTGGCCAGGGGGATTTGCCAATACCCTTTTGTGAGGTCAAGAGTCGTCATGTATCGGGCTGTTCCCAGCCGGTCGATCAACTCATCTATACGTGGCATGGGGTAGGTGTCAAATTTTGTAACTTTGTTCAACTGACGAAAATCGTTACAAAATCGCCAGCTCCCATCCGGTTTAGGCACCAACACAATGGGACTAGACCAATCACTTTGGGACTCCTCTATCACCCCTAAGTTCAGCATTTTCTGTACTTCCTCCCGTATTGCCTCCCGTCGGGCCTCTGGGATCCGATAGGGTTTTAACTTCACCCTTTCACCGGGCGGGGTAATGATGTCATGCTCTACCCCAGATGTTTGTCCCGGCAGCTCAGAGAATACCTCCTTGTTGCGAAGCACAAACTCCTTAACCTCCTGTTGTTGGGGTTGTGACAAGGTGGCTGCTATTCCAACCTCAGGAATCACGCAACCAGTTTGAGCTGGTGACCAAGTGTCTGTCTATCCCTCCAGGCTTTCAACAGATTAACGTGATAGATCTGTTCGGGCTTTCGCCTTCCTGGTTGTCTGACCTTGTAATTCACTTCGCTCACTTTTTCCATTATCTCGTAGGGGCCTTGCCATTTGGCAAGGAATTTACTTTCAACCGTAGGGACAAGTACCAGTATCCTATCCCCCGGGGAAAAGGTACGGGTCTTGGCTCCACGGTTGTACACTCTCTGCTGTGCTAACTGCGCTTGGGCCAAATGTTCCTTCACGATGGGCATTACCTGTGCAATTCGGTCTTGCATCAGGGCGACATGCTCAATCACACTCCTGTGGGGAGAACTCTCACTTTCCCAAGTTTCCTTGGCAATATCCAACAGCCCTCTTGGGTGTCTCCCATACAGTAACTCAAAGGGGGAGAATCCCGTAGAGGATTGGGGCACCTCCCTAATAGCAAACATCAGATAAGGAAGTAGACAGTCCCAATCCTTTCCATCTCTATCCACCACTTTCTTCAACATTTGCTTTAGGGTTTTGTTGAATCTTTCAACCAGCCCATCGGTTTGGGGGTGATACACAGATGTACGTAATTGCGTCACTTTGAACAATTTACACAGCTCCTTCATAACCCGGGACATAAAGGGTGTACCTTGGTCCGTAAGCAGTTCTCTACAAATACCCACCCGGCTAAACACAAGAGATAGCTCTTTGGCTATGGTTTTGGCCGAGGTATTTCGGAGAGGGATCGCTTCTGGATAACGGGTGGCATAGTCCATTATAACTAATATGTACTGGTGCCCCCTAGCGGACTTGATTATAGGACCTACCAAATCCATGGCGATCCTCTCAAACGGGACCTCAATGATGGGTAGAGGGACCAGCGGGCTACGGAAATGTGGCATCGGGGCCGACCTCTGACACACAGGGCAGGAGGAACAATAATTTTCTATGTCCTTTATCACCCCCGGCCAATAGAATCTCTGTAATACCCTCTCTCGGGTTTTCTCTGTCCCCAGATGACCTCCAAGAATGTGCCCATGGGCCAACTCCAACACCAACTTCCTGTAAGGTTTGGGCACCACAAGCTGCTCAACGGTTTCTTCTGCCCTTTTTGCCACCCGATACAGTAGGTCCTTCTCTACGCTGAAGTATGGGTAAGTGCAGGTATTATCTGGGTTCACTAACTCGCCATCTATTTTCACTACGTTTTCCCGTGCCTTTATTAGGGCGGGGTCTTTCAACTGTTCTGTGGCAAAGTTTTCCCTGTGAACCTCAAGATCAGAAAACTCCACAGACGGTAGGTTTTCGTCTGAGGAGGTGGGCTCCTCTCCAGTTTCTTGAGTCTCCCCTGCCAATACTGATAAGGGAAATTCCGGAGAGTCCTCACCACTCTCAGGGGAGTTCTGGCTATCCCATTCCTGGTACATAGGGGCACCAGTGGGGGGCTCAGGATCATCCCACAGTTCCCAGAACTTCGGAAAATCCCTTCCCACAATGGCGTCATGCGGTAACTGAGATACTAAGCCCACTGGATGAGAGAGGGTACCTTTGGGGGTCTCGAAACACACTGTAGTCACTGGATACTCTCGGGTGTCCCCATGCACACAAATAACAGCTACCTTGCTATTCCCAGAGACCTCTGTTTTAACTAACTCAGCCTTTATCAGGGTCACAAGGCTACCTGAATCCAGCAATACCACAACATTTCTACCATTAACACACATTTTGCATAAATGTTTCTCAGTTCCTCGAATGGCAGTGCATGCGACTGTCGCACACAGCGACTGACGTCTGCCCATCAGAAAGTCACACTGCATGGGTTCCTCCACAACCGGGCAATTGGCTGCAATATGTCCCGCTTGCCGGCAGCGGTAGCAAACGATCCTTCTTGCCGCCTCTTGAGCCGCTGATTTCCCAGGCTGTTCTCGCCAAACTTGGGGTAGAGCTCCCACCCTCTCACTCTCTCCACCCTCACCCCTTGGAATCCTCTTATCCGCCCCTGGGGATGGTCTGGTCTTAGGGTGGAAAGTCCGAGTGTCTCTGGAAGAGGCCGTCAGGTTCTCTGTAGCCAAGTATTTCTCCACACGATCCACAAGACCATCGGCCGTCTCTGGGTCTCCATGGCTTACCCACTTTTGGATGGCAGTAGGAAGAGCTCTCAAAAACCGATCCATTACAACACGTTCCACAATCTTTGGTGCGGACAAAGTCTCTGGCTGTAGCCACTTTCTGCTCAGGTGAATGAGATCATACATTTGAGACCTGGGGGGTTTTCCAAGCTGGAAAGTCCAGTTATGCACACGCTGAGCCCGGACAGCCTGGGTGACACCCAGCCTTGCCAATATTTCAGCTTTTAGCATCACATAGTCTTTTGCTTGGTCAGGCTCTAGGAGCCACCAGTCCAGCCCACTGCTCCTCAGGCCACTTTTCTCTTTCAGCAGTCCTTTCAAATGTGGTCAAAAATACCTCTGGATCATCCTCTCCAGTCATTTTTGTCAATAAACGACTCACCCCAAAGGACGCGGTATTAGTGGGACGGCTTTCCTCACTGGTCTGCGGACGTTGCTGCATTACTGCTTCCATTTGTTGTAGTCTCTGCTCTTGCTTCTGTAACAGGTCTATGAAGCGGGCCTCAGATTGCTGCTGGGCTTGTTGCTGAGCTTCCAGACTCTGTTGGTGAGCTTGCTGCTGGGCTGCAAGGCTCTGTTGATGAGCTTGCTGCTGGGCTGCGAAGTTCTGTTGTTGAGCTGCAAGGCTCTTTTGCAAACCTGCATTTGTCTGCTGTTGATTGGCATTTGCTAGAGCCAGCTGCTTCAGTATCTCCTCCATGCTGGCTTAAAAAAAAACTGCCACTGGTTCTCCACCAACTGTGAGGGGGTTAGCTTGGCAGCGGGTGTGTGTGACCCCCGGGATGGGCTCCCCACACAAAAACAGGCCCAGCAAACGGAGGTTGTGGTTTTCAAAATCAAAAAAAAGGTGCGGTTTATTTTCTATTTACAGTGACAAAACACAGCAAAGCCAAAAGAAACATAAACAAATTAAATCCTGGTCAACTTGACCTCTGACTAAACATACAGGTTTCCTAACTAACAACTGGGATCAGCCTAGTGCTGTCCTAGTCCCTAAGTCCCTGGTTTTAAATGTCCAAGCAAATAGCCACACAGGCTTTGTCTCACCGGACAAGGGTTCACTCTCTCCAGGAAGTCCACACAGGTCTGCTTCCAGGCATGAGCTAACATCTAATGAAGCTGGGAGTTCTTATAGAGGCCTAAATGAGCTGACAAGTTTCAGCTGGTCTCATCAACTCCCTGTCTGTACGACGCCCCACACTCTCCCTAGAGGTATGAGTCATCCATGAGCCCACTAGCCTTAGCTGGGCTTATACAACTCTCCACCTAGTTGTATAAGTCGGCGTAAAGCCTGAATCTGGGCGAAATATATCTACCCCCCTGGATGCAACCAGGTGACTTTACCTTCCTGCTGTCACAATATATATATATATATATATATATATATATATATATATATATGTATGTATGTATGTATATACACACACACATACACAAAGCCTGGATGTATATATATATATATATATATATATATATATACACTAAATACACTGCAGCTAACTGAATCGCCTGCCTGCTCAAATTAAATGAAATGACACTCTCTCTCGGTCAACGCCAGCAACACACTACACAGGGCCGACGTGCAGGCGGCCTTATATAGTGTGGGGTGTGGACTTAACCCCCTGAGCTTTAATTGGCCAAAGGCACCCTGCCTTTGGCCAATTATGGCTCTCTTTGCTGACGGTGCTGTGATTGCCCAAAGCATACGGGTCATAGTGCATGCTTGGCCAATCATCAGACAGCAATGCACTGCAATGTCGTAGTGCATTATGGGGCATTCCGCGCCTCTCAAATTTGGCGCGAACGCCCCATAATGTTTGTTTTTCGACGAGCGGGCGAACAGCCAATGTTCAAGTCGAAATTATGTTCGACCCGAACATAACGCTCATCCCTACTCTTGATACTAAGCATAGGCTACCCATACAGCTGCATATTGCTAGAAACATTTCTAGTGCTTAGCTATTATTCCGTCCATACAAATAAACTGTCATAATGCCCAAGCTGTGTTGGTAAGTGCTGGGTGAGCGAGATGTGTCATCTCCAGTCATACAGAAGCATTATATCCAGCGGTTCCTCTGGAGGTGGTGCTACATGCGACTAGATTAATGTCCATAATTTGGACACCATTGCACTGTGGGCAGATTTTCAACAACATTGCACAACTGTGAATGGTAGCAGTTTAAGCTCATGTGGCAGAACAGAATCATCTCATGAACAATTGAAATGCAAAATACCATAAGGGAGACAAGAGGCTGACTGCTATACAGATCATACAGAAAGTCTATGTTCTGAGCTGCACTAACGTATAAGTGATAGACCAATAAGATCAACGGGGTGCTCAAAATTAGTGCAACAGACAGCACCATGCAGACTTCAAATCAGGAAATCAGAAGTCACCAGCACGCCAACTGTCTAAACAGAAATTACAAAGAGCTGATGACTTCCTATTTAATGATGATATACAGTTAGGTCCATATATATTTGGACACAGGCAGAGTTTTCGTTTTTCCAGGTATTTACCAAGACATATTCAAGCTATAGTAATAGATATGGGCTGAAAGTGTACACTCTCAGGTTTAATTTGAGGGTGTGTACATCCAAATCAGGGGAAGGGTTTAGGCACTACAGCTCTTAAGAATAGTCATCCTCCCTTGGACAATTGAATCAAAAGCCGTTTCATGGCCAGGTGTGGGCTACTCATTCGTTATTTCTTCATCAGTTAAGCAGGAAAAAGGTCTGGAGTTGATTCTAATGCCCCGTACACATGACCGGTTTTCCCGACGAGAAAACTGCCATTTTTTAGATTGGTCGGGAAAACCGGTCGTGTGTATGCTCCATAGCAGTTTTCCCAACGAGAAAATTGCCCGCAAAAAATTTAGAACCTGCTCTATTTTTTCCCGTCGTGTTTCCCATCAGTCTTTTTCTCATCGCGAAAACCGGTCGTGTGTATGCTTTTCCGAGGGGAAAAAACGTGCATGCTCAGAATCAAGTATGAGACGGGATCGCTCGTTCTGGTAAAACTAGTGTTTGTAATGGAGATAGAACATTCTTCACGCTGTAACGGACTGAAAAGCACAAGGCTGAAAAGCGCGAATCGTCTCTCACCAAACTTTTACTAACACAAGATCAGCAAAAGCAAGCCCAAAGGGTGGCGCCATTTGAATGGAACGTCCCCTTTATAGTGCCGTTGTACGTGTTGGACATCACCGCACTTTGGTTGAGCGTTTTTTTTAATGAACGTGTGTATGCAAGGCAGGCTTGAGAGGAATCACGTCTGGAAATACGTCGGGTTTTGGCATGTCAGGAAAACCGGTCGTGTGTACGAGGCATAAGTGAGGTATTTGCATGTGGAATCTATTGCTTTGAACCTACATCAAGCGTTCAAAGGAGCTGTCCATGCAAGTGAAAATGACCATTGTAAGGCTTCAAAAGCCAAACAAATCTATCAGAGAGATAGCAGCAACATTAGGAGTGGGCAAATCAACAGTTTGGTACATTCTAAGCAAAGAAGAACGCACTGGTAAGCTCAGCAACATAAAAAGGCCTTGACGTCCACGGAAGACAACAATGGCGGATGATCGCAAGATCCTCTCTATGGTAAAGGAAAACCCATTTGCAACATTCAAACAAGTGAAGGACACTCTCTGGGAGGTGGGCGTATCATTGTCAAAGTCTACAATCAAGAGAAGACTCACAAGAGCAAATACAGAGGGTTCACCACAAGGTGCAAACCATTCATAAGCCTGAAGAATAGAAAAGCCAGAGTAGACTTTGCCATAAAAACATCTAAAAAAGCCAGATCAGTTCTGAAAAAGCATTCTTTGGACGGATGAAACCAAGATTAATCTGTACCAGAATGACGGGAAGAAAATAGTGTAGAGAATGCTTGGACAGCTCATGATCCAAAGCACACAATGTCATCTGTAAAACATGGTGGAGACAGTGTGATGGCATGGGCATGCATGGCTTCCAGTGGAACTGGGTCATTGCTGTTTATTGATGATGTGACAGAAGACAGAAGCAGTCAGATGAATTCTACAGTGTTTACAGATATACTGTACTGTCAGCCCAGATTTAGCCAAATGCAGCAAAGTTGATTGGACGGCCCTTCACAATACAGAAGGCCAATTATCTAAAACACACTGCAAAAGCAACCCATGAGCTTTTGAAGGAAAAGAAGTGGAATATTCTGCAATGGCCAAGTCAATCACCTGATCGCAACCCAATTGAGCATACATTTCACTTGCTGAAACCTAAGACCCCTTTCACACTGGGGCGGCGGGTAAGTTAGCGGTAAAGCACCGCTAGTATTAGTGGCGCTTTCTGTTATAGCGGCACTTTGTCGGATGCTAGTTTGCGGCACTGCCGAAGCGATTTGCAGGCGCTTCGGCAGCGCTGCCCATTCATTTAAATAGGCAGGGGCGGTTGAAGAGTGGTGTATACACCGCTCCTCCACCGCCCCAAAGATGCTGCTTGCAGGACTTTTTTCCTGTCCTGCAAGCGCACTGCCCCAGTGTGAAAGCACTCAGGCTTTCACACTGGGGTGGCTTGAGAGGCGCTTTTCAGGTGCTTTACATGTGCTATTTTTAGCGCTAAAAGCCTGAAAAAGCACCCCAGTGTGAAAGGGATCTAAAGGCAGAAAGACCCACAAACAAAGAAAAACTGAGGATTGCTGTGATTAGAGCCTTAAAAAGCATCAGAAAGGAGGAAACCCAGTCTTTGGTAAAGTCCATGGATTCCAGACTTCAGGTAGTCATTGCCAGTAAAGGATTCTCAACAAAATATTAAAAATTAACATTTTATTTAAGATTATTTTCAAATTACATTTGAGCCCCTGAAAATGGGGGGACTGTGTATAAAAATGGTTGCAGTTCCTAAAAGGTGTACTTGATATTTATGTTCAACTCCTTGAATTAAATCTGAAAGTCTGCACTTCACATTCATTTGGATTGTTTCATTTTAATTTTATTCTGGTGGCATACAGAGCCAAATTGTGCCTGTGTCTAAATATATATGGACCTAACTGTACATATTTGCCGAAAACATGGAACCACCTATTATAGAAAATGTAAAAATTGCAGAAAATTGGCAACTTCTTTAGCATTGATGGGTTGATCACCTCAGATGAGTTCAGTGGCAACTGTCTTCAGTAACCAAAATGGATACCTGTCATTCCTTGAACAATTTCTTCTTTGCCCATTCCCATCCCATTATTGTACATTATTTTGCTGCTATACACATACTTCAGCTAAGTATGGATACTTACAACTGAACATGCCTCAGTCATTTCAGAGATACATTGACTGCTCTCTGTTTCCGGATTCCACCCATGCTATGCAATAATATCATACAGATGTGTCACATAAAACATATATCCCACTTATCAACACATATCCACACTTTGTTTTTATAGATCAACACACATTACAACTTGTCATTTTGATGCTCTATGCAAGGAGTCTCCAAACTTTCTAAACAAAGGGCCAGTTTAATGTCCATCAGACTTCAGGGGGGCTGAATTGTGGCCAGTGGGGGTCATAAATGTCCCATGCCCTGCATTAGTGAGAATAAGCATTGCCTCAGGGTTGGTGGTCAGTAGTAAGAGAAGCAATGCCTCATCATTGGTATAAGTGGGAGGAATAGTACCCTAATATTGGTAACTGTGGAAGAAATAGTGCCCCATTGTTGGTGCCAGTGGAAGAAATAGTGCTCCATATCAAATCCAGACAATCACATTGTCTGATTTTTGAAAGAATTTATTTGCAAATTATGGTGGAAAATAAGTATTTGGTCACCTACAAACAAGCAAAATTTCTGGCTCTCACAGACCTGTATCTTCTTCTTTAAGAGGCTCCTCTGTCCTCCTCTTATTACCTGTATTAATGGCACCTGTTTGAACTTGTTATCAGTATAAAAGACACCTGTCCACAACCTCAAACATTCCCACTCCAAACTCCACTATGGTGAAGACCAAAGAGTTGTCAAAGGACACCAGAAACAAAATTGTAGACCTGCACCAGGCTGGGAAGACTGAATCTGCAATAGGCAAGCAGCTTGGTGTGAAGAAATCAACTGTGGGAGCAATAATTAGAAAATTGAAGACATACAAGACCACTGATAATTTCCCTTGATCTGGGGCTCCACGCAAGATCTCACCCCGTGGGGTCAAAATGATCACAAGAATGGTGAGCTTTTTAAAAGTCCCAGAACCACACGGGGGGACCTAGTGAATGACCTGCAGAGAGCTGGGACCAACGTAACAAAGGCTACCATCAGTAACACACTACACCACCAAGGACTCAGATCCTGCAGTGCCAGACGTGTCCCCCTGCTTAAGCCAGTACATATCCGGGCCCGTCTGAGGTTTGTTAGAGAGCATTTGGATGATCCAGAAGAGGATTGGGAGAATGTCATATGGTCAGATGAAACCAAAGTAGAACTGTTTGGTAGAAACACAACTCGTCGTGTTTGGAGGAGAGAGAATGCTGAGTTGCAACCAAAGAACACCATACCTACTGTGAAGCATGGGGGTGGCAACATCATGCTTTGGGGCTGTTTCTCTGCAAAGGGAACAGGACGACTGATCCGTGTACATGAAAGAATGAATGGGGCCATGTATCGTGAGATTTTGAGTGCAAACCTCCTCCCATCAGCAAGGGCATTGAAGATGAAACGTGGCTGGGTCTTTCAGCATGACAATAATCCCAAACGCACCGCCCGGGCAACGAAGGAGTGGCTTCGTAAGAAGCATTTCAAGGTCCTGGAGTGGCCTAGCCAGTCTCCAGATCTCAATCCCATAGAAAACCTTTGGAGGGAGTTGAAAGTCTGTGTTGCCCAGCGACAGCCCCAAAACATCACTGCTCTAGAGGAGATCTGCATGGAGGAATGGGCCAACATACCAGCAACAGTGTGTGACAACCTTGTGAAGACTTACAGAAAATAATTGACCTCTGTCATTGCCAACAAAGGATATATAACAAAGGATTGAGATGAACTTTTGATATTGACCAAATACTTATGTTCCACCATAATTTGCAAATAAATTCTTTCCAAATCAGACAATGTGATTGTCTGGATTTGTTTCCACATTTTGTCTCTCATAGTTGAGGTACACCTATGATGACAATTACAGGCCTCTCATATTTTTAAGTGGGAGAACTTGCACAATTGGTGGCTGACTAAATACTTTTTTGCCCCACTGTATATGTACAACTTGAGGTCAAGAAGTCTCATACCTGCGCAGCACATCTTAGTACTTGTTTAGCTTCTTCATCTGTCATTTCCTCTTCCTGCACTGGTGTGGTAGGGTTCTCTTGGGTTGAGATAGATATTTGCTGAATGGTCTCTTCCTCATCCTTGTCCGTGAAAGATAATTCTATAGACAGCTTGCTATCAGTCAATGCAACATCTGTGCCTGGATCCAGAGATCTCTGCTGCAAAAGATCAAACTAATAATTATATAATTTTCAGGCAGTAGGGGCTTTATGGTGATTTTAAACATACCCAGGGCTTTCTGTGAGAGACCAGTCTGGTCTCAGTAGGGGAGCATTAATTGTAACTTTATCTCAATGTGATGCTCAACCCGATACATGCTTTCTGTTAAACCAACAGTATAAATTCCCTAAACTAACTCCAACTGCTGCTTTAGTGTAAGGGGAATCTGAATCACCTAGGCCACGCCATCACACTGAAATTAAATTTAAATTCCAGAAGTGTCACTAAAGGCATTTTTTTTTAAATTTAGGATAGAGTAGAGATGATTTAGAACTTTTGTTGCTGTCTGTGTCCCCATTACGGAGATTCTCCCTCTCTAAAGAAAATATAAAATTTTGGGTTGACATTGAACAGTAATAGAGGGGAAATCTTCCAATGGGCACTAGTTCTGGTGGCCCTGATGACACCATGGGATTCCCTTACTTTGGAGGTATTTCTGTTCACTTCCTGTTTTGGCTGTGGGACAGGAAGTGAAGGGAAAGCTTCCCAGTGAGGCACAGATGGCAAACAAACTGGGGTTAAAACCCTCCTTTACTCTATTCAATAGGATACACTTTAAGTAGGGGATAACAGATAACCCAAGAAGGATCCATAATTAGCTCTACTGAAGACATCACGTACACTACTGAAGATTGTATTTCCATAAGGATCACCATTATTAACAGTTTCATATTTTTAAAAATAATATGTGTCTTTTAGATTAATATGCCTTAAAAGGTAGGTTTGCAGTGATACCGGTATCAGCGTCGATACTAAGCGTTTGCGCGAGTATTGGTACTCGTGCAAATGCACCGATACTAGAATCCGATACCCTCAGGTTTGGTTCTTTTAGCTGTCAGTAGGATTTCCCTGCTGACAGCACGTCCCTAACAACCAATGACTCATTCAGCTGTCAGTGGGGTTTTACTGCTGACAGCTGAAGTGTAAACAAAACCAAGAGCGGACTGACCAGTAGGAGCCCCGTGACAGAAATGTCAGCACCCATGGATGCAGGGGCTGAGGTGTGGTATAACAGATTCCCCCCCCCCCTCCCCTGGTCCATGTAGATTCCAGGGCTCTCCCTAGCCTGCACTGACAGCTTGGTGAGTGGAAGGATGTGACGAATCGACTTTCCTCCTCCTCGCTGACAGCCAAAGGAAAGCAGTGTAGATCCCTGGCTATCGCATCTACCTACCTACGGCCACCTGGGACAGGAGCAGTCCCTGCGATGGTAGCGGTGCTCAAAAGGGGAGGAGGAGTAGGCACACACATTGTACACTGTGAGCGGTTCTCCTGATGCGGGACTTACATGTGAGGCTCTGTAGATAACCATGATTGGTGCTTCGCTCAGGGGCAGGAGGAGAGAGGCATTAATTAATACAAAAAGGACAAATGTAATGCTGGAAGAATAAGAGAAGGATGGGGCGATATGTCAGTGGGGATGACAACATGGTTATCCTAGCTGTGAGACCAGCAGCGCTGAGCATTGGGAGTACTGTGTTTCTTCATCACTTGGTCTCAGCCAGATGGTAATATTACACAGTACACTACTCCTCCTCCTCCTCCTCCTCCTCTTCATCTTGATCTCGCTAATTGCCGGCAATAGGTATCGGCAATAGGTATAGGCGAGTACTTAAAAAAAATATATCAGTACTCATACTCGTTGCTAAAAAAGTGGTATCGGTGCAACCCTATTAAAAAGTTTACCTATGATTCTACAGACTAATCTATACTAATCTATAAATAAATGCATGGAGACATTCTCTGTTAAAGTATATCTAAAGCTAAAACTTTTCCTTTAATGTTGGATAAACTAGGATATGGTTAAACTTTATCATGTTTTTTTTCTTTCTGTGTTCCAGAGACAAAAAATAAGGAAGTAGGAGGAAATCTCTCTAAGCCCAGGTTCACGCTGGGGTGCGGGAGTGAAGCCGTGCGAGTTCAGCTGAACTCGGACAATTTCACTCCCACCTGTCAGTCCCGATTTCGGCCGCAATTACAGAGACATCTGTGCAGGTTTCTGTACAGATGTCAATGTAAATTGCGGCCCGAAA
The DNA here is from genome assembly GCA_029206835.1 of Rana muscosa. NCBI lineage: Eukaryota > Metazoa > Chordata > Amphibia > Anura > Ranidae > Rana > Rana muscosa. The sequence goes on along the minus strand of CM055126.1, from coordinate 144,682,501 downwards.
TCGCAAAAAGTAGTACAGAAACTACTTTTTGAAATCGGTGCAGCGCCGCAGATGCTGCGTCGCACCGATTAGGACGGTGCCATTGCCGGCAAATGCCGCCGTTTTGACATGCGATTCAGCACCGGAAACTGACTGGAAACTGACTGCATGATGTGAACTAGAGCCAACAAGAGCCATTGGAATACATGGAAAACACTGTGCGTGCATTTTTAGTGCAGAAAAAATGCGCACAAAACTGTACGGAACTGCGTCTGGTGTGAACTAGGCCCTAAACACAATCTGTAAATAATGATAATACCCACAACAGGTAATTAGCCTGGTTTACATGTAAAAATTCAACACAGCATAACAAATTATCAGCCACCCTGCTGAGATACAGTTGAAAAACAAGTTCTGTTATGAATGCCAAAAAGAGCAATGGGCATGACCAGATTGCGTCTAATAGTGGGAGTGGCCTGAAATAAGGATGATTAAACAGAACTGCTCCCTGACCACCTACCTCTAAATCACGTGTCAAATACAAGGCCCGTGGACCGAATCGGCCTGCCAGGCCATTTCATATGGACCTTTCACCTCTCCTGCAGCTGTGGCACCCCCGCTTGTCTGTACCCCACCTTGTCTCAGAAGTTGGCAGCAGAGAGGGGGACAGAACTCCGCCTCCATATCTTGCGCTTGCAGCCACATAGAGGCTTGTCTCTGCCCCCTTCCCCATCCCACCAGTCGGCAACAGAGAAGAGGACAGATCCTGCGCCTCTCTGGAGACCAAGCTCCCCCTCATCTCCGACTCCCCTGGTCTTCTCCGCATTAAGCAGCCTCCGGCAGCTGACTCCATCCCTCCTCCGGCCCTCCTCCAGACCCTGCACTTTCTGCTTTCCAGCTCTGCCCCCAGCTTCTTCCCAGCAGCAGCACAGGGTAATGGGGTGAACTGTGATGTAAGGGAGGGTGGGGGATTCTGACTTTTTATGATGGGGGGGGCTTTTGACATCTGATGTAAGGCAGGGTGGGGTGCTCTGGACATCTAATCTTACATATATAACTCCCTTTGAGAGCAACCATAATGCTGATGCGGCCCACAATTAAATTGAGTTTGACACCCCTGCTCTAAATGAACATAGCAGCTGCTGGACTGAGTACAAATTGCCATGGCCTCCATGCCTAGATATATGCAGTGCAGCGCTTTTCACATGACATGTCCAGTTTTACAGACAGTATTGCCTGTCAAACACTCCCCTTGAGCTCAAAGGGGCTGCGCAGCCAAATGGCTGGCTTGTATTTGTGACACAGTATTTCAATGCAAAATTCCTATTCAGCTTTCACACATTCAGAAGGCAGCAGTATCACCTGACCACAGTTGGAGAGTCTTAAAGGGGCATTAAATACCTGGAGTGTGCATTAAGTACAGAGTGCAGGGTTCAGGGGTGCGCTGCATACAGAGTGCAGGATTTAGGGGTGCGCTGCATACAGAGTGAGGGTTCAAAGGTGCGCTGCATACAAAGTGCAGGGTTCAGATGTGTGCTGTGTACAGAGTGCAGAGTACAGGGTTGCCCCCTTTCCCCTCTTTCCCCCCAAATCATCCCCTACCACAGTAAAGTGCTCTACTATCACCCTCCCTGACAGTACCTGATAGGGAACTGCGGCTGTAGAAGAGCAAGAGAAGTTACTCAGGAGGAGAGTGTAGCGTAGCTGCGGGGCATGTGGGGCTGTGGGCAAAGGGCTCAGGAGCTGTTGCTGTCAGACAAGCACCAGGTTCCAACTACCTATCTATGCAGAGAGGTGGCAGGCGAAGCACAGTTGAGATCACAGCCAGAACTAGAGGAGCAGGATCAGCAAATACGGCCGCCTGCTCCTTCCGCTGCCGGCTTCAGACTGCTTCTATTTAAAAATAATCTCAACTGGCTCCAAACTCTGCCTGGATAAGTGGCTGCAGGTGCTGCATCAAGCTGTCAAGGGGTTCTTCCGTATACTTAAAGCGGAGGTCCGCCAAATTATTTTTTTAAAGTCAGCAGCTACAAATACTGCAGCTGCTGACTTTTAAAATATGGACACTTACCTGTCCAGCGCACCCGCGATGTCGGCACCCGAGACCGACCCGTGCCTCGGATGCTGCCGCCGCCGCCGCCATCTTCGGTAAGGGAATCAGGAAATGAAGCTTTGCGGCTTCACTTCACGGTTCCCTACTGCGCATGCGCGAGTCGCGCTGCGCAATTGAAATGGTCCCTCCTGTCTTCTGGGACCTGTGTGTCTCCCAGAAGACAGCGGGGGGGGAGTGGCATAACTCCCGCGGGAGTCTATGCCCGGAAGTGGGTGCAAAAAAGTATTACACAGGTATCTGCACCCCCCTCCCCCTGAAAGGTGCCAAGTGTGACACCGGAGGGGGGGGGTTTCGAAAAGCGGAGGTTCCATTTTTGAGTGGACCTCCGCTTTAACATACAGACATTTACCGACAGCTGTAAAAATAACTGAAATTTACTGACGGTTGGCAACCCTGAATGGGACCCTCAAAAAACATTAGTTTGACATGATTTCTGATCTAAGAAAAGCAGTATCAGGCCAAAGGTTTCTCCTACATAGGTATGACAGTGGTAAATAATGGACAACATTCTAAAATGGTCAATCTGAGCTATCCAAAGATCACGCAGCTGTGGCAAATGCTGTACTGTCACAATGTTACTCAGACCCTGTAAATTTCTGACACCAGTGCCCATAACTGGGAAAATAGGCCAGGACTAACATAAGTTATCACTAAACTAATATGAGAAAATACTTTACACATGCTTCATTGCACTTTATGTTGAGCAAGATCTGTCAGCTACACAAGACACACATAGGTGCTTTTAAAATAACATTTAATTAGTAATGTAGGTCACTGCTCACTAAACATACAAATTCACCTCTGTGAAATACAAAAGTCACAGTGAAGGCTAGATGTAAAATACACACATTAGATACTGGGAAGTAATGTGCCTTTGTGTTGGGCTGTTCCATCATCTGTCAAAACTGGACAAGTACTTAAAATGACATGCCCATTAATCAATGTCTTCCAGCTTTGAACCATTCAGATTCAAATACATATACGTTGTGGTCTATTTACTAAAGCTGGACAGTGTAAAATCAGTCTCACTTCTGCATAGAAACCAATCAGCTTCTAACCTTAGTTTGTTCAAATAAAGTGGAACTTTAGGCAGAAAATGCACTGCTAAATCAATGTTTCTCAACTCCAGTGCTCAAGTACCCCCAACAGGTCATGTTTTCAGACTTTCCATTATTTTGCACAGGTGATTTAATCAGTTTCACTGCCTTATGCCCTGTACACACGACCGGTTTTCCATCTGAAAAACTGCGATGAGAGCTTTTGGCCGGGAATCCCGGCCGTGTATATGCTCCATCTGAGTTTTTCCAACGGGAAAACTGGCGGAAAAAAAAAAAGAGAGCAGGATCTCTTTTTTCCCGTCAGGAAAAAATCCTAGCGGAAAAAACGTTCGTCTGTATGCTTTTCCGAGAGGAAAAAATCTGCGCATGCTCGGAAGCATAGAACTTAATTTTGTCGGCTCGTCATAGTCTTTTACGTAACCGCGTTCTTGGCAGTCAAAAGTTCACCGGACTTTGTGTGACCGTGCGTATGCGAAGCAGGCTTGAGAGGAATTCTGTCGGGAAAACCATTGGTTTTTTATCCGATGGGAAAACCGGTCGTGTGTAATGCAGCCATTTCATCTGAGGGAAATCCTGAAAATATGAACTCTTGGGGATACTTGGGGACTGGATTTGAGAAACATTGTGCTAGATCATTTCAGGTTGGCCCCTTTTGCAGGTATAGCAAAAAACATTTTAAATAAGGGTCCATACTGTTTAACCGCTTTCCATCCCGCATATAGTCAAATGACGGCCGCAAGGTGGCTCTGCCATCCTGGGCGGCCGTCATATGACGTCCTCGGCTTCCCAGCCGATAAGGGGCATGTGTGCCACCTCGTCACTGGCGAGCAGATGCGCGTGCCTGGCAGGCGCGATGTCCGCCAGGCACCCGCGATCGCCGGTTACAGAGTAAACACACAGATACACCTCCTATCACAGGAGAGGAGACCAATGGTGTCCTTCTTATACATAGGGACACCAATCAGTCACCTCCCCCAGCCAGTCCCCTCACCCCAAAATTAGAATCACTCCCTAGGGAACACATTTAACCCCTTAATCGCCCCTAGTGCTAACCCCTTCTCTGCCAATGACATTTATACAGTAATCAGAGCATATTTATAGTACTGTTCACTGTATAAATGTCAATGGTCCCAAAATAGTGTCAAAACTGTCCGACAAAAATCGCAGATAACCGCCATTACTAGTATAAAAAAAAAAAATTCATAAATCTATCCTCTATTTTGTAGGCGCTATAACTTTTCCGCAAACCAATCAATATACGCTTATTGAGATTTTTTTTTACAAAAAATATGTAGAAGAATACATATTGGCCTAAACTGAGAAAAAAAAAAATTCTAAATGGGATATTTATTATAGCAAAAAGTAAAACATTTTGTTTTTTTCAAAATTGTCAGTCTTTTTTTGTTTATAGCGCAAAAAATAAAAACTGCAGAGGTGATCAAATACCACCAAAAGAAAGCTCTATTTGTGGGAAAAAAATGATCAACATTTCATTGGGGTACAGTGTTGTCAGTCAAAGCGTCTAAGTGCTGAAAGCCGAAAATTGGCCTGGGCAGGAAGGGGGTGAAAATGCCCGGGATTGAAGTGATTAAAATCCAATAATGAACTGTATCACCCTGCTCTGCACATGCTCAGTTACTCTCCATTTTTAGGCACTGCTGAGTTTGTAGAGGCCCTGCTGACAGCCTTACAGCATGATTAAACCCTCCTATCCTTTCAGCCAAGGAAGCTGCTTCTGTTTGAACTGCAACTGCAATGGTGCTGCACATGTGATCAGCTATGACACCAGCAATTTGATGGTTTGACCGTTTGGTTGAGGACACAATCAAATGTGATAGTTTGCATTTCCAGCATTCCAGGAATGTAAAGTTTTTTTGAAACTGGTAAATTGAGGAGGTTAGTTCTGCTTTATGGTTTACTGCTGGGGTTTTGGGCTTCAGCAGAATGGCAGCCTCCAGCAAGAAGTAACAGGAACAATGGTGGAGGCAATTCCCAGCACACACTCATTTTGGTCGCATAATTGTTAATGCAGAATGTACCGTATTTATCGGCGTATAACACGCACCGGCGTATAACACGCACCCCAAGTTTAGGAGGGAATTTTAAGGAAAAAAACTTTTAGGAGGGAAATTCAAGGAAAAAAAACTTACATTTAAATGCAGCATGCAGCCTTGCCCAGTGTCCATCTGCAGCCTTGCCCAGTGTCCATCTGTCCATCTGCAGCCTTGCCCAGTGTCCATCTGTCCATCTGCAGCCTTGCCCAGTGCCTTTGCGATCATGTCAGTCCCGGCGTTTTTTTAAATTTCGCGCCGATTTCTGTGGAGAGGAGCGAGCGGGGCCGAGTGTACTTCGGCTAGACTCGGCTCCTCTCGCAGTCCCGCCCATCTCCACTGACTGCGCCGCTGACGGAGAAAGCCGAGTGTACTTCGGCTAGACTCGGCTCTGCTCACAGTCAGGGGCAGGACTGTGAGAGGAGCCGAGACTAGCCGAAGTACACTCGGCTTTCTCTATGTCAGCGGCGCAGTCAGAGATGGGCGGGACTGCGAGAGGAGCCGAGTAAAGCCGATTGTACTTCGGCTTCGGCTCCGCTCGCTCCTCTCGCTCGTTTTCAGCAGGGGAATTCGACGGAGTATCGGCGTATAACACGCACCCACGATTTTAAGGGGAAAAAAGTGCGTGTTATACGCCGATAAATACGGTATGTTCCACACTAAAGAACATTATTTTTTTATCAAATTGTTATGGGTAAAGTTCCACTTTAAGCTTTGGCAATACAACCTGGAAGCTGATTGGTTTCTCTGCAGACGTGAGCCTAATTTTGCACTCTCCAGCTTTAGTAAATAAACTCCAGTGTGTCATTTCATGCACTGCCGTGTATACAAAAAAAGATAATACAAAAAATATTGTTCAAAATGAAAGAGGGCCCTGATAATGAAAGTGTATGTAAACCTAACAATGCGCATCTCTTATTTGAAAGTGCAGTGAGCATCTTTTATTATATCTGTTTGATTATCTGTATTAATAAAATAATGGTTGAAGGTGCCTTTGTTGCTTTTAAATCCTAAACAATATTATCAGCATTGAACAGTTCAGGCTGTGAACTACAGGATACCTTAACATGAACCTATTAAAAGGGGTTGTAAAGGTCCCTGTTTTTTCACCTTAATGCATCCTATGCATTAAGGTGAAAAAACATCCGACAATACCGCCCCCACCCCGAGCCCCCGTTTTACTTACCTGACCCCTTGAAAGTCCAGCGCTCGTCCCCGTCATCCTCCTCGCCGTTCAGCCTGGCTGTTGATTGGCTACAGTGGATGGATTGAAATCAGCGCAGCCATTGGCTCTCACTGCTGTCAATCACATTCAATGACGCATACAGATACAGTGAGCGGCAATAGCCGTTGGCTGTATCACAAGAGCGCGCCCGCAATCACTCACCACCATGCAAGCTGCACAGTGGAGGTAAGTATAACATGTTTGTAATTTAAAAAAATATATACATTTTTGTTTACAATCCCTTTAATGCCCCATGCACACGAGACGCTGGTGCAAACTCTGCTGAACACACGTTTTTAGGCTAAAACCGGTGTTTAAAAACGCCCGTTTTGCCGTGATTTTAGCTGCGTTTTACCGCGTTTTACCGCGTTTGCGTCTATAGGCGCTTAGTTAAGAAACATCATAAGACCCTCCCTAAGCTCGAAAAACAGTATTATTTAATTATTTCAGCCATTTTGGGAGACCAGCAGCTGAGAGAGCAGCAGTGTAATTGTATTTAGCGTATCACTTGCCACATCATCTACCACAAGCTGTGGATTGTCCACTTGCCACGTCACCTGATACGTCACCTGGCCACGTCACCTGCCACAAGTTGTGAATTGTACACTTGCCACGTCACCTGCCACGTCACCTAGCTACAAGCTGTGGATTGTCCACTTGCCACATCACCTGGCCACGTCACTTGGCCACGTCACACTTGCCACGTCACCTGCCACAAGTTGTGCATTGTCCACTTGCCACGTCACCTGGCCACGTCACCTGCCACAAGTTGTGGATTGTCCACTTGCCACGTCACCTGCCACGTCACCTGGCCACGTCACCTGCCACAATTTCTGGATTGTCCACCTGCCACGTCACCTGGCCACGTCACCTGCCACAATTTGTGGATTGTCCACTTGCCACGTCACCTGCCACGTCACCTGGCCATGTCACCTGGCCACGTCACCTGCCACAAGTTGTGGATTGTCCACTTGCCACGTCACCTGCCACATCACCTGCCACGTCACCTGGCCACGTCACCTGCCACAAGTTGTGGATTGTCCACTTGCCACATCACCTGCCACATCACCTGGCCACGTCACCTGCCACAATTTGTGGATTGTCCACCTGCCACGTCACCTGGCCACATCACCTGGTCACGTCACCTGCCACAAGTTGTGGATTGTCCACTTGCCACGTCACCTGCCACATCACCTGGCCACGTCACCTGCCACAATTTGTGGATTGTCCACCTGCCACGTCAGTCAAACTTTGAATGACAATTGCGCGGTCTTGCGATATGACTCCCAAACAAAATTGACGTTCTTTTTTTACCACAAATAGAGCTTTCTTTTGGTGGTATTTGATCATCTCTGCGGTTTTTATTTTTTGCGCTATAAACAAAAAAAACTTTTTTAAAAACAATTTTTTTTCTCAGTTTAGGCCAATACATATTCTACTACATGATTTTGGTAAAAAAAAAAACATAGCAATAAGCGTACAGTGATTGGTTTACGCAAAAGTTATAGCGCCTACAAAATAGGGGATAGATTTATGACATTTTTTTTATAATTTTCTTTTTTTACTAGTAATGGCGGCGATCTGCGATTTTTGTCAGGACTGCGATATTACAGCGGACACATCGGACACTTGACACATTTTTGGGACCATTCACATTTATACAGCGAACAGTGCTATAAATATGCATTGATTACTGTATAAATGTGACTGTCAGGGGGCGATCAAGGGGTTAAATGTGTGCCCTGCTAGGTGATTCTTACTGTGGGGGGAGGGGACTGACTGGGGAAGGTGACCGATGGGTGTCCCTATTTACAAGGGACACAGCATTGGTCTCCTCTCCCTCACAGGACATGGATCTCTGTTTACACACAGAGATCCACGTCCCTGGCTCTAACTGCCGATCCCGGGTACCTGGCGGACATCGCGGCCACCAGGCACGCGCATCAGCACCTGAGTGACGCGGCGGGCACGCACGCATGGCGCGCGCGACCCCTTGCGGCCGGGAGGCCCGACGACGTCATATGACGTCGTCCGGCATTGTAGAGCCACCTTGTGGCCGTCAATTTACAATGGCCTGAGTCCCAAGTGGTTAATATAGAAAGTAAAAAAAAAAAAAATTAAAAAAAAAAAATGCTAAGATTGTACCACCCCCCCCCCCAAAATGACCCCTTTTTGGAAAGTAGGAACCCCAAAGTGGAAATGAGGAAACATGCTTGTACAAGGGGGTTAAAACATGTAGCCATGTAGCTTGGTAAGCTCCGTGTATGTGCTTGTCTAGTGTATCATTACCACGCTCCATGTTTTAACTCCCTTAGAACCAGCAAGTTTCTTCATTTACAAAAAAAAAATTGACTTCAAATTAAATCACCTTGGGGTTCCTACTTTCTAAAAGGGGTCATGTTTGGGGGGGGGGGGGGTTGGTACATGTCTTACACAGAAAAACAAGCCACAAAACGTGCTCTCCCACTATGCTAGATGTGAATGGGGCCTGAAAGTGAAATTGGTGCGATAACACAAGAACAATGAGGCTCCATTCACATCTGTGTGTTTCCTTGCACTTCAGAAATGCGCTGCACGAAAAAAATCGCAGTAAAAAACACACCAAGCTCAACTCTAAAAAAAGTTCTGAAGCTTCTTTGGGGAGATTGTTGCGTGTAGGGAAGCCTATTCAGGTGGATGGGCTGCCCTATGTGTGTTGAGTGAAAAAGCTCCAAAACCCCCTCCCCCTCTCGCAAAAAAAAAAAAATGCATGTGGGAATGCGAGCTTCCGCTATGCAGAGTTGTGAGCGGGGCTTGACAGCTGAGTGTTTATATCCAGTCCCTCCTATGTACTTGTATAAAGATGGCCATACACTATGCACTCTGATTGTATATTGTGTATTTAGTGAGAAGGGTGATCACTGATTGATTGCATTTCCTTTAAAAAACGTGCAGCTGGGAATGGGTGGGTGGATGATGCAGGGTGTGTGCTAATTAGGTCAGCTGGTTAACTCCTTCCTGTGTCATTACCTACAGTCTGTAAGGAAGTAAGACAGAAGCAATAGATACGTTTGGAAACATAGATGGAGGACAGTAAGGTTAGTGTCTGTAAATTTTCTGGAAAGCTTTGATATTTTTGCAAAAAAATGCACATGAATGCTATATTGGTACATAGGGGAGCTGGAATTTAGAAAAAAAAAGGTGAACCTTTAAACTTTACTTGAAACAGCTATTCTCTACTGTGTTCAGAAATTAAAGAATGACACATTCATTAGTTTGACTTTCTCCCCTTCCTCTGCTGTAAGAGGGTGGCTCACAGATGTAAACACATACTGTTTACATCATATGATCACTGTGATTGGTCTCTCTTTGCCCAATAACAGTAATCCTAAAGTGCAGAGCCACTTGGATCAGCTCTGTACACAGTGTCTGCGAACGCATTCCCTCCTCCAATTCACTGTGCTATTGCAGAATGTGCCCAATGCTCTACTGACTTGATGGGTTCATTCTCTGATATTTACTGTATGTAGTAAAAACAGAGTAGTTACATGTGTGGATCACATTTCCACTTATACTCCATCACATTGTGGTTGTATTTCTCCTTTTGTAAAGTATTTCTACCTGCTGTGAAGATGGACTTTCTACAGATGACCGTTCCTGATCTTCCACCACTGGATGTGATATCTCTGGCTCATTTGTCACATTCCTTTCTTCTTCTGGTTTCTGAAAAAATACAACAGAATTTGGTTTGCTAAGTAACTTGGACACTCCAGTTGTGGAGTGGCAGCCATGAGATCCTGCAGGTATAATTTCTTTTGCATCCTCTGCACATTACCATGACACTTGACTTCAAGCTCAAAGACTTAGGTGATATAGAATTCTCTATTAAAATGTATAAAATTAAAACCCGTATATTGACCCATAGCGGTCATCAATCAAGTTTTAGATTTCAGCAGTGATAGACAATCCATGATGAGGGAACACAGAGGCTGTCACTGCTGATGTCTCCTGAACATGCTGGCTGTCATGATGATTCGGTGCTACCAATACATGTTAAAAGTTGTTCTAAAGGCTCAAGGCATCACATGACTTGCCAGATCTCTCCTTTCCTCCTCTGACAGATGCAGCAGGAGGGGCAGAGATTCCCCCGCCGACGTCAGTCGGGGGGAGGAGGAGGGGAGGAGGAGAGAGCCGGCCAGTCATATGATCGCGATTTCAGCTCTGAAATTAGGTATTTGCAGCATTTATTTTTACAAATCACACACAGAGGCGGATACTACAATAGGAGGCAGTGCTGATGGTGTATACATGTTAGAGTTATTCAAGCAGCAGGAGGGAGGCGGCACTGTCACAAGCTGACAGACAGGCAGGGGAGGGGGGAGGAGGACACAGGAGCAGAGAGTAGACAAGAGAGCAGGCTGCGAATCACGGAGGAATGTAAACTGACCACAGTGTCAGGGCTCAGCAGTGGTCCGCTTACATAGGGGAGGGTAGAAACTGGCAGGATCAACCAGGTTTTTTAGGTGTTACAGGGGGCCAAATGACAGGACAAGCTCTGTGCTGTATAAAATGCTTTAAAGGAGCAGGATCCATTTTTTTTTGGGATGGGGGGGGGGGGTTAACAAATGCTTTAATGCAATCTATGCATTAATGTAAAGAAAACCTTTTGGGTGCAGTTCCCCCCACAGCCCCCCTAATACTTACCCAAGCCCCATCTCAATCCAGTGATGCGCATGAGAGCAGGTCTCTTCACCTCACTGACTATGTGGGGGGTTTTCCCTCAAAATCCATACCAATCCGAAGGGTCTGGTATGGTCTTGGGGGGGGGGGCATGCTGCTTTTTTAAATTTGTTTATTTTGGCATGGGGTTCCCCTTCAAGAAGATCCTCAGAGCACAAGTCGCATGCCACAAGTCATATCAGTTAAGATGATGATTCGGCTTTGATCCGAGTTTAATGATAATGAATTGGCTAAAAAACGGAACATAGTCGGACTAAAGTAGCGCAGGAACCTTTTTTTAAAGTCGGACCGACTTGTGTCGGACCAGTTAAGACGGCTCTCACAGGGAATCATTGATTTATACAAGTCGGAGCGTATGTCGCACCAGTGTGAATCAGACCTACGGGTCTAACATAAAAATAGATTTGATTCTGGCACAGTATGTGCACAATGATTTTTGTTTAATGACATAATCAGATAAAACATAGTGTTTAATATTTGCCTGGACTTTTGCTTTAAAGTGATCATATGGCCACTTTAAAAATGCTAAACCGGCAGCAGACACTGTAAACAAACTAGAGGTGCCTGCATGCACTCTCACATATTAATGTCATAAGAGTTTCAAAACCCATTAAACACTATTATGCAAACCCCATACCTTCATCATCCTCCAATGACTATTGGCCTATAACTAAGTTGGGTTGATGGACAACAGTGAAGAACAGGAGCCGAGATGGGGAGGGCCAAAGGTCAACCATGGCAGTTAGTCAAGAGCTTCAGGATAACCAAAAGTTTCAGGAATCTTGGCATAGAACTTCACAGTATTCCCCAAACCTAGGACTTTCTATCATGCAAACTTGATCAACAATGTGATCATGCTATGGCCAGACTCTCCCACCTCTTGCTCCTCTCTTTCTAGTCATTAGCTGCCCATCTTAGTTTCAGCCTAAGTCAAGTATGAAATATGCATAATGGCAAATTATGGGTTTGGAGGCTCCCAGGGCACTCTGCAAGGTACATCTGAGTGTTTTCTTTAATTTTCTACATCTGATTTACCACTTTTAGGGAGACCACATAATGAGATGGATTTACTAAAACTGGAGAGTGCAAAATCTGGTGCAGCTGTGCATGGTAGCCAGTTTCTAACTTTAACTTGTTCAATTAAGCTTTAACAAAAAAATCTGGAAGCTGATTGGTTTCTATGCACAGCTGCACCAGATTTTGCACTCTCCAGTTTTAGTAAATCAACCTCAATGACTAAGCCAATTAGGTTAAAGTTGTTTTTTTGTTTGCTTTAATGGGCCATGACACATTATTGTGGTTTGTACATTCTTACCAAATATAGTCCCATGTTTTTGGATATGGATGAACTTACCCCAAATGTGATGCTATAGTTAAGGCCCAAAACACTCTCCATCAACTGTTTAATCATCATATCTGATTCTGTATGTGTCTGTGGGGAATACAGTGATGCAATTATTTCATCCACCGACCTAGCCGTGGTCTTCATCGGTGGCAATAAGTATGCGGTATGTATGCCCTCTGCAGTTTTATGGGTGGTTTCATCGAGTTCATGGTTTTTACATACAGCCGATGCATAAGTTGCTTCAAAGAGTTGCTCTGGCAACAGCACACTAGGAGTCAAATTGCCACCATCAACATTTTTCTGGTCTGGTGTGGCAAACATTTTCATTTTCTTTGAAACTTTTCTCTTTTTCTTCTTTGTACTTCTTGGTCTTTTCTCTGAGTCATCGCTGTACTCAGAGTCAGAGCTTGAAGAAGAATTGCTGTCATCACTGCTTTTGCTGGACCTCTCATCAACAGCCTTCCTTATCTCGCTGGAGGGAACTTGTGTCACCTTCTGTTTTCGTGTCACCTTCTTTTGGACCGCTGTGGGCTTTACAGAAGTGCGTGGCTTGGAGGAAATCTGAGGCATGGTAGACCTGAGCTTTGCAGGTGGTCTTGGTCGTTGGAAAATTGATATAGGCTTGGTGGTTCCAACCATTGATGCAATTGCAGGTCTCTCTACTCTATGGTTGGTCTTCTCATAATGTTTATGGATAAATGATGACTGATCACTTTGCAGATATTTTTCTTCTTGTAACTCTTGTGTGGCATCTCTTGAGCAAGGCACTGAACGTTTTACTGATCCACCAACTTTCTGATGCTTTTTATCAGTACTGTCAACCATAGAGTCTTGAGGCAGATCAGAGACTGATGGAGATTGGCAAGTGGGTTGAGCCAGTCTGCCTGTGACCTTAGATCTTGGGCGTGAGGTAGAATAAAGCTGTTTAAATTGGGATAAAGTAGGATCGGGCGTTAGAGACAAGGGCGAGCTACTCCTGAAATCCACCGTGTCCTGCTTGACAGTCCTCTGAGGAGGCTTAAGCAATCTTTCCAGCTCTTTCTTGATTCTCGACTCCTCTGCATAATTGAGTCTCAAATGCAAATGCCCTCTTCCGTCTGACATCTCTTCTATCTCTTCCTGTATAATAAATTAACAAAAGCATTAGCTTTCTTCAACCAGCCTTGCTTTTCATTTTCAGAAGCATGACTCGGTATTTGGAAATAATCTACTGGTAGATGCTTCCTAAATACGCAATTTAATGCACTGTTAAATCTAATTTTCCTCGCAGTTACTGCTGATCATCTCATAGAAACCTGCCCTGTTGGGATAATCCTATTCATTCTGCATTAATTCCAGTCACAGATTTCTCAATTTAGTAGGTCAATCTTATTCCACTATTTGTGAATAATTTTAACGGCCTTATTGCTCACTTGGATGGGCGTTTGTAAAGACTCATTTGCCTAAGAAGCACAGCATATCTGTAAATTCACACATATTTACTACAAAATATCTTAAAATGAGCCTACACATATAGAGAAACTTGCTGCTGGCCTGTATGTTAACTATATGGATGATCAGAAAAAAAAGAATCATACATGCATATAGAAAGCCTGACCTGAAAATTTGAAATATGGAGACGGACACTGCTGACCTTACCTTTAAGAAAATCCTAGTTACCTGGCTGTCATCTGAAGAAACTGACAGTACACACCCATTATGTTCTTTATAGGAGCTTCTGCCTCTGTTGAATCATCAATAAAGACGTTTATTGTGTGTCATTTGTCAGTATGTGATGTCACTTTCTTCAGACAACACGTTTATAATGGTAACAAACCCCCAGAAGGACTGCCTGACTGTCATGCTTGTTTAAAGTAAAACTACTTTATAGGCAAAACCTTTTTTTTTTGTATAGAGTAAAGGGAGGTCATACTTTTGAGACATATAACGTCAATGCATCCCTTTCATGACTAAGCCTATTTCTGACATTTGTTTCTTGCAAGTTAAAATCCATATTTTTTCCTAGAAAATTACTTAGAACCCCCAAACATTATATATATTTTTTTAGCATAGACCCTAGAGAATAAAATGGCGATCGTTGCAATATTTTATGTCATACCGTATTTGCGAAGCGGTCTTTCAGACGCTTTTTTGGGGGGAAAAATACACTTTTATGAATAAAAAAAAAAAACAGTAAAGTAAGCCCAATATTTTTATATATTGTGAAAGATGATGTTATACCGAGTAAATAGATACCCAGCATGTCATGCTTTGAAATTGCGCACATTCGTGGAATTGCGACAAACTACGGTACCTAAAAATCTCCATAGGCGAAAAAAATAGTGCTTACCAGGTTACAGAGGAGGTCTAGTGCTAGAATTATTGCTCTCACTCTGATGATCGTGGCGATAACGCACATGTGTGATTTGAACACTGTTTACATATGCGGGCGCGACTTACGTATACATTTTCTTTGTTGCGCAAGCTCACCGGGACGGGGACGCTTTAAAAAAAAATGTTTTCTCTGTAAAAAATAAATAAATATTCTGATCACTTTTATTATTGCTGTTACAAGGAATGTAAGAATCCCTTGTGACAGTAATAGGTGGTGACAGGTACTCTTTATGGAGGGATCGGGGTCTAAAATCCCCAAAACTGCGATTCTGAATACTGTATTTTTTTAACGTTGTGACGTCGCTTCCGTGTTCACACATAGGAGACTGAAACCAAGCCGTTTCCAGCTTTGAATCCATCTCTCTCTAGCCGGCAAAAGTGTCGACTTGCGCATTGGGTCTCCCGGTGGGACGGGAGGTCTGTGGAACAGCGGCAGAAGGCTGTTCCTCCGGCATAACAACCGAGCGGCTTTTAGCCACATCGGTTGTTATCCCTAAAGAGCCGACTGCCCGCTCTAAAAAATGGTATGCAGCTGCATGCATCACCCCGGTATAACCCCTAAAAGCCGAGGCCGCATATGTGTGTATGGTCGGCGGGAAGGGGTTATTAATTCAAGGTTTTTTCTACCACAAATAAAAAGAAAAGGACATCTGATTGTAATCGCTGTATATCTCCTCTTGGGACTGCAATGGGTAAAATAATAAAGTATCCTGAGTAAAAATGTCATCTTAATAGAGTTGATTCTGCCAAACCAAGATAATAGATAGTACACCCATCGTTGAAGATCTTCCCGAAGTTGACGAAAGAGTGGAGGATAGTTAGCCCGATACAGAGTGTCAATCGTAAATGTCAGCTGGATGCCTAAATATGGGAGGGAGCTTAACGCCCATTGAAAATTATAGGTATTTCGTAATTTCAGCACCGTCGAGGGGGGTAAAGAAATATTAAGGGCGATCGTTTTCTGGGTATTTAACCACTTGCCGCCTGCCCATCGTCAAATGACGGCTGCCCAGAATGACCGCTCTCGCGCTCCCGTGGGGGCGCGCAGCATAGCGATCGTTGCCGCACTGTGTTGCTAGGACACGGCGCGACCCCGATCTTTGTAAAGAGCCGTGGCTCTTTAACCATGTGATCGGCTGTGTCCATATAACAGCCGGTCACATGTAAACACGGAGATGCCGGTAATCGGCGCTCCTTGCCTCACACTGACACAGTGTGAGGAGAGGAGAGCCGATCAGCGGCATCTCCTCACAGGGGGACAGCTAGGTATGTAATCAGGGCACTGATCATCAGTGCCCTGATTACAATTAAGTGCCACCAGTGCCAGCAATCAGTACCAGCCAGTGCCCACAATTGCAACCAATCTGTGCCCACAATTGCCACCAATCTGTCCCCACAATTGCCACCAATAAGTGGCCATTAGTGATGCCAGTCAGTGCTGGCTATCACTGCTGCCCATCAATGCCCATTATTGCTGCCCATCAATGCCACCCATCAATGCCCATCAGTGCCACCCATCAGTGTCCATCAGTGCCGCCTATCCATCCCGCCCATCTGTGCCCACCAGTGCCGCCTATCTGTGCCCACCATCAGTGCTGCCTATCAGTGCTCATCAGTGCCACATATCAGTGCCACCTATCACTGCCCATAAGTGCGGCATATTAGTGCCTCCTCATCAGTGCCACCTAATCAGTGCCCATAAGTGCCGCCTCATCAGTACCCATAAGTGCCACCTCATCAGTGCCCATAAGTGCAGCCTATCAGTGCCCATCAGTGCCGCCTCATCAGCGGCCATCAGTGAATAGACATGTGCATTTTGTTTCGTTCCAAATCGAAATTCGGACAAATTTTTCATTATTCGGAAATTCGTACGCATCCGAATTTACAAATGACAAAAGTAACGAATGTAAACAAATCCGAAAAAAACGCGAACGAAATTCGATTTGAATCGAATTCGAAAACAAATTTGAATCGAATTAGAATCAAATTCGAAAAAATAGAAATCGATTTTCTAAGAAATACAATAAAATAGAATATAAAACAATAAAGCAATAGGATAAAAAAAAAAAAATTGAATAGAATTTAATAGAATGTAATAAAATAGAACATGACCGTCTTCTGAAATTCCAATAGTATAAATTCGAATTTGAAAATAGATTGGAAAATAATTCAAAACAATGGAAACTAAAATAGAAAAGAACAAAACAAAAATAGAACAGAATAGAATAAAATATAATATATATTTTATTCTATGCTGTTCTATTGTTTTTCTTTTCTATTCTTTTCTATTCTATTCTAATCTTTTCTATTTGAATTTGAATTCATTCTATACGAAATGTGATCTTCATATAGAATGAAATCGAATTTGAATACAAAAGATTATAATAGATTAGTTTCGTATTAGAATTTGAATTTTTTTTGACCGAATTCAAAAAAAGTCGATCAAATTTGAAAAATGTAATCAAATTTTTAAAAAATCTATCGCATTCGAAAAAAATTTGACCACATTTGAAAAAAATCTACCGAATGAAAAAAAAAACGATCAAATTCGAAAAAATTTACCGCATTCGAAAAAAAAATACAGAATTCGAAAACAGTAAAAAGAATATATAACCATTTTCCAAAATTCGAATTTTGTATAGAATGAAATCGAATTAGAATAAAAAAGATTAGAATAGAATAGAAAATAATAGAAAAGAATAAACTAGAAAAACAATAGAACAGAATAGAATAAAATATAATATATATTATATTTTATTCTATTTTGTTCTATTGTTTTTCTAGTCTATTCTTTTCTATTATTTTCTATTCAAAACTTTTCTATTCAAATTCAAATTCATTCTATAGGAAATTCAAACTTCTGAAGCCATCTTCCGAAATTTGAATTTAGTATAGAAAGAATTTGAATCAAAAAGATTACAATAGAATAGAAAAGAAAAGAATAGAAAAGAATAGACTAGAAAAACAATAGAACTGACTAAAAAATATATATATATATATATATAAAAAAAATTTATTCTCTGCTATTGTTTTTTTTATGCTATTCTTTTCTATTCTATTCTAATCTTTTCTATTCAAATTCATTCTATACAAAATTTGAATTTCCGAAGATGGCTTCTAAAGTTCAAACTTTGTATAGAATGAATTTGAATTGGAATAGAACAGATTTGAATAGACTAGAAAAACACTAGAACAGAACAGAATATATATATATATATATATATATATATATATATATATATATATATATATATATATCATCTGCCGGAATTTGAATTTAATATAGAATGAAATTGAGTTTGAATAGAAAAGATTTGAATAAAAAATATTAGAAAAGAATAGCATAGAAAACAATAGAACAGAATAGAAAAATATATTTTATATATATATATATATATATATATATATATATATATATAAAAAAAAACACCTTCCGAAATTAGAATTTCGTAAAGAATGAAATCGAATTTGAATAGAAAAGATTAGAATAGAATAGCAAAGAATAGCATAAAAAAACAATAAAACAGAACAGAAAAAAATATATAATATATATGTGTGTGTATATATACCATCTTATGAAATTCGAATTTAGTAAAGAATGAATTCGAATTTGGATACAAAAGATTAAAATATAAAATAATAGAAAAGAATAAACTAGAAAAACATTTTATATTTTATTCTATTCTATTGTTTTTCTATTCTATTATATTATTTTCTATTTTCTATTCTATTCTGATCTTTTCTATTCTAATTCAAAATCATTCTATACGAAATTCGAATTTCGGAAAATGGCTATATTATATATATATATATATATATATATATATATATATATATATATATATATATATATAACCATTTTTCGAAATTTTAGTTTCGTATAGAATGAATTAGAATTTGAACAGAAAAGATTAGAATAGAAAATAATAGAAAAGAATAGACTAGAAAAACGATAGAACAGAATAGAATAAAATATAATATATATATATTATATTTTATTCTATTCTGTTCTATTGTTTTTCTAGTCTATTCTTTTCTACTCTATTCTAATCTTTTCTATTAAAATCCAAAAAAATATTCGCGCTACTAACACATATGAGCAGCTACAATGCCTGTGAAAAGAGCAAAAACAAACAGTATACAAAAAATGTAGCGCTATACATAAAAAATAAACACCCAAGTGTAGTGCTCAAAGTGAATGAGCCTTGAAAAGTCTGTACAAATAAATCCAAAAAAGTGCTGAAAAAGTCTCTGATGACCATTCGAAAAGTGGATAATGTTGAAGCTTCCAAAGTATAATGGTGACTTTCAAAAAAACAACAAGTGACTGTAACGTGACCACCACCACTCGAAAGGAGGCTTACCAGATGAAGTGGACCCAATGGACATACGTCTATAGGGTCAACTAGGCTTGATATATGTATATCTATGGATGTGGGGTCCCAGCTGGCATTGCACACATCTATATCCAAGATCCAGGATCAAATGATGTCACCAAATCTCCAAGCCCGATGAAATGGTAAAATGACTCACAGGGGGACCATAGTAGAAGAAAGAAGGAGAGGGCACATAGTGTAATACAGTCGATAATATTTATTAGCTGTAGGTAGATACACTTACATTCAATCTGTAGAAATAGCGCTTTGCAAAACACTCAGTGGCAGCAGTAGAGTCTCCTGACGCGTTTCGCAATACCTTGCATCGTCTGGGGTATCATTTTCTATTAGAATTCAAATTCATAGTACATGAAAATCGAATTTCAGAAGATGGTTTTATATATATATATATATATATATATATATATATATATATATATATATATATTATATTTTTTTCTGTTCTGTTCTATTGTTTTTCTATGCTATTGTTTTTATTATTTTACATTCTATTCTAATCTTTTCTATTCAAGTTCATGCTATACAAAATTCGAATTTCAGAAGATGGTTATATATATATATATATATATATATATATATATATATATATTTAATTTTGGAAGATGTTAGAAAAAATACAATATATAACATCTTCCAAAATTCGAATTTCATATAGAATAAATTTTAATGTGAATACAAAACATTAGAATAGAAAATATAATAGAAAAGAATAGACTAGAAAAACATATATTACATTTTATTCTATTCTGTTCTATTGTTTTTCTATTCTATTCTATTATTTTCTATTTTCTATTCTATTCTCATCTTTTCTATTCTAATTCAAAATAAGTCTATACGAAATTAGAATTTCATATAGAATGAAATAGAATTTGAATAGAAAAGATAACAATAAAATAGAAAAGAATAGAAAAGAATTGCATAGAAAAACAATAGAACAGATCTGAAAAAAAAAAATTATATATATAGCCATCTTCCGAAATTCGAATTTCCTATAGAATGAATTAGAATGGAAAAGATTTGAATAGAAAAGAATAGACTAGAAAAACAATTGAACAGAATAGTATAAAATATAATTTTATTCTATTCCAATCACTGAGTCCAAGCCTTATTCTTCAAGGGGAAACCCTAACCCTAACCCATACCCCAACCCTGACCTTAACACCAATCACAACCCTAACCTCTAACCATAACCCTATCCCTAACCCTTACCCCTAACCATAACCCTAACCCTAACCCCCTAACCCCAACCCTAACCATATAAAAAATATAATATATATGTATATCTATAGAGCTATATAGATATAGATCTATCTATCTAGATCTATCTATCTATCTATCTATATATATATAAATAACCATCTTCTGAAATTCGATTTTCGTATAGAATGATTTTGAATAGAAAATAATAGAATAAAATAGAATAGAAAATAATAGAAAAGAATAGACTAGAAAAACAATAGAACTGAATAGAATAAAATATAATATATTATATTTTATTTTATTATGTTATATTGTTTTTCTAGTCTATTCTTTTTTTTTCAAATCTTTTCTATTCTAATCGAAATCATTCTATACTAAATTAAAATTTCGGAAGATGGACGGATATAGATATATATATATATATATATATATATATATATATATATATATATATATATATATATATTATTTTTCTATTCTGTTCTATTGTATTCTCTTATTTTTTTATTCTGTTCTTTTCTATTCTAATCTTTTCTATTCAAATTTGAATTCATTCTATACTAAATTCGAATTTCGGAAGATGTTTTTATATATATATATATATATATATATATATATATATATATATATACACATACATACATACATACATATATTTTGGGGGGTGGACCATATTAAACCTACATGGATAGGAAGTAATTTGGTAAGGGAATTATCCAAACGAGAAACTTTTCGGATTTATTCCTTGGATACCCTCACCCCCAAAGGGTTAAACGCCGAGTTAGATATAAATTGTTTCATTAGTGACTTTTAGTGTTATTATTTGTTTTACCGTTTAGTAGGTTTATATTATATATATGTGGAATTTATTTATAAACCTTTAGGTATTAATAACATAATTATGAAACAATTATGACGATTAGCATTTTATGTAGTATTTTTTAGAAGTCAATTTTATATATTTAATTTTAATATTGTATTTTAACGTTGAGTGTTGAGATATATATATATATATATATATATATAACTTATTCCTATTTTTGTAGAAATTTAGACTGCTGTTTGGTATTCATACTCAAGATGGCGCTAGTGCTGGGTGCTTATCTGTGATAATGAATCATATTATGGAGACTCAGCTTTTATTAAATTATTTAAACTATTCGATTATGTTATTATTATCTTAATAACACTTTTCAAGATCAATGTATAAGAGGTTATTGTTGATTTAATGTGTTAAGTGATTTAAAATGACGAGACCCCTGTGACTACAATGCGTTCTGCCGATTTGAGTAATTAAATGGCATTGATTAGCATATAGGAGGGGTTAAACTTGTCTCTCAATCACTTGTGTGAGTATATATTCCTGTGAGCCGTGCTGCAGAGTCACGCCCTCAGAGGAAGTCGAGAAGACGAAACGTCAGGGTGTGACTTTGCGGCTGAAAGGAAGTGACGTTGGTGCGTTCCAGGTGCGCTCCAAACACAGGAAGCGGCAGTAAGTCTGGTTAAACACAAGCTGTACCAGCTGATACACTGCACCTGTTAGGAGCCTGGGGGAACAGCACGGCGGTTTTGAATTACACTGCTGCTATTTTACTGCTTGAATTTTACCATATGGAAGATATGTTGTGGAAACAATTTTTATAGACTTATTAAAAGATACTCTACGGGATTACACTATTGGTGGCTTCTCTTTCTTTTCACTTTGAACATCTGCTGGTGATTATCGGATGATCTCTGGAGGCTTTAGAAGGAGTAATCAGAACCAGGATTAGGATGATCGGATGACCATCGGATGGGATCTGTGAGGTGCCTGTTTAAATCCTGTGTGTGGTGAGTACCCACCCGAAAGGGGATACAACTGATGATTTAAAGTGGATCATATTAAGAAGACATCTGGAGCTATATGTCTTTACAACAACATTTTTTTCAATTTTTCATAAGTTCTATATGTACTCTTATGAACTGTAAATAAGAGTGAGTGGACAAGGGAGTGTATTGACCACCTGAGCGCTGCTATAGAAAACTTTCATTATCCTACCCAGGGATTTGATTGTGTTTTTTATAAGTTTTATAGTTTTATGTTCTGCAAAATATTTGTTGTGTTTAAGCGGCTGCTGATATAGATACATATAGTGAACATTTGGGTTAATGAATACGGTCACGTATTCATGGTAGTCTGTTATAAGTCACCTGTGAGTTTCTTTAGCGCTGGGATAGTGAAAGAAGGCCAGGGGAACTTCACTTTAAAATTTATATATATATATATATATCTATATATATATATATACATATACACATATACATACATATAAATAACCATTTTCCAAAATTCGAATTTCATATAGAAGTAAATCGAATTTGAATAGAAAATATTCGAAAATAATAGAAAACAATATTATAAAAAAAAACAATAGAACAAATCAGAAAAAAAAAAAAATTATATATATATATATATATAAAACCATGTACCGACATTCGAATTTCGGATAGAATGAATTCGAATTCCAATTAGAAAAGATTAGAATAGAAATAGAAAATAGACTAGAAAAACAATAGAACAGAATAGAATAAAATATAATATATATATTGTATTTTATTCTATTCTGTTCTTTTGTTTTTCTATTCGATTCTTTCCAATATTTTCGATTCTATTTTAATCTTTTCGATTCGAATTTGAATTCATTCTATACGAAATTCGAATTTTGGAAGATGGTTTTATAAATATATAAATACCGTGTGATGTCATCACCTCCCCCCCTCCTCCATCAATAGAGAGACAATCACCTCCATACACCATCCAATCAGAGCTCAGCATCTCCATCCATCTCCCACACTCACTAATACCCCACACATAATTTTAGCACATCTCCTGTAGTCTATTAATAGCTATTTCATTTTTTTTTGCAGATTACGATCCATTTCCTTTATTTCCAGCAGATCTCCTGCAGACTATTAGCATCTATTTCATTTATGAATGGAGGAACGGTTTGAGCAAGAGACAACAAGAGAGACATCATCTCCGCTAATATCTCTATACACAGAGAAATTGCTGCTAATAGTTTGCAGGAGACCTGCAAAAAAAAATGAAATAGATGCTTATAGTCTGCAGATCTGATGAGAAAATGAAATAGATTCTAATAGTCTGCAGGAGATCTGCAAAAAAAATTATATAAATGCTAATAGTCTGCAGGAGATCGGATGGAAATAAATAGTAATCTGCAAAAAAAGTAATAGATGCTAATAGTCTGCAGGAGATCTGCTGAAATAAAGGAAATGGCTGCTCTAATGCAAAAAAAAAAGAAAAAGAAAAGAAAAATGAAATAGATGCTAATAGTCTGCAGGAGATCTGCAAAAAAATGAAATAGATGTTAATATACTGCAGGAGATCTGATGGAAATAAATAGTAATCTGCAAAAAAAGAAATAGATGCTAATAGTCTGCAGGAGATCTGCTGAAATAAAGGAAATGGCTGCTCTAAGGAAAAAAAGAAAAGAAAAATGAAATAGATGCTAATAGTCTGCAGGAGATCTGCAAAAAAAAGAAGTAAAATGGCTGTTAATAGTCTACAGGAGATCTGCTAAAAAATAGATGCTAATAGTCTGCTGGAGATCTGGTGAGAAAACAAAATAGATACTAATAGTCTGCAGGAGATCTGCAAAAAAAATGAAATAGATGCTAATAGTCTGCAGGAGATCTTATGGAAACAAATAGTAATCTGCAAAAAAATAAATAAATGAAATAGATAGTATCTATATTCTATTCTATTGTTTTTCTAGTCTATTTTCTATATCTATTCTAATCTTTTCTATTCAAATTCGAAATCATTCTATACGAAATTCGAATGTCGGAAAAAAAATATATATATATATATATATATATATATATATATATATATATATATATATATATATAACCATCTTCCGAAATTCGAATTTAGTATATAATGATTTCGATTTTAATAGAAAAGATTTGAATAGAATATAAAGACTATAAAAGAATAGACTAGAATAGACTAGAAAAAAATAGAACAGAATAGAATAAAATATAATATATTCTATTGTTTTTCTAGTCTATTCTCTGTTTTTCTATTTTATTATAATCTTTTCTATTCGGTTGAAATAATTTCGAATCCGGTTGAAATATTATCGAATTTGGTTGAAATATTAACGAATGCAGATTAAATATTATCGAATCCAGTAGAAATATTTTCGAATTCGGTTGAAATATTTTCGAATGCGACCGATTTTTCGAATTCGGTCAAAAACTAAACGAATTCCGAAAACGAATTTAACAAATTTAACGAATCCAACTAAACAAAATTAATTAATTAACGAATTAAAACGAAACAAAACAATTTTTTTTCTTTTGCACATGTCTATCAATGAAGGAGAAAATTACTTATTTACAAAATTTACTGACAGAAACTAAGAACAACGTTTTGTTTTTAAATATTTTCGGTCTTTTTTTTTTTGGAAAAAAACAACAACCCAGAAGTGATTAAATACCACCAAAAGAACGCTCTATTTGTGTGAAGAAAATGATAAACATTTCACATGGTTACAGTGTAGCGTGACCGCACAATTGTCATTCAAAGTGTGACAGCGCTGAAAGCTGAAAAATGGCCTGGGCAGGAAGGGGGTGTAAGTGCCCTGTATTGAGGTGGTTAAAGAAAGCCCCGAGAGCTGAGAAAATTGGTGGAACAAAGTTAGCAGAGTAGGTAGGGTAACCTGAGGAGTAGTGAAATACTGTACATGAAGATGTGGTCAGCAAACAAGGAACATTTATGCTCTTGTTGTCCACAACATATGCCATGTATACTAGGGTGGGATTGCTACAGCTAAGGGTTCAATTGCTGACGCAAATTGTAATGGGGAAAGTGGACAGCCCTGTCTTGTTCTGCGTCGGATAGGAAACGAAAATGTTCTATAACCCCGAATGGAAACCTGGGCCGGCGGATTGCTATAAAGCATTTTTAGTAATGAAATAAAAAGTAGAACCAAATCCAAAGGCCTCCAAAGTGGTAAATAAGTAGTCCCAATTTAAGTAGTCCCAATTTAAGGTCCAGTGAAAGTACCCTAGACCAAGGGGCATCCCATTTAAAATATACAGCAGAAATCAACGCTATAGACCGACAAATCTGATCTAACATTTGGCATTGGTTTATAAAGCCTGATTGGTCTTTATGGATATATTGTGGTAGAAAAGTACTGGGACGTAAAGCTAAATGTTTTTTCTGAATTTTGAGATCACAATTAATCAATGAAATAGGGCGGTAGTTAAGGAAATCAGTGGCGTCTTTATTTGGTTTGGGTATGACGCTAATGTAAGCCTTATTTTCGTCCAAAAGAACTTCTCCGTCGTCACGCAAGGAATTAAAATAGAGAGCCATATGAGGAGCCAACTGTTCAGAAAACCGCTTATAATAATTATTGGGGAGGCCATCAGGGCCAGGTGATTTATGTAAGGATAACATTTTAACAGTGTTGTGTATTTCTTCACATGTAATGGGTTGGTCCATAAGTTCCATATGAGACTCTGTGAGAGACGGTAGAGATAAGGTATGCAGGAAGTCACTAATGGAAGAAGGAATGTGGCCCTGGAACGGGTTGTATAGTTGAATATAGAAATCTTGAAATTCCTAAAGAACCTTTTGAGGGTTTTGGAAAAGACTGCCTCCTGAGAGTCTAATTTTCGGAAGAGCTGTATGTGTGTTTAGGGGTAAGTTTATGTGCCAACAACAAGCCCGGTCGATCAAGCCAGGTAAAGAACTTATGATTGGTCCAGTGTTAGCATTTCTCTGCCTTTGTAGTGAGGCAGATATTGAGTTCCGTGCGGGCCTGTTCGAGTTTGATCAACAAATCAGGATGTTGGGAATGTTTGTGTTGGGTAGCTAGGGTTTCATATTCCTTAGTTTTGGCAATGATTACCTCAATGCAAGCTTTTTTAAATCTGGATGCCAACTGAATCAAAAAACCCTGTACCGAAGCTTTGTATGCTGCCCAATTAATGGCAGGAGTGATGTCATTTAATCTCCAGTGAGATTTAGCCAATTTTTCAGGTTAGAGAACATCAGTACCAGGGCGTTGAGACTATCTTAGCCAAGATCAATTTGGATAATAGCCCCGAGAGGAGAAATACATGATCAATGTATGAATAACGATTATGAGCTCTGGAAAAGTGGGAATAGTCTTGAGTGGTAGGGTCGGCCTCCCTCCAAACATCAACAAGGTCATGGTGATGTAACAGCTGAGCAAATTTTCAGCTTTGTTTAGGAGGGGACTGAAGTTTAGAGTCACCAGCCAAGATTACATCTCCCTTAAACTCTGGCGCCAAAGATCAGAGCAAGGAATGCAAAAAGGCCACAAGATTAATAGAGTACATCCCGGATTTAATACACCCAGATCAAGTGGGATTTACCCCTGGGAGAAAGGGAAGAGAAAACACACAATGGGTGATGAGTGTAATTTATCTAGCACAAAAACAGAGGATGCAAATGATATAAGTATTTGCTGACGCAGAAAAAGCTTTTGATAGAGTGGAATGGATGTTTCTAAAAGCAACGCTACACGATATAGGACTGAGAGAAGGGATGATGAGCTGCAGGCCCGGACTGGGCCAAAAAATAGGCCTGGGGGGGGGCGCAGCGGCGGCGCTTTGCGGCGGCGGTTAATGATGGGATGTGGGGTTCCAGCACCTTGTACCTCTGGATCCCTTTACATTACACAGCACCGCACCTATGGACCCCTTTACATTACACAGCACCCTGCACCTCTGGACCCCTTTACATTACACAGCACCCTGCACCTCTGGACCCCTTTACATTACATAGCACCGCACGTCTGGACCCCTTTACATTACACAGCCCCCCACAGTTTGTTGCACAGACACCCCCTAACAGTTCTGGACCCCCTGCATGTTACACAGACCTCCCTACAGTACAGACCCCCTCCCTACAGTGCAGACCCCCTCCCTACAGTGCAGACCCCCTCTACATTACAGCCCCCCTACATTACAGACCCACTCCCTACAGTACAGACCCCAGTACATTACAGACCCCCTACAATACAGACCCCCCTACATTACAGAACCCCCTTACAATACAGAACCCCCCTACAATACAGTACCCCCCCTACATTACAGACCCACCTACAATACAAACCCCCCTACATTTCGGGCCCCACTAAAAAACAGAACCCCCTACATTTCAGACCCCCCTACAATACAGAACCCCCCTACAATACCGACCCCCCTACAATTCAGAACCCCCCTACATTTCAGACCCCCATACAATACAGAACCCTCCTACATTTCAGACCCCCTTCAATACAGAACCCCCCTACAATACAGACCCCCCTATATTACAGACCCCCCTACAATACAGAACCCCCTACAATACAGAACCCCCCTACATTACAGAACCCCTACAATACAGAACCCACCTACATTTCAGACCCCCCTACAATACAGAACCCCCCTACATTTCAGACCCCCCTACATTACAGACCCCCCCCTACAATACAGAACCCCCCTACAATACAGAACCCCCCTACATTTCAGACCCCCCTACAATACAGAAGCCCCCTACATTTCAGACCCCCCTACAATACAGAACCCCCCTACAATACAGAACCCCCCTACATTACAGACCCCCCTACAATACAGAACCCCCCCTACAATACAGAACCCCCCTTCAGACCCATAATGTACCTCAAATCAGCGCGGGACTGCATGTTGGGTCCCCTCCCCCTGTGTGGACATAAAGGAGGAGGGGGAGGCGGCTTCACTCTGCTCGGCTGTGTGAGACAGCCGAGCCGAGACTGATAAGATCATTAGTGCCACGGCCACCTTGCCAGAGAGAAGGGAATCGTTGCGGGTCCCGGCCCCTGATGTGCCGACGGGTGTCACTGTCACTCGAGTGCGGCTCCGACTTGCAGCTGAGAGTGCACTGGGGCAGTGGCGTCACTAGGGTTGGTGTCACCTGGTGCGGCAAAACATGGTGTCACCCCCTCCTGTCTATCCTGCCCAGCGCCCTGCAGGCAGCGCATGGTCACGAGGCGCACCCCCAAATGACCCCTGTAAATTAAAGTATAGGGTGGTATTGGGCTGGCTGGGGTGATATAGGGCAGGTTGGGGTAATATAGGGCAGGTTGCGGTGATATAGGGCAGGCTGGGGTGGCATAGGGCAGGTTGGGGTTGTATAGGGCAGGCTGGGGAGGTATAGAGCAGGTTTGGGTGGTATAGGGCAGTTTGCGGTGGTATAGGGCAGGCTGGGTGGCATAGGGCAGGTTGGGGTGATATAGGGCAGGGTGTGGTGGCATAGAGCAGGTTGCGGTGGCATAGGGCAGGTTGGGGTGGTATAGAGTAGGTTGGGGTGGCATAGGGCAGGTTGGGGTGGTATAGAGCAGTTTGCGGTGGCATAGGGCAAGTTGGGGTGGTATAGAGCAGTTTGCGGTGGCATAGGGCAGGTTGCGGTGGCATAGGGCAGGTTGCGGTGGTATAGAGCAGGTTGTGGTGGCATAGGGCAGGTTGGGGTGGTATAGAGCAGTTTGTGGTGGCATAGGGCAGGTTGCGGTGGCATAAGGCAGGTTGGGGTGGCATAGGGCAGGTTGGGGTGGCATACATAGGGCAGGGTGCGGTGGCATAGGGCAGACTGGGGTGGTATGGTGCCAGGTTAGGACTCTATGTAGTGACATGTGCAGCAACTTACAGCATGCCTGGAGATGAAGACACTCTGGCTGCTGTGTCCTCATTTCTTTCTCTCACAGCTGTGGGATCAGCCAGAGTGAACGAGTCTGTGGGAGGAGTCACACCCCCCAGCTCCGCCCACCAACTCTGGCTGTCTCCGGAGACATTGGAGATGATGGGGAAGACGTGACATGCCGTCCGGTGGCCCACCGGGCATTTGACCGGTATGCCCTATGGCCAGTCCGGGCCTGATGAGCTGGTTCGATAATCTATACTCAGAACCGAGCGCGAGGGTTAAAATAGATGATAAAATCTCTGAGCCATTTCTTATTCAAAATGGGACTAGACAGGGTTGCCCACTGTCGCCTATTATTTTTATTTTGACAATAGAACCCTTTCTAAGGAAGATACGGGCAAATCCGAACATTAAGGGGATAAAAACGAAGGGGGAAGAACAGAAACTGGCGGCATATGCCGATGACTTAATTTTTTTTTATAACGTCCCTGTTTATAGCCCTGCCTTCCCTGCTGACAGAACTAAGAGAATATGGAAAATTGTCCAATTTTAAGGTGAACTATGGGAAATCAGAGGCAATGGGAATGGAAATAAAATCCTCACTACTACATCAGATAACTACGCAATTTGATTTTAGATGGACAGATTCCCATATAAGCTACTTAGGGACTAAAATAGAGAAATTTAAACAAATTATTCGAACTTAACTATGTAGCATTGGGTAGACGAATAAAACTAGACTTACTGAGATGGGATGAAGAAATCTTTACTTGATTCGGGCGGACAAATATAATAAAGATGAACGTGTTACCGAGACTTCTGTATCTAATACAGACTTTATCAATTAAGATCCCCCAAAGTTTTTTGAGGGATCTTAGGTCAAGGTTCCTGAAATTCATTTGGGCGGGGAAACCGGCGAGGATACTGTGACAGCAGGAAGGTAAAGTCACCTGGTAGCATCCAGGGGGGTAGGTATATTTCTCCCAGATTCAGGCTTTATGCCGACTTATACAACTAGGGAGAGAGTTGATGAAGCCCAGCTGAGGCTAGTGGGCTCATGGATGATTCATACCTCTAGGGAGAGTGCTGGGCGTCGTGCAGGCAGGGAGTTGATGAGACCAGCTGAAGCTTGTCAGCTCGTTTAAGGCCTCTATAAAAACTCCCAGCTTCATTAGGTGTTTGCTCATGCCTGGAACCAGACCTGTGTGGACTGTCTAGGGAGAGTGAACCCCTGTGCGGTGAGACAAAGCCTGTGTGGCTATTTGTTTGGACATTTACTAAACCAGGGACTTAGGGACTAGGACAGCACCAGGCTGATCCCAGTTGTTAGTTAGGGAAACCTGCATGTTTAGTCAGAGGTCAAGCTGACCAGGATTTATTTTGTTTATGTTTCTTTTTGCTTTGCTGTGTTTTTGTCACTGTAAATAGAGAAATAAACCGCACCTTTTGATCTTGAAAACCACAACCTCCGTCTGCTGGGCCTGTTTTTGTGTGGGGAGCCCATCCAGGGGGTCACACACACCCGCTACCGAGCTAACCCCCTCACAGTTGGTGGAGAACCAGTGGCAGTTTTTTTTTAAGCCAGCATGGAGGAGATACTGAAACAGCTGGCTCTAGCAAATGCCAATCAACAGCAGACAAATGCAGGTTTGCAAAAGAGCCTTGCAGCTCAACAACAGAGCTTCGCAGCCCAGCAACAAGCCCAGCAGCAATCTGAGGCCCGCTTCATAGACCTGTTGCAGAAGCAAGAGCAGAGACTACAACAACAGATGGAAGCAGTAATGCAGCAACGTCCGCAGACCAGTGAGGAAAGCCGTCCCACTAATACCGCGTCCTTTGGGGTGAGTCGTTTATTGACAAAAATGACTGGAGAGGATGATCCAGAGGTATTTTTGACCACATTTGAAAGGACTGCTGAAAGAGAAAAGTGGCCTGAGGAGCAGTGGGCTGGACTGGTGGCTCCTCTGTTAACTGGTGAATCGCAGAAAGCTTACTATGACCTAGAGCCTGACCAAGCAAAAGACTATGTGATGCTAAAAGCTGAAATATTGGCAAGGCTGGGTGTCACCCTGGCTGTCCGGGCTCAGCGTGTGCATAACTGGACTTTCCAGCTTGGAAAACCCCCCAGGTCTCAAATGTATGATCTCATTCACCTGAGCAGGAAGTGGCTACAGCCAGAGACTTTGTCCGCACCGGAGATTGTGGAACGTGTTGTGATGGATCGTTTCTTGAGAGCTCTTCCTACCGCCATTCAAAAGTGGGTAAGCCATGGAGACCCAGAAACGGCCGGTAAACTTGTGGATCGTGTAGAGAGATACTTGGCTGCAGAGAACCTGACGGCCTCTTCCAGAGACTCTCGGACTTTCCACCCTAAGACCAGACCATCCCCAGGGGCGGATAAGATGATTCCAAGGGGTGAGGGTGGAGAGAGTGAGAGGGTGGGAGCTCTGCCCAGGGTTTGGCGAGAACAGCCTGGGAAGTCGGGGGCTCAAGAGGCAGCCAAAAGGATTGTTTGCTACCGCTGCCGGCAAGCGGGACATATTGCAGCAAATTGCCCGGTTGTGGAGGAACCCATGCAATGTGACTTTCTGACGGACAGACGTCAGTCGCTGTGTGCGACAGTCGCATGCACTGCCATTCGGGGAACTGAGAAACATTTATGCAAAATGTGTATTAATGGTAGAAATGTTGTGGTATTACTGGATTCAGGTAGCCTTGTGACCCTGATAAAGGCTGAATTAGTTAAAACAGAGGTCTCTGGGAATAGCAAGGTAGCTGTTATTTGTGTGCATGGGGACACCCGAGAGTATCCAGTGACTACAGTGTGTTTCAAGACCCCCAAAGGTACCCTCTCTCATCCAGTGGGGTTAGTATCTCAACTACCGCATGATGCCATTGTGGGAAGGGATTTTCCGAAGTTCTGGGAACTGTGGGATGATCCTGAGCCCCCCACTGGTGCCCCTATGTACCAGGAAGGTGATAGCCAGAACTCCTCTGAGAGTGGTGAGGACTCTCCAGAATTTCCCTTGTCAGTATTGGCAGGCGAGACTCAAGAAACTGGAGAGGAGCCCACCTCCTCAGACGAAAACCTACCGTCTGTGGAGTTTTCTGATCTTGAGGTTCACAGGGAAAATTTTGCCACAGAACAGTTAAAAGACCCCGCCCTAATAAAGGCACGGGAAAACGTAGTGGAAATAGATGGCGAGTTAGTGAACCCAGATAATACCTGCACTTACCCATACTTCAGCGTAGAGAAGGACCTACTGTATCGGGTGGCAAAAAGGGCAGAAGAAACCGTTGAGCAGCTTGTGGTGCCCAAACCTTACAGGAAGTTGGTGTTGGAGTTGGCCCATGGGCACATTCTTGGAGGTCATCTGGGGACAGAGAAAACCCGAGAGAGGGTATTACAGAGATTCTATTGGCCTGGGGTGATGAAGGACATAGAAAATTATTGTTCCTCCTGCCCTGTGTGTCAGAGGTCGGCCCCGATGCCACATTTCCGTAGCCCGCTGGTCCCTCTACCCATCATTGAGGTCCCGTTTGAGAGGATCGCAATGGATTTGGTAGGTCCTATAATCAAGTCCGCTAGGGGGCACCAGTACATATTAGTTATAATGGACTATGCCACCCGTTATCCAGAAGCGATCCCTCTCCGAAATACCTCGGCCAAAACCATAGCCAAAGAGCTATCTCTTGTTTTTAGCCGGGTGGGTATTTGTAAAGAACTGCTTACGGACCAAGGTACACCCTTTATGTCCCGGGTTATGAAAGAGCTGTGTAAATTGTTCAAAGTGACGCAATTGCGTACGTCTGTGTATCACCCCCAAACCGATGGGCTGGTTGAAAGATTCAACAAAACCCTAAAACAAATGTTGAAGAAAGTGGTGGATAGAGATGGAAAGGATTGGGACTGTCTACTTCCTTATTTGATGTTTGCTATTAGGGAGGTGCCCCAATCCTCTACGGGATTCTCCCCCTTTGAGTTACTGTATGGGAGACACCCAAGAGGGCTGTTGGATATTGCCAAGGAAACTTGGGAAAGTGAGAGTTCTCCCCACAGGAGTGTGATTGAGCATGTCGCCCTGATGCAAGATCGAATTGCACAGGTAATGCCCATCGTGAAGGAACATTTGGCCCAAGCGCAGTTGGCACAGCAGAGAGTGTACAACCGTGGAGCCAAGACCCGTACCTTTTCCCCGGGGGATAGGATATTGGTACTTGTCCCTACGGTTGAAAGTAAATTCCTTGCCAAATGGCAAGGCCCCTACGAGATAATGGAAAAAGTGAGCGAAGTGAATTACAAGGTCAGACAACCAGGAAGGTGAAAGCCCGAACAGATCTATCACGTTAATCTGTTGAAAGCCTGGAGGGATAGAGAGTCCCTAGTCGCAGAAACTTGGTCACCAGCTCAAACTGGTTGCGTGATTCCGGAGGTTGGAATAGCAGCCACCTTGTCACAACCCCAACAACAGGAGGTTAAGGAGTTTGTGCTTCGCAACAAGGAGGTGTTCTCTGAGCTGCCGGGACAAACATCTGGGGTAGAGCATGATATTATTACCCCGCCCGGTGAAAGGGTGAAGTTAAAACCCTATCGGATCCCAGAGGCCCGACGGGAGGCAATACGGGAGGAAGTACAGAAAATGCTGAACTTAGGGGTGATAGAGGAGTCCCAAAGTGATTGGTCTAGTCCCATTGTGTTGGTGCCTAAACGGGATGGGAGCTGGCGATTTTGTAACGATTTTCGTCAGTTGAACAAAGTTACAAAATTTGACACCTACCCCATGCCATGTATAGATGAGTTGATCGACCGGCTGGGAACAGCCGGATACATGACGACTCTTGACCTCACAAAAGGGTATTGGCAAATTCCCCTGGCCAAGTCGGCCAAAGAGAAAACCGCATTTGTAACCCCAGACGGGGCGTTCCAATATAAAAGAATGCCGTTCGGGTTACAGAATGCGCCGGCCACATTCCAGCGGAAAATGGACCAGATACTGAGGCCCCATCGGAAGTATGCTGCGGCTTACCTGGATGACGTAATTGTCCATAGCACAGATTGGGCCTCACATCTGCCAAAAGTGCAAGCAGTCCTAGACTCTATCCGGGAAGCGGGGTTTACGGCTAACCCCAAGAAGTGTACCATTGGGCAGGAGGAGGCCAAATATCTTGGGTACACCATTGGCAGGGGAGTAATAAAACCCCAACTCAACAAAGTCGAGGCCATCCAGAGTTGGCCACGTCCCAACAGCAAGAAGCAGGTACGAGCCTTTCTGGGAATCACGGGTTATTATCGGCGCTTCATTCCCCACTTTGCTTCTAAGGCTGTGCCCCTAACCAACCTGACGAAAGGGAAAGGGTCGGTCATGATTAAATGGACCCCTGAGGCTGAGGCAGCATTCCAATTCTTGAAACAAGCCTTATGTAGCCAGCCAGTGTTGTACTCACCCGACTTCTCTAAAGACTTTGTCGTACAAAGTGATGCGTCAGATGTGGGGTTAGGAGCAGTATTGTCCCAGGTCTGGAACGGGGAAGAGCACCCAGTCATTTACCTCAGCAGGAAGTTGAAGTCCCATGAGGTAAATTACGCCACGGTTGAAAAGGAGTGTTTAGCGGTGAAGTGGGCTCTAGATTCCCTTCGGTACTATCTGCTAGGTAGGCACTTTGACATGGTTACGGATCACGCTCCGTTAAAGTGGATGGCTCAAAACAAGGAGACAAATAGAAGAGTAAATAGGTGGTTCCTGGCCCTACAGGAATTCAACTTCACAGTAAAGCATCGCCCTGGCGTTCAAATGGGGAATGTGGATGCTTTGTCTCGAGTACATGAATGCCTGATTGCTGGTGTTCCAACCCCAAGGTTAAAACAAGAGGGGGGGGTATGTGACAGCAGGAAGGTAAAGTCACCTGGTTGCATCCAGGGGGGTAGGTATATTTCTCCCAGATTCAGGCTTTATGCCGACTTATACAACTAGGGAGAGAGTTGATGAAGCCCAGCTGAGGCTAGTGGGCTCATGGATGATTCATACCTCTAGGGAGAGTGCTGGGCGTCGTGCAGGCAGGGAGTTGATGAGACCAGCTGAAGCTTGTCAGCTCGTTTAAGGCCTCTATAAAAACTCCCAGCTTCATTAGGTGTTTGCTCATGCCTGGAACCAGACCTGTGTGGACTGTCTAGGGAGAGTGAACCCCTGTGCGGTGAGACAAAGCCTGTGTGGCTATTTGTTTGGACATTTACTAAACCAGGGACTTAGGGACTAGGACAGCACCAGGCTGATCCCAGTTGTTAGTTAGGGAAACCTGCATGTTTAGTCAGAGGTCAAGCTGACCAGGATTTATTTTGTTTATGTTTCTTTTTGCTTTGCTGTGTTTTTGTCACTGTAAATAGAGAAATAAACCGCACCTTTTGATCTTGAAAACCACAACCTCCGTCTGCTGGGCCTGTTTTTGTGTGGGGAGCCCATCCAGGGGGTCACACACACCCGCTACCGAGCTAACCCCCTCACAATACGTAGAACTATTTTGTCATTGCCCAATGGGGAAGGAGGGATTGGGCTCCCGGACCCAGTAAAGTATCAGGAAGCATCTCATTTAGTTAGAGTAGTAGAGTGGTGTGGGCTTAATAAGAAACCCTGGATAAAAATGGAACAGGCAACAGTGGATATACCCCTGGAAGGCCTAGTGTGGATCCCAGAAGCTGAAATGGCAGCAAAAATAAAGAAACACCCGACGATAGGGGCCACTATATGAACAATTAAAAAGGTTTTTGAAAAATCAAATATGTCTAAATACCCGAGTCCAATGACTCCGATCCTGGGCACCAGGGCATTTCAGCCAGGTTTGATAAATCAAATATTCAATGCTCTACGACAAAGAGGTATTAGTAGAATTACTCACTTTTCAAAAGATAATCGACTAATGACAAAGAGAGAGATTGAAAGAGAGGTAGCACCAGAATTCGATTTTTTTCGGATGCTGCAATTAGAAGCGTTTTTACGGACAAAGGCAAAGATATATACAGAAGTCAGAACATTGTCAAAATTTGAGCAGATATGCCTGAAGGGGAGCCCCCCTGAGACACTCACTGTCTTATTTCTGTGCAATACTAATTCATTTAGACATACTACAAGAACATACGATCCATCAGGCTTGGGAGAGGGACTTAGGGTTAACATTCTCCCAAGAACAGAGAGCCAGGATCTTGTTATTTACACACAAGGCCTCAGTAGCGAGCAGATACCAGGAGGGAGGATACAAAATTTTAACTAGATGGTATAGAACACCAACAGTACTGCATCGAATATATCCTCAGACGTGAGAAGCCTGCTGGAGATGTCACATGGCAGAAGGGACTCTATTACATATTTTCTGGGAATGTGTGAAAATACAGGAGTTTTGGAAAATGGTAATAGAAAGTATCAAAATAATCACAGGAGTGTCTTTAGAAGACAGACCAGCAGCCATTCTAATACTAGATATACCTATATCAGTGGCAAAATAAAAAAAATCACTACTAAGACATCTTATTATAGCCGCAAGGGCGTGCGTCCCTGTCCTGTGGAAAAAGGAGAGTCCACCAACTAGAGCACAATGGTTCGCTAGAATCGCAGAGATGGAGAACCTCACAATGGCAATGAAAGATCAAGATGGGAGATACCGGACGATATGGGCACCCTACTTGAAATATAGGGAGGAGCGGGTAGGGGGTGGGGATCGGGGAGAGGAGGAGAGAGAGGAGGTGTGAGGGAGGGCATCATGAAAAAGAAAGACAGAGGTTAAAGAGGAAAAGAGAAGTCACATTGAATTAATGAAGCATAAAGGAGGTGGGAGAATACAAGATTGTAGTCTCTTTTTTTTTTTTGATTTTTGATTTATATAAGCAGATGGTATAAAACGTGAAAACTTGTAATGTGAAATCTATGGAAAAATAAAGAATTTATAAAAAAGAAAAAGGCCACCTGGTTCGTATTGGAGACGTAACCAGAAACGTTGCTAAATTCCCCCCCAAGTGTCCTTTTACCAATAAGTATCGCCCCTCTTTATCATTCAGTATTTTAGATTCAGTAAATGAAAGCCGGCGTGACAAACAGAGCGCCATTTTTTCTCTGTAGCATTAGCAAAATAACAAATGGGATAGTCTTTATGTATAGTTACATAGTAGGTGAGGTTGGAAAAAAA
This sequence comes from Rana muscosa, assembly GCA_029206835.1. Lineage (NCBI taxonomy): Eukaryota > Metazoa > Chordata > Amphibia > Anura > Ranidae > Rana > Rana muscosa. The sequence goes on along the minus strand of CM055126.1, from coordinate 144,645,168 downwards.
AGACACAAGTCTATCAAGTCCAACCTATGTGTGTGATTATATGTCAGTATTACCTTGTATATCCCTGTATGTTGTGGTTGTTCAGGTGCTTTTTTAACACCAAAGCGCCTGAAAAACGCCCAGTGTGAAAGGGGTCTTAGCTGAGCTTTACAAGCGTTTTTCGGGCTCTGGCAGTGTGAAAGGGCTCTGAAAGGACTCAGGCTTTCACTTTGGGATTGCAGATGCAGATGCAGCTTCTTTCAGGCGCTTTACAGGCGCTTTTTTTAACGCCAAAGCGCCTGAAAAATGCCCCAGTGTGAAAGGGGTCTAAGTAATACGTGGGCTTAGGAATGCCCAGTATCAAGGAGTATAACATGGAAAAACAAATTGAACAACTGAAAAGACAAAATATAGTGTAACCACATAGTCCAGAACACAAGTTCTGGGAATGTGGGAATCTCCACCAAAGGTAATCAATGGGAAGAGTCCGACAAACTGGGAGACTGCATAACCTCCTCCTGGCACAAATATTATATAGCAGGTAAAATGTCCTCCTAAATGTTCCTGAACATCAAAACAAAAAAAAAAACCATACATTTGTAATTACGGTAACCAACAATTAGTAGGTATCTAGCAAATGACTCGAAAGGAAAAAGCAACAAAACCAGAGTGACCTAGAGAACAAAAAACACCAGGTTCAAGGCATTAAAAGGTATTAACAAAACATAGGCAGCAGCTAATGTCCCGCAAGAGGACCACTGAGAAGCCACTGCCGTAAAAAATAAAAAATAAATAAAAATCAACTGGCGTCAATCAGGAAGATCTCAGGTAACTTGACGATGGGGAAGACCAAAGAGGTAAGAGCGGACGAGGAGGACCGCTGGATCTTGATTGGCTCTGAGACGAGGGATTATGAGAAATAAAACCCAATTTCAGCAGGATCTTTTCACCTTCAGCAAATGTAGAAAAGGAGTATGATCTGTTGTTATATGTAAATTGAAAACGGAAAAGAAAAGTTCCATTGATAGCAAAGGTCACATTGAATCAGAGGGGAAAGCAAAGGTTTAAACGCTCTCCTTTATTGAATGGTAGCTTGGGAAATGTCTGCAAAGATCTGAATTTTATAACGTTCAACTTCCAGATCCAGATGTTCCCTGGCATACCGCATGACCGCTTCGTTGACCCTGAAGAAATGAGGTTTCACAATCACGGCCCAGGGAGTTGTTCAGGAACTACAATTCCCATCATGCCTAGTGATGTCTGTAAATGTCAGAGTTTTGCAGTGCCTCATGAGACGTGTAGTTCCGCAACAGCTGGAGGGCCGTAGTTTGGAAACCCCTGATCGAGTAGATACATGGCGAGCACTAAATGGATTATAGTTACTACTCCAAAACACACAAAGTATACTCCAGGTTGGATCTGTTCTTTGTAGACCAGTCTTATTTAGAACATATAAAAAGAGTTTCAATAGAACCAAGAACTATATCTGATCATGCACCAGTGGTGCTAGCATTTGTACCAGTCTCGATGGGGCATCGGGAGAAAACCTGGCGATTAAATTAAACACTACTGAATGATGAACAGATAGCAGAGGACATACGGCAAAAAATGATAGAATATTTTGAAATAAATACAACAGGAGAGATATCAGAGCAAGTGGTATGGGAAGCACATAAAGTAGTTATACGGGGGGAGTTAATAGCCCACAGATCCTGAGTAAAAAAAAAAAAAAGTAAGGAGATAGAAGAATTACTAAAAAAAATACATGAAGCAAAGATAAAGCATAAAAAGAAACTAGATCTTAGAGAGGCGGAGCAACTGGAAACTTTAAGAACGGAACTTGCTAATTGCCTAGATAGAAAAGTAAAAGACAAATGTAGATTCTTTGCAAATAAATTATATGAACAAGGGAATAAGTGTGGCAAACTTCTAGCCTTGAGGCGATTAAGTTGGCCTTTTCAGCGCTATACAAGTTATTCAGTCAGTCACTCACTCACTCACTAGCTAGACAGTTAAAAAACCAACAAGAATTATCCCATGTCCACAATATCCGAGTAAATAATAAGCAGATAAAAGATACGAAAAATATAACTGCGGAATTCCATCGCTTTTATACTGGTCTATATTATATACAAAGGATAAAATCAAAAGAAGATGAAGAAAAAGAAATAAGAGAATATATTAGGGAATCCAAATTGCCATCCCTGGCAAGGGAGGTGGTGGAGGAATTAGAAGAAAAGATCACCAGAGAGGAAATTAAAAGAGCAATAGAGGACCCCCCGAGTGGGAAGAGCCCAGGACCAGATGGCCTAACTAATGCATATTACAAAAAATATATGGATATAGTGGTTACACCACTTTATAATTATTTTAATAAGACCACAGATGGAAATCCACTACCCTCAGAAGCATTACTGGCATTCGTGACAATCATACCAAAACCGGGGAAGGACCCACAATATAAGTTATAGACCTATTTCCCTCCTAAATACAGACACAAAATTATTTTCCAAAATACTAGCAAATACATTAAAGGAGAAGGTAACAAAAATAGTACACATGGATCAGACAGGATTTATGATGGGGAGGGAAATGAAAGACAACACAATACGAGCACTTAACATACTCCATTGGATGCATAAGGGACCCGATCAAACATTGAGAGTAACCCTATTGATGGACGCCGAAAAGGCATTCGATAGGGTGAACTGGGCTTATATGATGGAAGTATTAAAAGAATTAGGTATGGGGGAACGGATGAGGGGGTGGATAGCAGCATTATATGCAGGACCCAAAGCCAAAGTGAGGCCTCGTACACACGGCCGGTTTTCTCGGCAAGAAACGATAAGAAAACTGGCGTCAGAGCTTTCTTGCAGAGAAAACCGGCCGTGTGTACGAGGCTTTCAGGTTTCTCGTCAAGAAAACTGCCCAGAATCTCGACGAGAAAAATAGAGAACCTGCTCTCTATTTTCTCGTCGGGATTCTTGTTGGCCTGTTTCCCGACGAGAAACCCGAGCGTGTGTATACTTACCTGTCGCCATGGAAACCCGCGCATGCTCGAATTTACTTTGACGCACGCGGGGTAGCTTCCAAGGCATAGGTAGGGTGAAGCAAGATGGCGGCGACGGCATCGAATGTGACGAGCGCATGCTCGTCGTAGTCGATGACGTCACCGCGTTTGTGCCATTCAAAAGAACGGCGGTTCTTTTGAATCATACAAGTGTACACTCGGCCGGGACAAGATTCTTGTCAAGAATCTCGTCAGGAAAAACTAGTTTTTTTCCTGAAAAGATTCTCGGCCGTGTGTACTAGGCTTTAAAGTTAACGGAATACTGTCAGAGGAATTTAATATAAGCAATGGTACAAGGCAAGGCTGTCCCCTATCCCCAATTTTGTTTGCTCTCACTCTGGAACCATTTATATGCAGGGTGAGAGGGAACAGGGGAATAGTGGGAGTGGAAATTGGACAAAGAGAGCATAAAGTGGCAGCATATGCCGATGATTTATTATTTTTTCTCTCAAAAACCAGAAGAATCAGTATACGACCTGATGCAGGAAGTGACAAGATATGGAAAGATATCCAATTTCAAAATAAACATAGAGAAATCAGTAATATTGCCAAGTCATGTACCATTGCCTGTAGTTACATTGTTACAGGATAGATACTTGTTTTTGTGGAATAAAGAATCACTGTACTATTTGGGAGTGCACATAGCGGCCGATGAAAAGACACTATATGAACGTAACTATGGAGCACTAATTATAGAAATAACAAAAGACCCGAATAGATGGAAGGGAAACACACTAAAATGATTCGGAATAATAAATACCCTAAAAATGAATGTGGTACCCAGACTTTTATATATATTTGTATACAGTTCCCATACAACTCCCCCAGATATTTTTTTTAAAGCTATGGAAAGCATTTATATCATTTATATGGAAGGAGGGAAATACTAGGATAGCTTATGAAATTTTATGTAAAAGTAAGGGAGAGGGAGGAGTTGGGCTCCCAGATATTGTGTCCTATTATAAAGCGATGGCCCTGGTGCGTATACTGCACTGGTGCCATGATGAAGGTAATAGAGCATGGGTACTAATAGAGGCAAATGTGGCAGGGAGAAACCTGGCGAGGGCACCATGGATATCAACAAAGGCCAGGGGATTATCAAAATGGACATCCCCATTAACCCGGAACACACTGGCAGTATGGGATAGGATAAATCAACTTGGCAAATACGCCCCAAAAACATCCCCATTGGCACCACTGGGGGGTTACCCATGGTTCCCTCCAGGAGAAGAAAAAGGAGCATTAGGCCCATGGGAATCGGAAGGTAACACAATGTGCCTGAGGTATGCACCACTGGGGGTGCTGATACCTCAGGCAGATTTAGTATCATCACAAGGAGACATGGTAATGGCAGGATGGAGATATAGCCAGATGCAAAGCTTCTTTAGACGATTAGACCCTCATGTAAGAACTCTGTATTCCCTAACTATATTCGAAAAAACATGTAGAAAGATATCAAAACCGGACCATCTACTGTCACAAATGTATAAAATAATACGTAGAGAACAGAATAAAATAACCCCTTACTTTATCAAAGAATGGGAAACAGAACTAGGATGCAGATTCCCTCCATTACAATTTAAAAAATTAATTACAATTATACATGCCACATCCACAAGCTCAGCCATCCAGGAAATGGCATATAAGTTCTTGGTTAGATGGTACCGCACCCCGTTGCGATTAGCTCAAATATATCCAACAAGAGATGACCGATGTTGGAGGGGGTATGGGGAGAGGGGAACATACCTCCACATTTGGTGAGCATGCCCAGGGATAAGAATCTTTTCGGAGGAAGTGGCGCCATGGATCAGGAAAATGTCTGAGGAAACAATAGAGTTTACACCATTACAATTCCTGTTCCATGGAACCACAAGAGCTATAAAAACGTATAAAAATAGTATTGTACCGCATTTATTAAATGCGGCCAAAAGATTAATACCAAGGCATTGGAAGCAAGTAACATGTCCCACCCTTCAAGAATGGAAAAGGGAAGTCGTTACAATAATGGGAGCAGCAGAAAAATGGATAGATGACATCAGGCATGAACAGGAGAAATTTAAAACAGTTTGGAAAATCTGGGAAAATCATAACCAAGAAATAGATGGATACAATCAAAAGCCTTAAGAAGCTCTGAAAAATAAATAGAAACTATAAAAAGAAAGATGGGGAACAATCTACAGCTTTTATTTTTAATGTGTATGTATTTATGTATGTTTTGTTAATATGTTAAAGATAACTAGAGGGGGCGTGGCCAAGAGCGGCATGTGAGCGGACGTGTCTCACAGAGCTCCCTGAGTGTATCCTTTAGTGATCCTTCTCCCGGCCGAACCACTTGCTGAAACCGGCACCGGAACCCACCAGCAGTATCCCGAAAGACCCAGGCACGTCCTGAGCCCACCGCCAGCTTCTAAAACGGGCATGCTGACACGCAACCAGCAGAAGGGGGACGACATGCAGGTCAGCCAAAATGGCGCCGCGGCGCAGCAGTGCACACGAGGGGACAAGAAGGACTCGGGTAAGCAAGCACCCAAAACCCCCAAAGCACAGGGGAAAGATGGCCCTAAGGATATGACATACTATACACAAAAACTGAACAGTGTGGGGGGGCGATCTGCTGAGGAGGACCTGGAAGCTACTCCAGCTATCCTCTGCCCACAGCACACAGAGGAATCCTCCATGCAGTCATTACAGCAGGCCTCAGATCAGTCCTCACCAGACATGGAAGAGGAGGAGGAGGAGGGAGACATTGAACAACCCACCCTGGCAGAAATCCTTAGAGCTGTAAATAAATGCATGGCCTCTGTGGAAACTCTGCAGGTACACTTTGGAGGGCTGAGGGAGGATGTAGGGCTGATCCGCCATGACATCCAGAAGATCCGGGAATGTACCACTGCGGTGGAGGGTCGGGTCAGTGAAGTGGAAGACAGGATGGCTCCCCTTATCAGAGATATGCAGGTCACTGCCAGGATTGCCGCTGCCAATGAACTTAGAAATGAGGACATTGAGAATCGTTTGAGAAGGAGCAATGTCCGCATAGTGGGTCTTCCAGAAAAAACGGAAGGCAGAGACCCTACGGCGTTTGTGGAGGGCTGGTTGCTAGAGATTTTTGGCAAAGATGTCTTTACCCCCTTCTACTCAGTGGAACGCGCACACAGAGTGCCTCCTAGGCCATTGCCTCCGGGAAATCCGCCCCGCACCATGCTGGCCAAACTCCTTAACTTTAAGGACAAGGAGGAGGTTATCCTGCGACTGGCTAGAGAAAAACGCAATATCCAGTTTAATGGAGTGAGAGTATCCTTCTACCCAGGCTTCTCGGCGGAGGTGCAGAGACGCAGGGCTAAATTTGGGGAGGTGAAGAAGCGACTGCAGCGCCTGAGGGCCAACTATGCAATGTTGTATCCTGCCAAGCTCCGAATAGTGGCAGGGGACAGGGTACAGTTCTTTGAAACGGCGACGGAAGCCTCAGCTTGGCTAGACACAAATGATCATCTCTTCCACCAGGCAGGTGGGCCAGCGGCGGATGCAGACTGACCCCTGCGGTGGGGTATACCCTTGAAGTATCCTTAGTTTGAAGCAAGATACGTTGCAGCCACAAGGTCACACGACCGGGAGACACATACCTATGTTTTTGCCAGGAAATGAGCATTAGAAATCAGCATGCAATTTGAACTATCGTTGGTATACCCCGAGGGGTATCGGACTTGGGCCAGTGTATGCCTGTTGCACCTGAGCCCGCACTGGGTTTCTGTTCACTCCCAGGACCTTCTAGTACGGTTGATAGGTTGTTTTTTTATTTTTTTCCTCATTTTTTTTCTCTCTCTCGCGCTCTGGAGGCCCTGTTGTCACAGGCGGACAAATGACTTTGATGCACCCTTCCCCGCCCCCCTCCCCCTCGTTTTTCTATACGGGTACATACCAGGACCGGCGCTGGCCGTGCAGGCTTTGCCTGGTGGGCACTGGATGGCCCCTTCCCCCGCCCGGAGTCCCTCTCTGATTGACAATCTTTCCGCCCCAGCTGGTCCCCCCCCCTCTTCCCAACTTTGTTACCCAAGTACTAACACTGCACATGTCGCACCTCGGTAGAGGGGGCAGGAGAAAGACATTGGATGTTGGGTGGAGGGGTGATATAAAACTATGTGTTATCTGTATGTTTTTGAATGGCAACTGCGGGGGTCCATTGTACGCCGGGTTTGGCTGGTGGACAACCCTAGTCGCTCAACTGCACTGTTGCATTTACTATTATATGGTTACATGATGGCTAGTGTACCTTTAGTGTCTTGGAACATCAGGGGCCTGAGTGATCCACTTAAGCGCACCATGGTGTTCACTTCCATCAGAAAACATCTCCCGGCAGTGTGTATTCTCCAGGAAACTCATTTGACTCCTGACACACTGTCGGGGGTGAGGTATGCTTGGGCGGGATGGGCATATCACTCCACTCATACCTCGTACTCGCGGGGTGTGAGTGTCCTGATACATAAGTCACTGGACTTCCAATTGTTTGATTCAAGGATTGACCAGGAGGGGAGATATGTTTTTTTGCACTGTAGCCTCTACCACTTTACGTTCATTCTGGCAGCAGTATATGTCCCGCCACCATTTAACACGCTGATTTTGCGTGCCTTGCTGGCATTCCAGCTCTGTAGTCCAGGGGTTCCCCTGATTTTAACAGGGGACCTGAATGGTGTTACGGACCTAAAATTAGATAGGCACCCTTCCCCATCGGGTGGAACAGGGAATAACAAGTCAGCTCTGGCTAGGTTTATGGAGGAAGTGGGGTGGATGGATCCCTGGAGAAATAGAAATCCTCTGGAGAAGCAGTTTTCCTGCTTTTCAAAGACGCATATGTCTTTATCCAGAATTGACCTGTGTCTGTGTTCAGCAGAGGCGTACCAGTATATTGAGAAGGTGCAGTATCTTCCCAGGAGCATCTCGGATCACTCTCCCCTACTGGTTCACCTGAGGGTGAGGCCGGAATCTACCTTGCAAAGAGCGCCATGGAAGCTGAACGCTTTCTGGCTGAATCTCTTCCCCTCTCATGCTAAAATAGAGGCTGACATTGCGCAGTACTGGCAGAGACATGCTGGCCACCCTGATTTGAACGCCTCTTGGGATGCTTTTAAAGCTTTCCTGAGGGGGGTCTTTATATCTGAAGTCAATGTCATTAAGCGCAATACCTCAGAACAGAGAGAGCAGGCCGCCCGCATGGTTAGACACTTGGAGGCGGAGTACATCGCCAACTCCGGGGAGGGCTCTTGGGAGGCTTGGATAGCGGCACAGGACGCATTAAATAGAATAGATGCATCCAAAGCGGATAAAAAAAGATTTTTTACTAACCTAGCTTTCTATGAGGAGGGGGAACAGACAGGCAAACTACTAGCTAAGTTGGTTAGATCCCAGCAGTCATCTCCATCCATCGGGGCATTACGCAACACAGCGGGGAGGATGGTTAATACCCCAGATCTTGTCATGCGGGAATTGAGGGACTTCTACGCGGATCTATATAGATCTAAACAGACCCATACGATGGAGGAGCTTCAGGATTTTCTGCGGGGAATAGAACTACCGTGTTTGACGGAGTCCCAGGCGGAATCTCTGGAAGCTCCCATTACAGTGGAGGAAATGCTTGCAGCCACCAGCTCCTTTCCCAACTCCAAGGCACCTGGAGACGACGGCATCCCGATAGAGGTGTATAAACAATATGGGGAAGAGATTTTACCACAACTGCTCCGTACCCTAAATATGGCCAGGGAAACACACAGTCTACCCGAATCTATGAGACAAGCCAGTATAGTCCTCCTGCTCAAACCTGGGAAGGACCCATTAGACCCGGGCTCGTATAGGCCGATATCGCTACTGCAGACTGATATTAAAATCCTTGCTAAGGTATTGGCCACAAGATTGAATGGGGTAATTGCATCCATAATACACTCGGACCAATCCAGCTTTATACCGGAAAGATCCACAGCTATTAACCTTCGGAGATTGTTTCTTAACATGCAGTCTCCTGCGGATAATATTGGGGATAGGGCTCTGCTGTCCCTTGATGCTCATAAAGCATTCGATAGCATCGAGTGGCAATATCTGTGGGAAACGATGAAAAAATTTGGTTTTGGACCGGTGTACCGCTCCTGGGTGCAGCTTCTATATTATTCCCCTTCTGCGATCATTAGGGAGGCGGGCAGGGTCTCTCCTCCGTTCCCTCTTCATAGGGGGACGCGGCAGGGGTGTCCCCTATCCCCGTTGCTTTTTGCCATCGCCATAGAACCAATGGCTGCTCTCATTAGGTCCAACCCCTTAATATCTGGGTTTAAGTATGGCCAGACGCATGAAAAAATCATGCTCTATGCGGACGATACGATGTTGCTGCTGGGGGATACGGGGGGGTCCCTGAGAGAGGCTATGGCGGTGGTCCGGAACTTTGGCTCATTTTCTGGCCTGGTAATTAACTGGACTAAATCCTCAATGATGCTATTGGACTCCCCGGGGGACCAGGGACCCATGCTGCAGGATATCCCAGTCTCACGGCAATTTAAATATTTGGGTATATGGGTCACTCCACAACTTAGTGAGTACATTTCTCTCAATCTATCGCCCCTTCTGACTAGGATTAGGGATAAATCCAAAATATGGTCTAAACTGAGGATGTCCATGGCGGGCAGGGCCAACCTCATTAAAATGATTTATATGCCACAACTTTTGTACGTTCTACATAACACTCCCATTGTGATCCCGTTGAAATTTTTCAGAATCATTAATTCTCTATTTCGATCTCTTCTCTGGCTTAACAAAACCCCTAGAATCAAATTGGAGCAGTTGCAGAGATCCAAGGAGGAGGGGGGTCTGGCCCTCCCAAATCCATGGTTATATTATGTAGCTGCGCAGTTGCAGCACGTTGCTAGAGCCCTAACAGAAAAGCCGGTCATGGAGGGGGAGGTGGGGGACCCGACAGTTGCCCTGATGCTGCGCACCACGGGAGCGGACAGTGTAGTAACAGGCCTTGAGGCATTGCAATTTGCCAAGTCAAACAAGCTCTTCCCCACCTATGCCCTGATCCAAAAAATTTGGAATAAAACACGTCAAATACAAAAGATTGAGGGGTTTACAGTTTACAGCCCGATTTGGAGCAACCGGTATTATGGGGAGCTGCTTCTTTTGACCTGTGCGGAGCGTTGGAGGAGGGGTGGAGTTACCCATTTGGTCCACATCTTTTCCAATGGCTGTTTGCGGCCCTTTGTGGAGCTGCAGGAGCAGTTTGGGCTGCATGGGTCCATGCACTTTTATTACTTACAGTTGAGCCATGCAGTTAGGGCCCAGGCGGGAAACAACCCGTGGATATTGTCTCCAGCCCCAATCTTTCACTCTGTGATGGGGGTCTCCAGTTTTAAGGGTTTTATCTCTAGAACATACGCCATGCTACTATCCTCTTTTTTGCCAGGCTTTCCTGCGGGGGTAATAGCCTTGTGGGAAAGGGATGTTGGTCTATTTGAGGAGGGTCAGTGGGAGGAGGCGTTGTTAGCAGTTCAGGGAAGTTCGCTTAACGTTGCCCAACGCCTGTCCCAATTGTACATATTGCTGAAAGTACACTTTACGCCTGCGAGATTGCACAGGATGGGTCTGGGAGAGGAGGACAGCTGCCCGAGATGTGCTAGGGATCACGGGGACCTCATCCATTTGCTGTGGCGATGCCCCAAGTTGCATCTCTACTGGAGGGGGGTTCTTAAAACCATAGGGGAGGTGTTCTCGGTGGAGATTCCGCAGGACCCCAGGATCTGTATCCTGGGGGTTGTGGATGGCCTGCCACTAGAGGACAATCCAAAATCAGCCATCGGTAGAGCCCTTTTTCAGGCCCGCAAACTCATTCTTCACCATTGGAAAGCGGAAGAACCTCCTAGACTGAGTGAATGGATAACTCAGATGGGACGTACCCTACGCCTAGAGAAATACATCTATCAGCACAGAGGTCGCCAGGGGAAATTTGAAAAGCTATGGGCTCCTTGGTTGAATACCCCGGGGCTCTCTCCGCTCGAGCTTGTACTGGACAGAATGCTTTTATAGGCTGTTTGGTGGGGGAACGGGGGTGGGGGTTTGCGGGTCCCATATGCAGTTTGCAGTTGGGGCCTGGTGGGGGTGACGGGGTTGAGTCTTGTTTGAGTATACTTTGGAGATATGGGGGTCTGGGGAGTGCGGGAGAGAATTATGGTATATTTACAGCTTTGTATTTGTGTTTTTGTTTATTATTTCAAAAGTTATCTAAATATTCAAGTGTTCTATGGATATAATACTACACATTGTGCAATGGTTTGTAAACTTTTGCTTAATATATTTTTCAATAAACATCCTTTTGGAGAAAAAAAAAAAAGATAACTAGAGAATGTGACACTAGAAAAATATGGAAAGGTGGCTATGATCCTCCTCACCTATCTTAAGGGAGGGGGGAGGAAAGGGGGAGGGAAGAATTTTTTAATTTATTTTTTTCTTCCCCTTTTGGGAGGGGGGGATCCAAAAACACGTATAATTTAGAAGGGAACACAACAACTAGAAATAAGAAGACACATAAATACAACACCTAAAACACAAAAGGGAAAGAGGGGAAAAAAAGGGAAAGGGAGAAAGAAGAATTATTTTTTTCTCTTCCCCCCTCAATAAGGGAGGTAAATCTGAATCAAGGATAAACAAGTATAAAGCCTCGTACACACGACCGAGTTTCTCGTCAAAAAATGACAATAAACTTGCTGGCAGAGCTTTCTTGCCAAGTAAATCGGTCGTGTGTAAGCGGCTATCAGGTTTCTCGTCAAGAACCTGCTCTCTATTTTCTCGTCAGGATTCTCCATTTTCTCGTTGAGATTCTCGTCAGTATGTTTCTCGACGAGAAAAGTGTGTGTGTGTACACTTACCTGTCGCTGTGGAAACCCGCGCATGCTCGAAATGACTTTGACGCATGCGCGGTAGCTTCCTAGGCATAGGTAGGGTGTAGCAAGATGGCGGCGACGGCATAGAATGTGACGAGCGTCAACGGGTGATGCCAGGTGGCATCACCCGTTGACCACGCCCCATGCCTATATAAGTACTTGTGCTCCGCACACATGGCATTACAGCGTGAGACAGCGATGAGGAGAGAACAGGGAAGAAAGCGACGAAGAAGACCGAGCCCCCGCTAGCAAAAGAGCTGGAAGAAGATAGCGGGGCGCCCGGCAGAAGGCAGAAAGAACCGGAGAGCGAGAGAAGAACCGGAGAGCGCGGAGACGAAGCCGGAAGACCCCCCAAAGTTGTAAGAAGATCCCCGAAGGCGGAAGAAGACCCCCAAAGTTGTAAGAAGACCCCCGAAGGTGGAAGAAGACCCCCGAAGGTGCCTAATAAATTTCTTTAAAAACCTGTGTAGTGTTTTTTTATTGACATTTTCTTTCCACCAGGTGAATGGGTAGGGTTACGATGTACCCCATACTCATTCACATAGGGTGGGGGCCGGGATCTGGGGACCCCCTTATTCCGATAAGCCCCCTGCCCGCAGACCCCGACAACCAACGGCCAGGCTTGTCGGGAAGAGGCCCTTGTCCCCATCAACATAGGAACAGGGTGCTTTGGGGTGGGGGGGCTGCAGGGCGCCCCCCTGCCCCAAAGCACCCATCCCCCCATGTTGAGGGCATGCGGCCTGGTACGGTTCAGGAGGAGGGGCGCCTCGCTCGTCCCCACCCCCCTTTCCTGACCGGCCGGGCTGCATGCTCGGATAAGGGTCTGGTATGGATTTTGGGGGAACCCGCACGCCGTTTTTTTTGGCGTAGGGGTTCCAGTTAAAATCCATACCAGACCTAAGGGCCTTGTATGCTCCTGGAGAGGAACCCATGCCTTTTATTTAAAATTTGGCGATGAGTTCCCCCACATGATAACAGCGGCGAGACTTCCCTCCCCTCTCCCAGGTCGGCAAATCCGCAGCTGAAACGCAAGGGAAACGCTGAACGACTGATTGCGAACTTGGCAAAGACTTCGGAGCTCAAAAACGCAACGCATAAGTGTGAATCCAGCCTGACACTAGATGGGAACTGACTAACTGTCACTGACATCACCAGTGCCACTAAAACGGTGATAAAACTATACACTGTCACTGTACTAATGGCACTGGCTTGGAAGGGGTTAACATCTCAGGTGATCAAGGGGTTGAATATGTGCCTAACAAGTGTTAATTTGTGTAATGTGTGCTGCTTTTTACTAAAGATCTCTTTGTTTCTTATCCCTGCAATGCAGGGATGAGAAACACAGATTGTTCCCTCTGTACAGAGCCCTGCTTTGAATGTCAACACAGATCTCTGAGCTGTGATTGCACACAGTCGATCAGTAGGTCCCGGCTATGAATCATTGGCCGAGATCTGCTGATAAACTCCCGCTGTGTACAATCAAAGTGGGTGTCTGCAGGGGGCACACATGCATGTGCCCAAAACCCGGTCCGCAAGTGGTTAAAGGACAACGTTTAAGGACCGTTTCACACCAGAATGCCATGTGGGAAAGACACGCTACATGTGCATTGCCCACATAGCAGGTGAATGTGCTGCCCTTGCCATCTGCATGGGGATGCCAATATATTGTAAATGGCGCTCCAAATGCAGAAAGCAAATACAGTGCGTTTGCAGGCACCAAGTGGCAAGGTACTGCAGTGCGTTGTGGTTTTGGCGCGGTGTATTTTAGCGATGCTTTTTTGGCAGTCCAGTGTTTTGCAGCCTATTCAAATAGATCGGCTATCAAAATACACCGCATGGGAATGTGTGCGTTCAAACCTGTGCCCGGGGTGAAGCCACCATTACAGGCAGTGAGCTGAATGTTTGATTTTTGTACCCGGATATTGGGCAGTTTTTTTCCTGTTTGCCTGAGGAAAGTTGTTTTATGTAAAAATATTGAGTAGATCTAATGCCAGTTCCTAAAACTCTTTAAGGCCCTATTCACACTTTGTGTAGGGGGAATGTGTGTTCCCACTCGTGTTTTTGTGCTTTTTCACACGTTCCTGTGCATTGAGCATGGGGCAGCCAATTCACAGTCCTCTGTGCATCAAAAAAGCATGCGCCTTTCTGAGCGTGGAGCGTCATGCATTCTTTTCAATGTGCGTTCAATGTTCTGCAAAACGTGTGTCTGCTCTCTGCAGTTGGGGCACTGAAAAGACGACATGCATTTGCAGCACATTTTTCATACAGATTTTTGTGTGTTTTGTCAAGTGTTCACTTGCTCCCACTCTTCTCCCCCCAATTCTGCACCTTCACTATCCCCACCTAACCTCCTAATCCCGTTCTTACCATATCCCTGCACCATGCATGCCCCCCCCCCACACAATACTGCACCTTCACTATCCCCACCTAACCTCCTAATCCCGTTCTTACCTCATCCCTGCACCATGCATGCCCCCCACAATACTGCACCTTCACTACCTCCACCTAACCTCCCAATCCCGCTCTTATCTCATCCCTGCACCATGTATGCCCCCCCCCCCAATTCTGCACATTCACTACTTCCACCTAACCTCCTAATCCCGTTCTTACCTCATCCCTGCACCATGCATGCCCCCCACAATACTGCACCTTCACTACCTCCACCTAACCTCCCAATCCCGCTCTTATCTCATCCCTGCACCATGCATGCCCCCCCCAATTCTGCACATTCACTACTTCCACCTAACCTCCTAATCCCGTTCTTACCTCATCCCTGCACCATGCATGCCCCCCACAATACTGCACCTTCACTACCTCCACCTAACCTCCCAATCCCGCTCTTATCTCATCCCTGCACCATGTATGCCCCCCCCCCCCCAATTCTGCACATTCACTACTTCCACCTAACCTCCTAATCCCGTTCTTACCTCATCCCTGCACCATGCATGCCCCCCACAATACTGCACCTTCACTACCTCCACCTAACCTCCCAATCCCGCTCTTATCTCATCCCTGCACCATGCATGCCCCCCCCCCCCAATTCTGCACATTCACTACTTCCACCTAACCTCCTAATCCCGTTCTTACCTCATCCCTGCACCATGCATGCCCCCCCCCCCAATTCTGCACCTTCACTACCTCCACCTAACCTCCTAATCCCGCTCTTACCTCATCCCTGCACCATGCATGCCCCCCCACAATACTGCACCTTCACTATCCCCACCTAACCTCCTAATCCCGTTCTTACCTCATCCCTGCACCATGCATGCCCCCCACAATACTGCACCTTCACTACCTCCACCTAACCTCCCAATCCCGCTCTTATCTCATCCCTGCACCATGCATGCCCCCCCCAATTCTGCACATTCACTACTTCCACCTAACCTCCTAATCCCGTTCTTACCTCATCCCTGCACCATGCATGCCCCCCCCCCCAATTCTGCACCTTCACTACCTCCACCTAACCTCCTAATCCCGCTCTTACCTCATCCCTGCACCATGCATGCCCCCCCCCCCCACAATACTGCACCTTCACTATCCCCACCTAACCTCCTAATCCCGTTCTTACCTCATCCCTGCACCATGCATGCCCCCCTACAATACTGCACCTTCACTATCCCCACCTAACCTCCTAATCCCGTTCTTACCTCATCCCTGCACCATGCATGCCCCCCCACAATACTGCACCTTCACTACCTCCACCTAACCTCCTAATCCCGCTCTTATCTCATCCCTGCACCATGCATGCCCCCCCCAATTCTGCACCTTCACTATTTCCACCTAACCTCCTAATTCCGCTCTTACCTCATCCCTGCACCATGCATGCCCCCCCCCCCCAATTCTGCACCTTCACTACCTCCACCTAACCTCCTAATCCCGCTCTTATCTTATCCCTGCACCATGCATGCCCCCCCCCCCAATTCTGCACCTTCACTACCTCCACCTAACCTCCTAATCCCGCTCTTACCTCATCCCTGCACCATGCATGCCCCCCCCTCAATTCTGCACCTTCACTACCCCCACCTAACCTCCTAATCCCGCTCTTACCTCATCCCTGCACCATGCATGCCCCCCCCCTCAATTCTGCACCTTTACTACCCCCACCTAACCTCCTAATCCCTCTCTTACCTCATCCCTGCACCATGCATGCCCCCCCCCCAATTCTGCACCTTCACTACCTCCACCTAACCTTCTAATCCCGCTCTTACCTCATCCCTGCACAATGCATGCCCCCCCCCCCCCAATTCTGCACCTTCACCACCTCCACCTAACCTCCTAATCCCGCTCTTATCTCATCCCTGCACCATGCATGCCCCCCAATACTGCACCTTCACTACCCCCACCTAACCTCCTAATCCCTCTCTTGCCTCATTACTGCACCATGCATGCCCCCCCTCCCAATAATGCACCTTCACTCCCTACACCCACCTAACCTCCTAATCCCTCTCTTACCTCATCCCTGCACCATGCATGCACCCCCCCCCCCCCACAATACTGCACCTTCACTACCCCCACCTAACCTCCTAATCCCTCTCTCACCTCATTCCTGCACCATGTATGCCCCCCCCCCCCACAATACTGCACCTGTACTCCCAGTCCCTCCCACCCCATGTGCACCCCTCCCCCACTGCCTGCTAGAAGCCCCCTACCCCCAAATCCCCTCACCCCCATGTCTCCCCCCTGGTATGGGTAGTAGTAGGGAGTCTTCTAGCTGGTGATGCTGTATAGGAGATGGACTCTCCCTCACTTCCTACCAGTGTGTTCTCTATAGGCGGTGTGTGCCGGTCACCTGAGAGGACGGACTGTCTGCTCTGTCGGTTCCGGTGCCCCTCGCCTTCCCGGGGAGAGTTTTCGGTTTCCTAGCAACATCCGAGACCCTGTCCCAAACTTTATCACCTAGCAACCAACTTTGTCCCACTCCGCCCACAGCTGCCACCCCGCCCCTTCTGGATGAATCCGCCCCCCGACCGTCCGTGTACAGTGGAGGTAACCAGGGGTGGGCGGGGCAGATGGGCGGATGGGAGGTTACTATCTGCGATCCATGCAATCTATAATAATACATAGAGGACTGAATGTCCGCTCCTCTGATCTGGGATATCATGTATTGTATAGAGATTGATGATCTCCATATAACCACCTCTATTGATTTGCTGGCCAAGTATAGAGATGGGTGGATGTTTGGACGTGTGTCCACCGATGTATGCTGATCGATAATCTGATCAATGGATTCCATCACCAGAATTACAGGAATAATGTACAATTACCGGGAAATCATCTCCTATCCGGAGTCAGGGAACCCCCTACTAAAAATCATATCTAAGTGTATATTAGTCCCCATTCACACCCAGTGTAATATGAATGCACACTGAGGACGGCCTATTCACATGAATGGAAAATGTATCAAATCCAACATGCAACACTCAGCAAGGTGAACCTAAATCACAGAACATTGCCAGTGTTTTAGGTGCATCAAAGACACCAAGATGTCAGTTTATGAAGCAGCGGGAAATATCCACTTCTCGGTTCTCCGCCATTCTCCGAGGAGATCTCTCTCCGCTGTGTGCCTGTTTATGAAGCGGTGGAGATCGCTTCTCCTTTTGTGAAGTGTGGCCCCTTTCACACTGCAACGACTTGAAAGTCGCACGATTTGCTGCAATTTCAGGGAATGCCTGTGTAGCGGGTGTTTGCTTTAAGGTCCAGAGACTGCCATACCCAGGATGCATTTCCCTGCGCAAGGACTGCTGGGGCGGGGTATTTAGCCAGGGGGCGGGCCGGAGAACGCTCTCTTTGGACACCACCCGCCCAGCAAGTGGAACTCTGTGCTGAGTCTGCTGAGAATACAGGGCCTGAAGCCTAGGCCTGTATTATTCCAAAGAGCCTTCTGTACCCACTGAGGAGCCTGAGGGACGTCACATCCTGTTGCTGTTCTGCTACTACCAGGAGGACCGAAGACCCGGGTGTCGTAGAATCTGTGTACCAAGACACAGCAACGGAAGATACGGACACGGACTGTTCCGGTTGGGTGAGAGAGCAATTGCTCATGAGAATAATACAGGATCTCTAGACCCAGTAACTGTTGTTCGGAACTAACGTTAGTGTTTGCAGTTGCACACCAGAGGGACAGTGCATTGAATAACACTAGTAGATTTGTTCTGGGTTCACCAAGTTATCAAATTCCTTTATTCTTGTGGATTACAAATTGTTCCAGAAGTGCACCACCGTTTACTAGCGAAGATCTTTCTCTGCAGAACTTTCACATAGTACAGTCAGGCCTGATTTAGTAGTAGTGACATTGCTGGGCGCCATCTTGCCCACGAGGGAGAAGAGCTGCAGCGGGGTCCGTTAGCTTTTTGTCATAGGATTGTATATCTGTCTGTGTGCTAAAACACTCTTTCATTGCAGGGCTCTGCATATGTTTATGTATACTGTTTTATCTGCTTAACCATTATTTTCAGTAAAGTACCAGGGTTACGTATATCAGTTGTTTGTGTCATTTACTGTGCAGGAGAAACGGTTAGTGGTAGCTACCCCATACTGTTGTGTGCCTTTATTGTGGGATTGTGCTGCCAAGAATCACAGGTTACACAATCCCATCATCCCCTACTGACTGTGCCAAGGGATGGTAGAGCCAATTGCCGGTGGTTGACAGTGAGTGCTACAGGGCCTGAAACAAATCATACCAGCGGCCCTCTTAGCTGGGGGTATCACTACACCTGTAAACTTGAGGTCTATGGACCTCAACTCGCATCAAAGTCGGACCAAAGTAGTACAGGGATTACTTTGAAGTCACACACATATGAATGGTTATCATTGGGAACATGGGGTATGACTCGTCATGCGACTCTGATGTCCAAAGTCGCAGGAAAAGTCACACAAGTGTGAAAGGGGCCTGAAGCGATCTACAAACTGTTCAAACAGTGGAGAACGCCCCCTGTTACTGTAATCTTATGGTGTCCGTATATTAAGCAGTGATAAATTATTACTGCTCAGTACACAGACATTCTCAGAGGAGACCGCCCACCTCATTAATAAAATAATTAGTCCCCTACATAATATATATGTACAGTATCTCACAAAAGTGAGTACACCCCTCACATTTTTGTAAATATTTTATTATATCTTTTCATGTGACAACACTAAAGAAATTACACTTTGCTACAATGTAAAGTAGTAAGTGTACAGCTTGTATAACAGTGTAAATTTGCTGTCCCCTCAAAATAAATCAACACACAGCCATTAATGTCTAAACCGCTGGCAACAAAAGTGAGTACACCCCTAAGTGAAAATGTCCAAATTGGGCCCAAAGTGTCAATATTTTGTGTGGCCGCCATTATTTTCCATCACTGCCTTAACCCTCTTGGGCATGAAGTTCCCCAGAGCTTCACAGGTTGCCACTGGAGTCCTCTTCTACTCCTCTATGAAGACATCACGGAGCTGGTGGATGTTAGAGACCTTGCGCTCCTCCATCTTCCATTTGAGGATGCCCCACAGATGCTCAATAGGGTTTAGGTCTGGAGACATGCTTGGCCAGTCCATCACCTTTACCCTCAGCTTCTTTAGCAAGGCAGTGGTCGTCTTGGAGGTGTGTTTGGGGTCGTTATCATGTTGGAATACTACCCTGCGGCCCAGTCTCCGAAGGGAGGGGCTCATGCTCTGCTTCAGTATGTCACAGTACATGTTGCCATTCATGGGTCCCTCAATGAACTGTAGCTCCCCAGTGCCGGCAGCACTCATGCAGCCCCAGACCATGACACTCCCACCACCATGCTTGACTGTAGGCAAGAAACACTCACTACTTTACATTGTAGCAAAGTGTCTTTGTACTCCTCACCTGGTTGCCGCCACACACGCTTGACACCATCTGAACCAAATAAGTTTATCTTGGTCTCATTAGACCACAGGACATGGTTCCAGTAATCCATGTCCTTAGTCTGCTTGTCTTCAGCAAACTGTTTGCAGGCTTTCTTGCACATCATCTTTAAAAGAGGCTTTCTTCTGGGATGACAGCCTTGCCCCCTTTACTACTGACCCCTGAGCTCTGCCTCACTACTGACTCCTGAACTCTGCCTCACTTTCTACTGACCCCTGAACTCTACTTCACTTTCTACTGACCCCTAAACTCTGCCTCACTTAATATTGACCCCTGACCTCTGCCTTACTACTGATCCCTGAACTCTTCCTCATTACTGACTCCTGAACTCTTCCTCACTTCCTACTGACCTCTGAACTCTGCCTCACTTACTACTGACCTCTGAACTCTGTCTCACTTACTACTGACCCCTGAACTCTGCCTCACTTTCTGCTGACCCCTAAACTCTGCCTCACTACTGACCCCTGAACTTTGCCTCACTTACTACTGACCCCTGAGCTCTGTCTCACTTTCTGCTGACCCCTAAACTCTGCCTCACTACTGACCCCTGAACTTTGCCTCACTTACTAGTGACCCCTGAGCTCTGTCTCACTTTCTGCTGACCCCTGAACTCTACTTCACTTTCTGCTGACCCCTGAACTCTGCCTCACTTACTACTGACCTCTGAACTCTACTTCACTTTCTGCTGACCCCTGAACTCTGCCTCACTACTGACCCCTGAACTTTACCTCACTTACTACTGACCTCTGAACTCTTCCTTACTACTGACCTCTGAACTCTGCCTCTTTTATTACTGACCCCTGAACTCTGCCTCACTTACTACTGACCTCTGAACTCTTCCTTACTACTGACCTCTGAACTCTGCCTCACTTATTACTGACCCCTGAACTTTGCCTCACTTACTACTGACCCCTGAACTCTGCCTCACTTACTACTGACCTCTGAACTCTGCCTTACTATTAACCCCTGAACTCTGCCTCACTTACTACTGACCTCTGAACTCTTCCTTACTTACTACTGACCTCTGAACTCTGCCTCACTTATTACTGACCCCTGAACTTTGCCTCACTTACTACTAACCCCTGAACTCTGCCTTACTTACTACTGACCTCTGAACTCTTCCTTACTTACTACTGACCTCTGAACTCTGCATCACTTATTACTTACCCCTGAACTTTGCCTCACTTACTACTGACCCCTGAACTCTGCCTCACTTACTACTGACCTCTAAACTCTTCCTTACTACTGACCTCTGAACTCTGCCTCACTTATTACTGACCCCTGAACTCTGCCTCACTTTCTGATGACCCCTGAACTACATAGCGTAGGTAGATACCTCTCCTTCCGACCACCAATGTAAGGGGCACCTCTCGAGCTGACCAGTAATGTAAGGGGCACCTCCCCTACTGATCACTAATATAAAGGATCAGTAGGAGCACTGCCCCTTATATTGGTGGACAGTAGGAGAGGTGTCCCATCACATTAATGGTCAGTAGGAGAGGTGCCCCTTACATTGGTGGTCAGTAGGAAAGATGTCGCCTTACGTTAGTGGTCAGTAGGAGAGGTACACCCTTACATTGCTGGTCAGTAGGGGAGGTGCCTCCTTACAATGGTGGTCAGAAGGAGATGTGCCCCTTTACATGAGTGGTCAGTAAAAGAGCTGCCCTCTCACATTAGTGGTTAGTAAAAGAGGTGCCCCTTGCATTTTGTGTTCAGTAGGAGAGGTGTCCCCTTACATTGGTGGTCAGTAGGAGAGGTTCCCCCTTACGTTGGTGGTAAGTAGGAGAGATGTCCTTACCTTAGTGGTCAGTAGGAGAAGTGCCCCCTTACATCAGTGGTCAGTAGGAGAGGTTCCCCATTACATTGGTGATCAGCAGGAGAAGTGCCCTCTTACATTGGTGGTCAGTAAAAGAGGTGCCCCTTACATTGGTAATCAGTAGGAGAGGTACCCTTTACATTACATTGATACAGTGATAAAAGAGGAGAGAGAGAAGGGAGGAACTAGAGGAATGGAATGTATTTGATTAATTGTTATAATAATAGATATTCCTCTACTAACATCACATCAATAGCTGAGATTTGCGAGGATGTATAAAGAGTAGGAAACGTAAAATAAATGGAAGATGCTATAAGTGAAATAACAGAATCATTTGTATAGATGCATTATATGTAATGTTGTATAACTATCTTTGTGATTGTAAAAGAAAACGTAAAAATAAAGAATTGATAAAAAAAAAAAAAGTAAAAGAGGTGCCCCCTTACATTGGTGGTCAGTAAAAGAGGTGCCCCTTACATTGGTAATCAGTAGGAGAGGTACCCTTTACATTGGTTGTCAGTAGGAGAGGTACCCCTTACATTGGTTGTCAGTGATAGGCATTCACATTACATTGGTGGTCAGTAGGAGAGGTGCCCCATTAATTGCTGGTCAGTGTAGTGCCTCTTGCTAGGTGATGTTGGGGCCAAAACTATGTAGCTACCATCAGGTAAGAAGTCAATCCACTATTAATCAAGGAACCCCTAGCAATCTCTGGAGGAACCTCAGTGTCATGATCAGCGGCTAAGGAGACCAGACACATAGCTACACAAGGGAACTGAGACCAAACAATGGATATGTATAATAAATGTATTTATTTACAGTGAAAAATAGCAAACCATGAACACAGCACACAGTAAACATGAACTACCCCAAACAGAAACAAAAACCCAGCTAACAAGAGCTGTTGAACCTGAACAATTAAATATATATATATATATATATATATATATATATATATATATACTGTGTGTGTATGTATATATATATATATATATATATATATACACACACACAGACAAAGCTGGGTACAAGGAATGCAAGGTTGCAAAAAAGGGGGGGATCATGGCTGGGGACAGAGCAGAGGGAGGCATGAGCAAGGCAGAGGGGTGCAGACTGGATCAGGATAAGCAGCAAGGCAGGGACCAAAATCGTGACGCACTGGGGGGAAGGGAGAAGAAGCCTTAAGTAGCCCCCCCGGCAGTTGAACACTAATTTGCCTGATTATCCCAGCCTGCTGGCTCCTGGGAGACACCTACTGGTGGACACTGGAGCTGCAGCACACAGCCCAGAACAGGATAGTGGCACCAGCAGGTGAACTTAATCCTAACACCCAGGGTTCCACAGTACCTTGGTTAAGAAAGGATGGTTTTAAACATATCTATAAATAGCCAAAACTGTTATGTAACAGTCAGTGAGAGTATAAAACACCCCTGCATTAGTGGTCAGTGGAAGTTTACACAGTAAACACAAGACACTGTTAGCCTAATGGACGATCTCTTCCACAAATTCTCATCACTTCTGGACAGAGGCCTAGCTTAAACGACCGCAAAAATAACGGGAGACTTAAATGCAAATTTCCATAATCTGGGCACTAGGATCGACACGATCGAAAACAAAATTGAGGAAACAATAGCCGTAACAACCCAGAACTCCAAGCACATACACACGGTACAGAAACAACTAGGTCTGGCCATGTCCCGCATTGATGACCTTGAGAACAGGTCTAGGAGGTACAATATCAGGATCAGGGGTCTCCCGGAGAGCATACTGAATGTACAGGAAGCAGTGCAGGACTTAATTAAAAACCTGCTCCCCAATATTTCTCCCCACCGCCTCTATCCAGTGCTGAAAACAAAACCAGGGGGGTGGCAATCTTGTTTTCCAAACCCTGCAATTTTGTGAAAATCTCTGACTTTATTTACCCTGACGGAAGATTTATCCTAGTGAAAGGCATGTTGGGGGACCAACTTTACTCCCTAGTGTCATACTACACACCCAATAGAGGACAAGCCAAATTGTTCAGCACCCTGATGAACGCTCTCTCCTCTAAACTTGAAGGTACGATCGTTTTCGAGGGAGACTCGAATGTTGCATTCGATCAGGGCATAGACAAGTCCAAACCACCAAGGTCCCAACTAATTCGCCCAACAAAAGAGAGCCTCAAAATAGCGAAGATTTTACACGCAAATGGTCTGGCAGATACATAGAGAGAACTCAACCCCTCCAAGAAGGATTTCACCCACTACTCACACCCTCACAATACATACGCACGTATCAATCATATTCTCACTCCTTCAACCCTCCTCCCCGTAGTCCTCAAAGCCTATATCAGGGACACAGCACTACCAGACCACTCTCTAGTGATCATAGCTCTCCTCTCCAGGGGCAAGGGAGGGACACGAGGACACTGGAAACTGAATGAGTCTTTGCTCTCTGACCCTGTCAGAGTAATAGAACTGAGAAAAGCCCTGAAAGAGTACTTTACACTTAATAGCACTGAGGATACCTCAGCGGAAATGCTCTGGGCTGCACACAAAGCCTTCATCAGGGAAAAGCTCATTCAGATCTCCACTCAAGTGAAAAGGGAAAGGAGGGCTGATATAGACCGCCTTGATAAGGAATATGCAACCCTTAAAGCAATGCACAAAAAGGACCTGTCCAATTTCCCCATAAGCCTAATTGATAACGCTAGATTAGCCCTAAACCTTGCGCTCACGGCAAAGGCCGAAAAATCTATCAGATGGAACGGACATAAATTCTATGCCCAAGCAGACAAACTTGGTCCCCTACTGGCGACTAAACTATCCCCTCGCCCCAGAATACTCAAAATGCCCAAAATCAGAATAGCGGGACAACCCCCCCACAACAAACCCAGTCAAGATAATCAATGCTTTCCAAGGATTCTATTCTAAACTATACGGCTCCACCACTCAGACCAACGCAGACTCAATCTCAAGGTTCCTAGAGGGCCTGCCCATCCCTTCCCTGACAACTGCCCACAAAGACAGGATGGACTCCCCCATCACAGAGGAGGAGGTGATGGAGGTCATCAAGGACCTAAAAAAGGGATCAGCCCCAGGTCCAGACGGCCTATCAATACCTTACTACAAAACTTTCTCGTAAACCCTGACGCCTCATCTGACCAAATTCTTCAACTCTAAATCCAAAGGTGACCCCCTAGATATCCATCTCAATTCGGCATACATCACAGTAATTCCCAATCCAGACAAAAATCATGAGGATGTCAGCAATTATCGCCCGATCTCCCTCATAAATAACGACTTAAAAATTCTCACCAAAATTTTAGCGAATAGAATGGCAACTTTCATCAGCCAATATATACATAAAGACCAAGTAGGTTTCATATCCGGTAGACAGGGCCCTGACCAAATCAGACGGGCAATAGACCTGATCTCGATCCTACAAACTAATTGGACAGGGGGGACTAAACAACAAGGATTCATTCTGTCATTGGACCTGCAAAAGGCCTTTGACACAGTATCTTGGCCCTACATCTTCTCCCTTTTGGAGCGCTTGGGCTTTGGGGACCGATTCATGGGACTTTTACAGGCTCTTTATTCACATCCGAAGGCTCTCATAAGGCTACAGGGGCACTACTCCAAACCCATTGATGTCACAAGAGGTACTAGACAGGGGTGTCCACTATCCCCTCTAATATTCGCAATAGCAATAGAAACCCTGGCAATCGCTATTCGTCGGAACCCTGACATCATGGGTGTCACCTGTGGAGATCAGACCCAAATACGGCCTATTCGCGGATGACATCCTGATGTTCCTGACCTCCCCCCTCACTTCTCTCCACTTCTCTCCCCAACCTTTGCCGCACACTTGAAGACTTCGCTAAAATCTCGGGACTAAAAGTCAACTATTCCAAATCACGAGCCCTCAACGTTTCTCTTCCTCCACATACAGTCTCGCTTCTGAAACAGTCCTTCAAATTTGACTGGAATGACACTTCAATTCGTTACTTAGGCATCTCGCTGACGGCTAAAACAGAAACCCTATACAACCACAACTACCCCCCACTTTATAAGAAATTGGAGGCAGATCTTCAACTCTGGTTCAAACACGGGTTCTCATGGTTAGGCAGGTGTCAGAGAAATAGCCGTGTGTCATGGATATGCAGTAATGTTTGTCTGCCATCTTACCTTCCTCTTCATGTGTTCACCTTAGAGGCCAGGCTCTCTCACCTGGCTGCTTTTATAATCTCTCCTCCCAGTATGCTCCACCCCAGGCCCTATCAGGGAACACTATATTACCTGTGCACTGCAAGCCAGCCGTGCTGATCAACGTGTTTGTTAAGCATTGTGTGTTTGGGTTCCTGCCTGCCGTGTGCTACGTCTGTCTCTGTGTTACGACATTGGCTTATTCCCGACTATCCCTGTCTGCTAGTGACCTTGACCTTCGGCTTTTCCTTTGTTTATCCGTGTCTGCTTGTTGCCCTGACCTTGGCTTTTCCCCTCACTATTCTTGTATCCTGTGCTGCCGCTTCCCCTCTATCCTCTTTACCCTACAGAGCGTGAGCTAGGGGACTCTGGGGGCCGCGACCTGGACCCAGCTGCAGCGTAGGCCATCCTCACCACTAGAGGCTCTGGTGAAAACCTGCTGGGTCTTAGACTCCGCGCCCTTGGGAATCTTGGGCTCTAGCTCCCTGTGGATCCCTGTTGTGCTCCACTGGTCCCGCTTTCCACAACCACCCAGGGTCCCATCCGCAGCAGTCAGCCATAGGGTTCACTACCTTGTGGTGCACTCCTGACCCTCTACGGTGTGCATCTGTCACCTGGCCACAGGTGACCTGACACCGAGTTATTGGTATTCCTGCCAGTGTCCATCATGGCCGCGCCAGGCTAACCCCTATGCTCATGCGCGCACGCAGATGCGCAGCAGCTGCCCGTACACGCCAGATGGCGCGTACAGATGCACACAGGCACGCACGCACGCCGTGACTGTGTGGGCGCACTCCCGGCCTATTTAAACCTGTCACTGGCACATACAAGCTGGATTATCATCAGCTTCCTGTGTCTCCTGTATCTTGTGTATCCTGAATCTCTGGGTTGACCCTTGGCTTGCATCTGGACCTGTGACCCTGCTTATCTCCTCGCATCTGACCCCGGCTTGGCTGACTATTCCATTATCTTTTGCTCCTGTGTATGACCCGGCTTGTTCCTGTAATCCTCTTGGATTGATTCCTGTGTTTGACCCCTGGCCTGGCTAAAGACTCTGTTCTTGGTTTACCTACTATTCCACACCAGAACCCTTCCTTGCACGGCTACTGATTCCGCTCTTCCAGCGCACCCCAGCTATCTTCTGCCTGAATTTACCCAGTCAGCATCAGTACCGGCAATCTATGCACCTTTGGGCCCCGCACTCCCTGTCTCATCCCCAGGGGTGCGGTGCACTTAGCCGCAAGGGGCGCCCTCTCAGCAATCTGGCCTCACACCAGAGACTTGACAGCAGGATCAACTCAATTAAGATGACCTTACTCCCGAGAATTCTATATTTCTTCCGCTCCCTTCCCATCCAAATTAGGAGAGATCACCTACGATCCCTACAGAGCAAAATATTGAAATTCACCTGGGGAAAATCGGGGTATCACATTCCTCAGAGTACACTATTTTTACACAGACGTAAGGGAGGTCTGGGCCTTCATAACCTACACAAATATTATATTTCAGCTAGATTATCCCAACTTTCCTCGATTTACTCCAGGTTTGAAAAACCTGATTGGGTGACAATTGAAAGACAAGCCACCCCCACCTTTACTTTATATTACCTCCTCTGGTGTTCTCCAAAGACCCGACCGCCCATACTCTCTCCCGTCTTATCTCAATCATACACCCTGTGGGACACCCTCAGAAACAATACATCTTTGGTATCCACAGGACGTCCCCTCGCACACAAGGAGTTTGTTACAACTTGTGTTAGGAACTGTTCTAAGACTGTTGCCATAGAAGACAGCGCTCCTACACATGCAGATGTGGTGTCTTGCTAAATGCCTTTCCCTGCATGGCTGTAGAAGTCTGGAGTCTGTCAATTTGACATTGCAACTACCTAAGGTTGTCCTGACCCTAAACCCCATCTCCCACAGTTCTGTTAAAGAGAAAATAAATCTCTTTGCATTCAAGAAGTGTCTGGCGCCCATGAATCTACCTTACATTACACCCACTATGCCTTGCAACCCACTCTATACAGAAGGATATCAGCTGTCCCTGGCTCTGGAGGTTCTCATTAGATTAAAGGAGGCTTGGGATCTTGCTACACCTGAAAACCCTTCTCTTCAGAGAAGCCTATTCTGCCTTTACCCAACAACTGTAAATGTACTTTCTCCATCAGCTCATCCCCCACAGTTATTACCTTTTGTTTCACTTGACCCTCCCTCTTAGATTGTAAGCTCTAACGAGCAGGGCTCTCTGATTCCTCCTGTACTGAATTGTATTGTAACTGTACTGTCTGCCCTCATGTTGTAAAGCGCTGCACAAACTGTTGATGCTATATAAATCCTGTATAATAGTAATAATAATACTGTAGCTGGTCCCTTCTTAGAAATAGAAGGCACGGCAGTTCTGTGGGACTGGTCCTGCCAGCCTCCTGATACATGTAACCTGTCCCAGGAAGTTGCGGGTGGGAGGGGGAGGCTGAACAATGTAATTTTCATATAGATATGAATTGTGGAGGTGGTAGCAGGTACCTGTCACATAAAGGTACCCACTTCTAAAAAAAAAAAATTAAAATACCAAATTTATTGAGGAGGGGGAGGCTGAACAATGTAATTTTCATCTAGATATGAATTGTGGAGGTGGTAGCAGGTACCTGTCACATAAAGGTACCCACTTCTAAAAAAAAAATTAAAAATACCAAATTTATTGAGGAGTGGGAGGCTGAACAATGTAATTTTCATCTAGATATGAATTGTGGAGGTGGTAGCAGGTGCGTCACTTTAATTTTTAAGTAAAGGTCTGCTTTAACAAAAAATAAATAAAAAATCTGACGTTAGGTCTGTTTTAGGCTGGGTTCACACCTATGCGAATTGGATGTGGGTTTCCCAGCATCTAATTCGCAAAGCAGGAGAATGTGACCGTCTCTCTATGGAGCCAGTTCACATATCTCCGGGGCGGCTGCAAAGCGCACTGCACTGTGCGTCTTTGGCTCAGTTTCAGGGCCAAATTCAAGCAAAGATTCTGCCCTGAAACCGAGAACAGGGACGCACAGCATTGCTGTGCGATCCGTGGCTGGTTTAGGTGTGAACCGAGCCTTAAAGTAAAACCAGTTTAACAAAGCACTCACAAAAAAAACAATTCACAGGAGGGGCTTAGCATCTATCCATCTTACAAGTAGAACTATAGGCAAAACGTTATTTTCATTTTGGATAGAGTAAGGGAGGATAAGTTTATTTTTACCATCTTTATTCCATTGGGGAGATCTACCTTTACTTCCTGTCCTATAGCCAAACAGGAAGTGAGAGGAAATCCTTGCAAATTAGGGGAATTTCTTGGGGACCCCCAGGTCAACAGAACTAGTGTCCCCATTCTAAGATTTTCCCTCTATTACTTTTCTGGGGACAACCCAAAATTTGGGATTTTTATTTACTTTCAATGATAAATGTAAATAGGGCACATAGAGAGGGGGCACAAACAGCAATAATGGGGGCACAGACAGCAATAAACACTGACAAGTGTTTTAATCTCTCTGCACTCTATCCAAAACTAAAAGAAAAAATTGTCTTTAGTTAAACTTTAACCAGAATTAAAGTTAAAGGAATACCCCTTGATTGTACAACTTCTTCTGGAATACATTTGGGTAGGGTATGATGGTCGGTCTGTGCTTCTACATACAGTAGCATAGGCTAATAGTGAGTAAAGTCATCATCTATTTACTAAGTTATGCAAAATATTGTTTTTATAATTTAAAGTGCTTTAGATACTGAAAAGGGCCACTGTATTCCTATGTATTCCTATATCAAATAGGTGAAGGAAATTTTATGAAAGGATAAAGTTTGGTGTTTCCAGCTGGCTGCAAATATACAGAACAGTTCTAACTAGACCTGGGGTTTCAAACTGGGCTTTGAGATTTCCATTTTAAAAAGACTAACCGTCCTTGTAGAAACTGGGCACTGAACATGAAATCCATTAGGAAATCTGAACTACCTGAGTATATTTCTTAAGTCTTCAGACAACAAGAACCATTAATGTTTTGTTGTCACAGTTTGTAAAATTTGTTCTTTGCAATTCTAAAAAGATGCTAAATTAGAACGTTGTACGTGTCACAGAAAATTCAGCCATTTGGCCATTAGTCAAAAAAACATTTGAATTCCTAAAACAGAACAAGTTCTATGTTAGCAGGTTAGAAACATCAACATTGGAGTACCCTTTGAGATATTAGAGATCTGCAGTATCTTTCAACCTGGTTGTAGACCCAGATTCATTACACAGTGATAATTACAGGATTCGAAAAAGGAAATCAAAATGAAGGCCATATCAACGCACATCATATTGGAAAAACTGGACTTTATGTCCCTAATTCACAGTGTTCCATCTAGAGATTAGAGGGTATGAAAACCCTAACACTCCACTTCTCCTATTTGCTCCTTTTTGGTCTATTAAGCATTTTGTTAAAGCTGTTTGATAAGTGCACAGATATACCTGTTGATCCTGCCAAAAACTCAGGAAGCTTGTGACGTCCTGTGCTCTCTGTCTGTGCTACAAAATCTTCCATTGGGGAAACTTGTTCCAGTGACAGCTGTCTAAAGTCCCGTACACACGGTCGGACTTTTGGCCAACAAACTTTATTTTGAGCAAGTTGGACCAACAATCCGACCGTGTGTGCGCTCCATCGGACACACTTTTTTTGCTTTTTTCTTGTTTTCATCGGACAAAAGTTGGGTCTGCAAACGGACAAACTTTTGCCCAACAAAAGTCCGATGGAGCAAAGTCCGACCGTGTGTACAGAAAACCATAGGACCTTTGTCCGATGGACAAAACAACTAATGTTAAAATCAACCAACAATAGCAGAAGTTGACCAAAGGGTGGCGGTAAAGAGCAGAAAAGAGCAGAAAAACCACGTGATGTTGCAAAAAGTTTTGGGAAAGTTTGCAGAAAAGTCCTGTGGTGTGTATGCTATGGGTGTGCCCGGCCAACTCTGTTCGAACAAAAATCCACGGAAAAGTCAGATGGAAGTCCGACCGTGTGTATGGGGTTTTAGAGAAGACTTACCTTACTGTACTTTGGAAGGATTTCCTCTCGCTGTGCTTCTGGGACATGAAGCTCAAGGATATTTCCCCATTGGTACACAGACATAAAAAAAAAAAACCTTGATATGGGTTTTAACCATTTTCTACTCTATCCAAAACTGAAAAAAATTGTTTGGGTTATATATACACCATTATAGAACTTTAATGTACTTAAAAGCTAAACCCAAGCCTTACCAGTCTTATCGTCAGTTTTGTACAGTTGTACAGGTTCCTTGGCTGTACTGAAAAGCTTACTCTGATTTCATTGCATACTGTAAGCTTCGTGCAGTGTGCATTAGAAGCTGCAGGAAGTCAGATAGAGCCCACCTAATTTCCTGGCTGGAGGACGTCTACAATTATCCACCCTTTCCTCCCCAGCCTTACTGTACCTGGCCCACCCCTTTCAGTATTTCAGTTCTTTCAAATATGGAGGCTGAGCAGAGCATATGTGGAAAAATTGGAGTAAAATAAGTCTCCTCCCTGGTGATAGTGGCAGTAACAGTAACCCCCAAAATTTATGTCGGTGGCTGTAACAGTAACCCCAAATATTGGAGTCAGTGGCAGTAATAGTAACCCCCAACATTGGTGAGCGTGGCAGTAATAGTAATACCAAACATTGGTAGTAATACCAAACATTGGTGTCAGTGACAGTAATGCCAGTGTCGTTAACAGCAGTGGCAGCTCGTGTTTTTTTGTTTGGGGGGGTGGCAAACAACTACACCCCCCTGCAGCACTTTAAAGCCCCCCAACTGGGGGATTGGGCAGCAGCAGACATCAAGGAGCAGCGTGAATCGGGGCATCGGCGGACATCAGGCTGCGGTGGCAAACGGGGCATCGAGGAGCGGCTCCTGTGTCTTCTCCTCCTCGCTTCCGCCATGTGTCTCCTCCCCTCCTCCTAGGTGTTCAAAAGGATTGCCTGTCCTTTTAGCCAATCGGGTGACAGGTATCAGACTCGCTTCTTGATTGGCCAGGAGGGGGATCAGTGTTGCAACATCAAATATTAATTCGCTGTTGTAACACCTGGGTGGGCTCGTAGCGCAATGCTCTGCGCCACAAGCCCACCCTATTTTGAAGCCTATTGGCTCTAATCGGGTGCTTAAAAAAAACACCCCCGCCACTGTAATTCATGAGCCCGGCATCCTGAAAGGAGCCGGATGCATGAATAGGGGGTGTCGGCGGTGATGGATAGAGCCACAGGTTAACAGTAACCCCCAACATTGGTGTCAGTGGCAGTGATAGTAATGCCTAACATTGGTTTCAATGTCGGTAACAGTAACCCCCAACATTGGTGTCAGTGGCAGTAATAGTAACCTCCAACATTGGTGTCAGTGGCAGTGATAGTAATGCCTAACATTGGTGTCAGTGGCATTAACAGTAACCCTAAACATTGGTATCAGTGGCAATAACAGTGAATGCCAACATTGGTGTCAGTGGCAGTAATAGTAAAGTCCAACATTGGTATCAGTAAGAACAATAAAAAAAAACTAGAATTGGTGGTCAGTTGCAGTTAAATGAAAGCCCCCATTTAATTAGTGGTCAGTGGCAGCAATATTAAAGCTCCCCACCCCCTTTTGTTTGGTGATCGGTGAAAGTATTATTAACCCCCTTACACAGAGGGTTCACATATGTGTGTTGTGGTGCATTGCAATAAAAGTATGCTGGGTGGCATGTGCAGAACCTAGGTGAGGCTTTCTCAACCAGGGCTCCTCCAGAGGTTGCTATTACTATCGTTTCCTTGAGCAGTAAGCAGGTGACTGGTGCTCAATATTTTTTTTGGGGGTGCGGCAAACCAATGCCACCCCCCCCCCCGGCGGGAGGTGAAAGAACAGGAAGTCAGCGATCAGAGGCCCCCTTACCATAGGAGGCAAGTGACGAGTCCTGGCCAGGATGACATTCTGATCTCCTCTTCCTCCCTCCACTGTCTGAGCCGGGGAGTGCTGGATGTGGCGGCGGGTGAGCCGTGCCTGCTGCACACATTGTTCCTATTATGGCTTTTCCCTCGCTCTGGGACCTTCTACTCCCGACCAAACAGGAAGTGGGTCCTAAGACTCCCTGGCCAATTGGGTCTCAGGACCCGCTTCCTGATTGGCCGGGATGAGAATCAGGAAGACAATAGCGAAAAATCATTCACTATTGTTACACAACTGGATGGGCTCAGGGTGCAGTGCTCTGCGCCATGATCCCACCATTTTTTTAAGCCAATTAATGCTCTAATCATGTGCTTCAAAAAAAAACAAAAACATTAGAATCCGTGCATCCGGCGTCCTGCATGTTGTTTAGGGGCCGGGCGCATGGATTAGGAGGGCGGCGCCCCTTATGGACGGGCCACCACTGATCCCACCTATAATGACCACCAAGGTGAAGAGAGAAATTGCTCATAGACATCTAATGTAAGGGGTCACTTCTTAACTGATCAATAATCTAAAAGGGTTTTTCTCCGCTGACCACCAATGTGAGGGGGCAGTTTCCACTGACACCTAGGGAAAGGGGGCACTTCAGTTTCCACAGTTGTTTTTGTTTTCTGGCCAAGTGGCCATCATTATTTCCCTAAGACCTCAAAGTTATTGCAAGGGTTTCTCTGGGTCAAAGGGGTTGAGAAAGACTGGCCTAGGCATTAGGTAGCATGCAAAATGAAGAGTACCATACTGTGTTTCCTAGGTTTTTAACAAGGAATGTAAAGAGGAGTATTGCCCACTTTTATAATAAGTGTCTTGCACATGATACTCCGGTTCGAGCATCTACTTTTTCAGTTGTTTTTTATGGTATGTATTTGCGTGTGTTTACGTGCATTTTTGCGTATATGCACTTGCGCATAAATGCACGCAAACTTATTCTCGTGTTCTCTTTCTGCATAATATGAGGAGTAAATTACTGAGGCCCCTTTCACACTTATACGACTTGTACCACGATTTTGGACGGAAAAATCGTATGACAAGTCATTCTCCGTGAATTTGAATGACTACCATTCACATTGGCACGACTTTGGCACGACTTTAAGACTTTAAAACGGCATGGGTTCCCCCTTCATTGTCATACCAGGCCCATAGGTCTGGTATGGATTTTGGGGGGGACCCCACATCGTTTTTTCGGCGGGGGTTCCCCTTAAAACCCTTACCAGACCGATGGGCCCGGTATGCCAATGAAGGGGGAACCCATGGGCATCCGCTGAACTTTTTTCAGGGGGGGGCATCATTTTAAGGTCATCCATGCTTCTTTGGGGCAGTGGAGCAGCGCTGTATACACCACTCCTCCACCGCCCCTGCCCATTGAAATAAATGGGCACCGCTGCCTAAGCGCCTACAAAGCGCTTTGGCAGCGGCGATACACAGTTGCATTTAACCCTGTCTTTGACCGCTAGCTGGGGTTATTGCAACACAGGGGGCAAGTGTCTTCACTCTGACTTCAACACTCTTACGATTCCAGGGGGGGGGCAATTGACCCCCCTTGCCCTATGGAGCGGATGCCCATGGGGGAACCCATGCCGTTTTTTTTTTCAAAAAATATTGGCGTGGAGTTCCCCCTAATTGTTGGGGGATCAAAGTCGTGTCCCTGCTTATTAAAGTCGTACTTCAAGTCATGGGGCAAATTTGGATCCACAGTCGTATGACTGTCTTGTCAAAATCGCGGCCGCGAATCGCGGCAAAATCGCTGTAAAATCGCACGACTTTGGAGTCGTATAAGTGTGAAAGGGGCTTGACCAAAAAAGCTGATTTTTCTATTTAATTTTTTTCTTGAGTATGCACTGTGCTGGTTTACACGCCTGTGTGCATAGGCGCATTACAAATGGGCTGTATTTTAGCTCAGTAAAAAAAAAAAAGCTGTACTGAGCTTTTTCAAGCTGCAGTGTGCAAGAGGCCTTAAAGTGGTCAGGATTTTTTGTAAACTCCCCTATGTCTAAATTATACTGTATACTGTAAGAAAATTGTTACAGTATATATGTTTGTTATTAGGAACATGCGCACACACACATATAAATTTGTAACCAATGCTTGTCCATATAGTATACCATAGAACAAAGAAGTGTTGTATTTGGTATAAAATTCTGCACGGCTAAAATGAGGTCATCTTAGTGATACTGATCACACACACAGTTGTAGAAAAGCTGTAATTACCTGAATTTTCCCATAAAGACAGCTGCCATTTACATCACTTGAATTCCCTTCGTTTTTAACTTTATTATGCATTGCGCAGCTTCCTAGTAAATCAATGTACTCAATAAAATGTGCTTCATGACAGCCAATAAACAGATGTTCAGAGGACCTAAAAGCCATTTCAGCCTTATCTGATCTCTCCAGGTGAAGACCTGGCCATGAACCTTTTTTTTGCGAGAATGGAGAACTAATTGCTAAGGCAAACCAATCTTATTCTTCCTTTTTGTAAAAATGTTACCAGACATACAAGTTTAAAGAGGTTATCATTCAGGCATGATGACCAATAACAATAATCAGAAACCATTTTTGTTATAACTGCTCAAAAAGTGCCACTAAATATAATATCATCATACTAAAAGGCAGGGCTTTTTTTCAGCTGGAACTTGGTGGAGCTCAGATCCACCACCTCTGGCTCAGGCTCTCTGCCTACCACTATCACCTGTAAACACAGAAGTCGCCTACAGTGGAGGTACTAGGGCCGGCTGGGTGCTTCAGTTTAATACAGCAGTAAGATATGTGGACGATGGTGGAGCTTTTAAGGAAGGGGGGTTTGCATGGAGAGGTCGGAGCTGAAGATGGGTGAAGGTGGGATGCAGAGGTAAGCGGCAGTGGAAGAAGGCTGAACTCTGCACGCTCTTTGTAGTGCACCCCCCGAACTCTGCACTCTGTATGTAATGCACTCCTGGTGTTTAAAGCGGAGTTCCACCCAAAAATGGAACTTCCGCTTTTCGGAATCCCCCCCCCCCCTCCGGTGTAACATTTGGAACCTTTTAGGGGGGAGTAGATACCTGTCTAATACAGGTATTTTCTCCCACTCCCGGGCATAGATATCCGCGGATATCTACGCCACCTCCGTCGCCTCCTCCATCCCCCCCGCTGTCTTCTGGGAGACACACGGGTCCCAGAAGACAGCAGGGACCATTCAGATCGCGCAGCGCGACTCGTGCATGCGCAGTAGGGAACCAGGAAGTGAAGCCGCAAGGCTTCACTTCCTGATTCCCTTACCGAAGATGGCGGCGGCAGCACCCGAGAGCCAAGGGACAGATCGGCTTTGGCTGCTGACATCGTGGGTGCCCAGGACAGGTAAATGTCCATATTTTAAAAGTCAGCAACTGCAGTATTGGTAGCTGCTGACTTTTAAAAAATAAAATTTTGGCGGGACTCCGCTTTAATGCCCCCTTAAGGCCCTACCACTGTTAGTGAAATTTAACTACACTATTAACCCACTATGTGATGAGGTTTGGTGGGTGTGTGTGAGGGGGTTTGGGGGGTCGTGGTTGAGTTCCTGCACCTATTTTCTGAGAAAAAAAGCCCTGCTAAAAGTAGAAGTACAGCCAAAGCTCGTTTGGCTGTACTTCTCCTGTCGATCACAGGAGTGCAGTTTGTTCTGGACTCCTGTGACCCGTTTTCAGCCTGCTGTCGGCTGATGGCACAGAGCCAATCCAGGCTGGGGCAAGATCGTAACCATAAAGTCGGGATCCGCCCACATGCCAGGACCGGCACCCGGCTCAGCCCCTCAGCGAGCCACTGAGAGCCTAAGCCGGCCTCTCCCGCCCCCTCTACAGCTTAGCTCACCAGTGGGGGGGGGGGGACAGAGAGCCTATGACTGACAGTAACCAGCTCACAGAGCTCTGAGGACTGAGTGATCAGAGGCCTTTGGTTCTCATACTTAGAGCAGGCAGGGAAAAGATGCAACATCTGACCGATGCCGCATCCACCTAGGTAAGTATGATTTTTTTTTTTTTAAAAGACCAACTTCTCTTTTAATCCAACCACTGGCATATTTTGGCATAACCACTTACCTACACCTGTACACTTGTCAAGTTAGGAGTTGTGGCTATGTTTGTGCAGCCTCTGCATCTTCATAGAGTAACAGGTGGCTGCACAAACAAACCGCTCATTCACACTGTATGGGCCAGAGAACCCGTGTGAAAGAGCCCTTAATTTTTTATTTATTTTTCACAACTTGTGGGTGGGGGGGGGGCTTTGGTGAAATATAATGGATGTAAACAGACCCCTGTCTCACTTTTGAGACAGAGAAAGGGACTGAAGACATAAATTCCTCAATTCTTTTCTCAGCAACCTTAGCTGCCCCAGAGGGTGAAAGGACAGAAAATGCTCCATACAGAAGCTCCTGTTCATTCACAAGCTGAAGCATGGAAAACACAGTTTACCATGCTTCAGTTCTCAATGAACACAGTGAGTGATCGGTGCCAATCACTCACTGTGTTAATTCAGAAGAGGAGGGGGCAGGTAAATATAATATCGTTACCGCTCCCTTCCCTCCCGCTTTCCATCCTGAAACATCCCTCTATGAGCCCGCAGCAGCCAGTGGGGGAGGAGAGGAGAGGAGGGAAGGTAGATGCGTTGTGGGGTGGGGGAGGGGGTGCAAGGGAAAGATAATGGTGCACAGGGAGAGTAATCAGGTAGCAAGAGGGCAATTACAGAACAGATCCTCTACGTGGCTCTCTCTGCAGCAGCTGGATCAGTTCTGTAATTGTCCCCCCACCGCTTGATCACCACCCTCCATGTGCACATCTGATATTGGCGGCCCTTTCTAAGTGTTGTGCAGGGATGGGCTCAGTGGCTGGGCACAACATCCAACATCCAAAGTGGAGGGGGAGGGGATTATGGGAGCTTTGGGTAGGTGCAATTCAAATATGGGTGGGGCACAGCCATCCCAAGCACCCCCCTAGATGTAGCCATGAGTGTCCGGGAACGGAAGACAGGGATTAAAAAAATCTGAATCTCCAGCAAGTGGCTGGGAATTCTGATTCCCCCCGTCCCCCTCACCCTGGTGCCCTAAGGCAGCTGCCTACACAGCCTTATGCTGGTGTTTTTAACCCCTGTTAGTTTGCAATCTGTGTCTCATTGGGGAGATTTCCTTTCACATCCTGCCCAATAGCCAGAACAAGAAGTGTCATAACTGATCAAATATGCAGTGCCATGGCAACTTCACATCAATCAAAGGCGAAAATTTAAGCTTTCTTGGCTGTAAAGTAGAGGAGGGTTTAGTTCCTCTTTAAGTTTGACTGGTCTCAGAAATCATATTTCATTAGTGGAAAACTGAGACAGTTTATGTCCATTTTATTCCTAGAGCTCCAAGGTGTAAATACACATTATAGCTACGTACAAGAGATTCAGGGAAATACTTGAATAAAGAAAAAACTTTGGATGATTTATAACGGTGTCCTTTTGCTTTCTATAGAACAATAACAGGGCACCCCTGATATAATTGCCATTGTTTGCTCCAGTAAACAGAAGCACAACAAGCAATTTAGCTGTATACAATTAGCTGAGCTAAGTGTATTTACTCCAATGTATTTAGTCTTAAATAGTTTGAATGCTCATGTTTTTCAGTTTCTCTTCTAGGGTTGAAGCATCTGTTTGCTCTGTTGCTATGGAGGACTCACACCGCACATCTTGCTGTTCATCAGGCTGTGGTCTGGAATGTTGGCAATGTATTCATTGTAGTCTTTATTTAAAGCCTGGGCTGGGCTCAATCTAAAAGAGCGGTCCCCAACCTTTTCTATGCCCCACACTCCTAGGAAATGTTTGATTATTGCTCGCCCCCCTTCCAAAAGTAGTATCACATTTGAGGATGAAGAAGTCTGATATCTCATTTTTGAACAACACACAAAACTGCAAGCGAACAAATGAACAAATTGAACTTAAAGATTTATGCCGCGTACACACAACCGTTTTTCCCGTCGAGAAAAAAAAAATTTTTCCCTTTGGACGGGAAAAAACGATCGTCTGTGGGCTTTTTGTCGTTTTTCTCGACTGAAAAAACGGCATTAATCACGACGAGAAAATGTAGAACATGCTCTAATTTTTCTCGTCGTGATTCCCGTCGTTTTTTTCGGCGGCAGTTTACCACACATGGTCGTTTTTTTCGACCAAATAAAAAATGTCATTTAAAACGGCTGTGTGTGGGGGGAACAAGCTTTTCCTCGTTTTTCACTTCGATTTTCTCGACGGTGTTTTCACCGTCGGAAAAAATGATCGTGTGTACGCGGCAATACAGTATGTTCCTATGGATAAGGATTCATTAACTATTTTTCTGAATTCTTTTAGGTCTTCAGCAGCAAAAAATACATCACATTTCATGAGTGGAAGAATATATGTTTATGCATTTATGGGTGGAACTGATAACAGTCATTTACTATATGTTAATTCTGTTAACTCCTTTTGATTAAAAAACAAGACTACTACACAACACAACCACCTACTTCTACTGCTCAAGGCATGCTGGCATCTGGCTGAGTACAACAAGACTACTACACAACACAACCACCTACTTCTACTGCTCAAGGCATGCTGGCATCTGGCTGAGTGATGACCCATAACTTGTCACTAAGGGACACAAGCCACTCTTTGTCACGCCCTTTGAAATTCTAACTTGCATCCCCTGGAGCATCCCAAGTTACAAACCCTTGCTCTAAAACAGGGGTCTCCAAACTTAAAGCAAAGGGCCAATTTGCTGCCTTTGGCCAGGGGGAGTAAAAAATGTCCTGGCATCAGTGCCCCTTTATTGGTTTTAATGGCAAGAATAGTGCCCCACTGTTGACATCAATGAGATAAATAGGGCCCCCTTGATGGTGTCAATAGGTGGAATGGTGCTCCATTAGTGGGGTCAGTTGGTGGACTAGTGTCCCAAAGGCCAGATATAGGCAAGCAAAGGGCCACAATTTGGAGACCACTGCCCTAGAACAGTTTTTCTCAACTCCAGTCCTCAAGGCGCACCAACAGGTCATGTTTTCAGGATTTCCCTCAGATGAAATAGCTGTGGTAATTACTAAGGCAGTGAAACTGATTACATCACCTGTGCCTTGAGGACTGGAGTTGAGAAACCCTGCTCTAGAACATAGATAAGGCATCAGTCATTCACATTCTGCACTAAGAAATGTGGATCCACCAGCTGATTCTACAGCTACAAGAGACCAAATAAAGGACGGGGATAAAGCAATGTTAAATCTGTGAAGCTTACTATAGGGATCTCCATGCAATTCCACAACTGGAAGTTGCATCTACTTTACGGCTGTGGTACATGGGTTGCAGTGGTCAGTGATCATTGTAAATGGCTAAAGAAGATAGGAGTAGGGCTGGTTCTTTAAATCTGTGTAGTAAGTACCTTCGGCCCACAAAGCCCGCCATTGGTCATTAGACACTTGCACAGCAGTGTGAATAGAGAAATCTCTTAGGTAACTGAGCCCTGAATGGAATCCATGGAAGAGGAAAATATGTAAAAAAGATTTCAAAGTAGAAACCAAAGAGACATTCCACTAAACACTTTGAACACCAATCTAAAATTGCCACATGGTCATAGCTGCTTCAGAGTTGGAGAATCTGAAAGTTTAGGATTTTGTTTTATGCATTCAGCATCCCAGTCAAATTGTGCAAGCAAGAGATCATCTATCTTCCAAAGCACAGGTGATCTAGGAAATCGAACAATAAAAGCTACCCATAGAATGTAACACCACACCAATGCAACAACTAGTAGGGTAAAAATAATATTTGTAATTATTTTTTAGGTATGCTATGTGAAGAGGTTCACAAAACAGACATATGGAAGGGGGATCTCAAATTTGGCAGCAAGGTGGAAAAACACTTTGACTTTCAATATTTTTTATTAATCAAATGACAAGACGATGTCTCAAAGAATACATTCAATAATCAACAATGTTTGCAAATGAGAAAGTAAGCGTAAGCCGCCAAATGTCCTTCCATCAGGATAAACAGAAATACACCACCTCAACACAATAAATTGAGAAATGTCAATATAGAATACTATTGATGGAAATAGTGGTGAGATTGACAGAGTGAAATAACATAGAAGTTTAAGAGTTGTTAATGATCAGATCATGAAGTATGCTTCAGATTTGTTGGGGACTAACTACATAAAGTCCCAATGAGTCATTTAGGCCTGCAATATTAGGAAGGGATATAGCACAGGGAAAAGGTACAGTATAGGAAGCAAAGGAAGAAAATGTGGAGTGGGAAGGGAATGGGGAGGGGGAGGGATAAAGGAAAAAAAAAAGGGGGGGTTCTCTTGTGCACCTTCTCTCGAGTATCAGCAACCTGGAAGTATATGTATTATTAGGACATCCTGTATCTACAAAAATATATCTGATAAGCAGTAAATATGAAAAAGAGGAGAAAAGGAAAGGAGAAGAAAAAAAAAAAAGAAAAGAGAGAAGGAGAAGAGAAGAAAAGAGAGAGAAAAAAAAAAGGGGGGGGGAGAAGAGAGAAGAAGAGAGGGTCAGCCAGAGGTGTATTAGGATGGAGAGATGTATTGTATCCACAGATCCCATATCAAATTTCTTAGTAGTGTTGCGGAGGATGCAGGTGAGTCTATCATTAACCATGATCCAGTTGAGCTTATTCTTCACAGAATCAAGAGGAACCATCGACTGCTTCCAATATTTAGCAATGGTTATTCTGGCAGCTAAAAGTATGTATATAATTAGCTTCCTCGATTTTTTAGGGACCCCTTCAGGAAGCTTTTGGAAAAGCGCCAGCTCCGGGGATCTACGGATATTAATTCCTGTCACAGAGTATACCAGGTTGAATATCCGAATCCAGAATCTAGTGATATTGGGGCATTTCCACCAAACGTGATACATTGTACCCATCTGGCCACATTTTCTAAAGCAGGTGGGGGATGCAGATGGATGCATCCTAGCGACCCTGGTTGGAACCAAATACCAGCGAAGGAGAGTTTTATAGTTAGCTTCAATTAATGTCGTATTAATTGATACTTTAGATAACGCATAAGCAATATCCTGCCATTCAGCCAAATCAAAAGTGGTATTTAAATCCCGTTCCCATTGAATCATGTAAGGGAGTTTAGTATTCGGGTTAGTAAGGGTAGCATATACCGCAGAAATCCGTCCCCGTAGGAGGCCCCTTGTTTGGCAAGATAATTCAAAATTTGTAAGTGTAAAAGGTCTGTCTAACAATTTAAGTTTAGAACGTATAAAGGAAATAAGCTGATTGTACCTAAACAATTGTGAGGGGGTTAGCTCGGCAGCGGGTGTGTGTGACCCCCGAGATGGGCTCCCCACACAAAAACAGGCCCAGCAAACGGAAGTTGTGGTTTTCAAAGTCAAAAAGGTGCGGTTTATTTTCTATTTACAGTGACAAAACACAGCAAAGCAAAAGAAACATAAACAAAATAAATCCTGGTCAACTTGACCTCTGACTAAACATACAGGTTTCCTAACTAACAACTGGGATCAGCCTAGTGCTGTCCTAGTCCCTAAGTCCCTGGTTTTAAATGTCCAAGCAAATAGCCACACAGGCTTTGTCTCACCGCACAGGGGTTCACTCTCCCTAGACAGTCCACACAGGTCTGGGTCCAGGCATGAGCTAACATCTAATGAAGCTGGGAGTTCTTATAGAGGCCTAAATGAGCTGACAAGCTTCAGCTGGTCTCATCAACTCCCTGTCTGCACGACGCCCCACACTCTCCCTAGAGGTATTCATCCATGAGCCCACTAGCCTTAGCTGGGCTTATACAACTCTCCACCTAGTTGTATAAGTCGGCGTAAAGCCTGAATCTGGGCGAAATATATCTACCCCCCTGGATGCAACCAGGTGACTTTACCTTCCTGCTGTCACATACCCCCCCCCCCTCTTGTTTTAACCTCGGGGTTGGAACACCAGCAATCAGGCAT
Organism: Rana muscosa; assembly: GCA_029206835.1. NCBI lineage: Eukaryota > Metazoa > Chordata > Amphibia > Anura > Ranidae > Rana > Rana muscosa. Next base: position 144,602,443 of record CM055126.1, on the reverse strand, counting down.
TCATGTACTCGAGACAAAGCATCCACATTCCCCATTTGAACGCCAGGGCGATGCTTTACTGTGAAGTTGAATTCCTGGAGGGCCAGGAACCACCTATTCACTCTTCTATTTGTTTCCTTGTTTTGAGCCATCCACTTTAACGGAGCGTGATCCGTAACCATGTCAAAGTGCCTACCTAGCAGGTAGTACCGAAGGGAATCTAGAGCCCACTTCACCGCTAAACACTCCTTTTCAACGGTGGCGTAATTTACCTCATGGGACTTCAACTTCCTGCTGAGGTAAATGACTGGGTGCTCTTCCCCGTTCCAGACCTGGGACAATACTGCTCCTAACCCCACATCTGACGCATCACTTTGTACGACAAAGTCTTTAGAGAAGTCGGGTGAGTACAACACTGGCTGGCTACATAAGGCTTGTTTCAAGAATTGGAATGCTGCCTCAGCCTCGGGGGTCCATTTAATCATGACCGACCCTTTCCCCTTCGTCAGGTTGGTTAGGGGCACAGCCTTAGAAGCAAAGTGGGGAATGAATCGCCGATAATACCCAGCGATTCCCAGAAAGGCTCGTACCTGCTTCTTGCTGTTGGGACGTGGCCAACTCTGGATGGCCTCGACTTTGTTGAGTTGGGGTTTTATTACTCCCCTCCCAATGGTGTACCCAAGATATTTGGCCTCCTCCTGCCCAATGGTACACTTCTTGGGGTTAGCCGTAAACCCCGCTTCCCGAACAGAGTCCAGGACTGCTTGCACTTTTGGCAGATGTGAGGCCCAATCTGTGCTATGGACAATTACGTCATCCAGGTAAGCCGCAGCATACTTCCGATGGGGCCTCAGCATCTGGTCCATTTTCCGCTGGAATGTGGCCGGCGCATTCTGTAACCCGAACGGCATTCTTTTATATTGGAACGCCCCGTCTGGGGTTACAAATGCGGTTTTCTCTTTGGCCGACTTGGCCAGGGGGATTTGCCAATACCCTTTTGTGAGGTCAAGAGTCGTCATGTATCGGGCTGTTCCCAGCCGGTCGATCAACTCATCTATACGTGGCATGGGGTAGGTGTCAAATTTTGTAACTTTGTTCAACTGACGAAAATCGTTACAAAATCGCCAGCTCCCATCCGGTTTAGGCACCAACACAATGGGACTAGACCAATCACTTTGGGACTCCTCTATCACCCCTAAGTTCAGCATTTTCTGTACTTCCTCCCGTATTGCCTCCCGTCGGGCCTCTGGGATCCGATAGGGTTTTAACTTCACCCTTTCACCGGGCGGGGTAATGATGTCATGCTCTACCCCAGATGTTTGTCCCGGCAGCTCAGAGAATACCTCCTTGTTGCGAAGCACAAACTCCTTAACCTCCTGTTGTTGGGGTTGTGACAAGGTGGCTGCTATTCCAACCTCAGGAATCACGCAACCAGTTTGAGCTGGTGACCAAGTGTCTGCGACTAGGGACTCTCTATCCCTCCAGGCTTTCAACAGATTAACGTGATAGATCTGTTCGGGCTTTCGCCTTCCTGGTTGTCTGACCTTGTAATTCACTTCGCTCACTTTTTCCATTATCTCGTAGGGGCCTTGCCATTTGGCAAGGAATTTACTTTCAACCGTAGGGACAAGTACCAGTATCCTATCCCCCGGGGAAAAGGTACGGGTCTTGGCTCCACGGTTGTACACTCTCTGCTGTGCTAACTGCGCTTGGGCCAAATGTTCCTTCACGATGGGCATTACCTGTGCAATTCGGTCTTGCATCAGGGCGACATGCTCAATCACACTCCTGTGGGGAGAACTCTCACTTTCCCAAGTTTCCTTGGCAATATCCAACAGCCCTCTTGGGTGTCTCCCATACAGTAACTCAAAGGGGGAGAATCCCGTAGAGGATTGGGGCACCTCCCTAATAGCAAACATCAGATAAGGAAGTAGACAGTCCCAATCCTTTCCATCTCTATCCACCACTTTCTTCAACATTTGTTTTAGGGTTTTGTTGAATCTTTCAACCAGCCCATCGGTTTGGGGGTGATACACAGATGTACGTAATTGCGTCACTTTGAACAATTTACACAGCTCCTTCATAACCCGGGACATAAAGGGTGTACCTTGGTCCGTAAGCAATTCTTTACAAATACCCACCCGGCTAAACACAAGAGATAGCTCTTTGGCTATGGTTTTGGCCGAGGTATTTCGGAGAGGGATCGCTTCTGGATAACGGGTGGCATAGTCCATTATAACTAATATGTACTGGTGCCCCCTAGCGGACTTGATTATAGGACCTACCAAATCCATGGCGATCCTCTCAAACGGGACCTCAATGATGGGTAGAGGGACCAGCGGGCTACGGAAATGTGGCATCGGGGCCGACCTCTGACACACAGGGCAGGAGGAACAATAATTTTCTATGTCCTTCATCACCCCCGGCCAATAGAATCTCTGTAATACCCTCTCTCGGGTTTTCTCTGTCCCCAGATGACCTCCAAGAATGTGCCCATGGGCCAACTCCAACACCAACTTCCTGTAAGGTTTGGGCACCACAAGCTGCTCAACGGTTTCTTCTGCCCTTTTTGCCACCCGATACAGTAGGTCCTTCTCTACGCTGAAGTATGGGTAAGTGCAGGTATTATCTGGGTTCACTAACTCGCCATCTATTTTCACTACGTTTTCCCGTGCCTTTATTAGGGCGGGGTCTTTCAACTGTTCTGTGGCAAAGTTTTCCCTGTGAACCTCAAGATCAGAAAACTCCACAGACGGTAGGTTTTCGTCTGAGGAGGTGGGCTCCTCTCCAGTTTCTTGAGTCTCCCCTGCCAATACTGATAAGGGAAATTCCGGAGAGTCCTCACCACTCTCAGGGGAGTTCTGGCTATCACATTCCTGGTACATAGGGGCACCAGTGGGGGGCTCAGGATCATCCCACAGTTCCCAGAACTTCGGAAAATCCCTTCCCACAATGGCGTCATGCGGTAACTGAGATACTAAGCCCACTGGATGAGAGAGGGTACCTTTGGGGGTCTCGAAACACACTGTAGTCACTGGATACTCTCGGGTGTCCCCATGCACACAAATAACAGCTACCTTGCTATTCCCAGAGACCTCTGTTTTAACTAACTCAGCCTTTATCAGGGTCACAAGGCTACCTGAATCCAGCAATACCACAACATTTCTACCATTAACACACATTTTGCATAAATGTTTCTCAGTTCCTCGAATGGCAGTGCATGCGACTGTCGCACACAGCGACTGACGTCTGCCCGTCAGAAAGTCACACTGCATGGGTTCCTCCACAACCGGGCAATTGGCTGCAATATGTCCCGCTTGCCGGCAGCGGTAGCAAACGATCCTTCTTGCGGCCTCTTGAGCCGCTGATTTCCCAGGCTGTTCTCGCCAAACTTGGGGTAGAGCTCCCACCCTCTCACTCTCTCCACCCTCACCCCTTGGAATCCTCTTATCCGCCCCTGGGGATGGTCTGGTCTTAGGGTGGAAAGTCCGAGTGTCTCTGGAAGAGGCCGTCAGGTTCTCTGTAGCCAAGTATTTCTCCACACGATCCACAAGACCATCGGCCGTCTCTGGGTCTCCATGGCTTACCCACTTTTGGATGGCAGTAGGAAGAGCTCTCAAAAACCGATCCATTACAACACGTTCCACAATCTTTGGTTCGGACAAAGTCTCTGGCTGTAGCCACTTTCTGCTCAGGTGAATGAGATCATACATTTGAGACCTGGGGGGTTTTCCAAGCTGGAAAGTCCAGTTATGCACACGCTGAGCCCGGACAGCCTGGGTGACACCCAGCCCTGCCAATATTTCAGCTTTTAGCATCACATAGTCTTTTGCTTGGTTAGGCTCTAGGTCATAGTAAGCTTTCTGCGATTCACCAGTTAACAGAGGAGCCACCAGTCCAGCCCACTGCTCCTCAGGCCATTTTTCTCTTTCAGCGGTCCTTTCAAATGTGGTCAAAAATACCTCTGGATCATCCTCTCCAGTCATTTTTGTCAATAAACGACTCACCCCAAAGGACGCGGTATTAGTGGGACGGTTTTCCTCACTGGTCTGCGGACGTTGCTGCATTACTGCTTCCATCTGTTGTTGTAGTCTCTGCTCTTGCTTCTGCAACAGGTCTATGAAGCGGGCCTCAGATTGCTGCTGGGCTTGTTGCTGAGCCTCCAGACTCTGTTGCAAAGTTGCGTTTGTCTGCTGCTGGGCTGCAAGGCTCTGTTGATGAGCTTGCTGCTGGGCTGCGAAGTTCTGTTGTTGAGCTGCAAGGCTCTGTTGATGAGCTGCAAGGCTCTTTTGCAAACCTGCATTTGTCTGCTGTTGATTGGCATTTGCTAGAGCCAGCTGCTTCAGTATCTCCTCCATGCTGGCTTAAAAAAAAACTGCCCGCATTCTCCACCAACTGTGAGGGGGTTAGCTCGGCAGCGGGTGTGTGTGACCCCCGAGATGGGCTCCCCACACAAAAACAGGCCCAGCAAACGGAGGTTGTGGTTTTCAAAGTCAAAAAGGTGCGGTTTATTTTCTATTTACAGTGACAAAACACAGCAAAGCAAAAGAAACATAAACAAAATAAATCCTGGTCAACTTGACCTCTGACTAAACATACAGGTTTCCTAACTAACAACTGGGATCAGCCTAGTGCTGTCCTAGTCCCTAAGTCCCTGGTTTTAAATGTCCAAGCAAATAGCCACACAGGCTTTGTCTCACCGCACAGGGGTTCACTCTCCCTAGACAGTCCACACAGGTCTGGGTCCAGGCATGAGCTAACATCTAATGAAGCTGGGAGTTCTTATAGAGGCCTAAATGAGCTGACAAGCTTCAGCTGGTCTCATCAACTCCCTGTCTGCACGACGCCCCACACTCTCCCTAGAGGTATGAGTCATCCATGAGCCCACTAGCCTTAGCTGGGCTTATACAACTCTCCACCTAGTTGTATAAGTCGGCGTAAAGCCTGAATCTGGGCGAAATATATCTACCCCCCTGGATGCAACCAGGTGACTTTACCTTCCTGCTGTCACACAATTCACTTGAGGGCATCTGCAGCGTGTCTTTAAAATATTGCAAAGAGAGTGGTTGATCTCCATCAAGATAGTCTCCTATCCTAAGAAGTCCCTTATTAAGCCACCATTGAAATAACAATGGAGTCAGGCCGGGAGAAAACTCAGGATTACAGAACAAGGGGGCTAGTGGGGTATGTGGAGACGATAGGCATCTACGATGTCGCACTCTGTCCCAAACCGCTAGGGAGTGAGACAGGGTGGGGCACAAAATGGGGGGCGGCGGCGGCTTGGGAGCCACATTAGTGATCCGATACTAAAAGGATGGACCGAAGGAGCCTCAATAGAAACCCACAGGGGTGGAGACCCCTTAGCTGTTGTGTAGGAAAGCTGTGTTATTTGAGCTGCTTGATAGTAAGCTTGTAAATCAGGGAGGCCAAGCCCACCACATGGTTTCGAGACAAATAACGTCAGTTTGTTTATGCAAGGTTTTCTATTACCCCAAATAAAATGGAGAACATCCGATTGTAGTTGTTGTAAACCTCCCCTAGGGACTGCAATTGGAAGAGTTCTAAAATAATAAAGTATCCTGGGTAGAAATGTCATCTTAATGGAATTGATTCTACCATACCAGGATAAGGGATAGTCTGCCCATCGTTGAAGATCTTCTCGGAGACGGCGAAACAGTGGAGGATAGTTAGCCCGATATAGAGTGTTAATTGAAGGCGTCAGCTGAACACCTAGGTACGGAAGGGAGTGTGTCGCCCATTGAAAGTTATATGTAGTTCGTAGATTCCGTTCCATTGAGGGGGGTAAAGAGATATTAAGAGCCATAGTCTTCTGAGTATTTAAAGAAAGCCCTGAGAGCTGGGAAAATTGACGAAATAGAGCTAGTAGATTAGGTAGAGTAACTTGAGGGTTAGTGACATACATGAGGACGTCGTCAGCAAAAAGGGAGCATTTATGCTCTTGTTGCCCACAGCATACTCCATGTATTTTGGGGTGGGATCGAATTGCAACAGCTAAGGGTTCAATTGCTAACGCAAAGAGCAATAGGGAAAGTGGACAACCCTGTCTTGTCCCTCGTCGGATAGGAAATGAAATTGATCTATAACCTCGAATGGAGACCTGGGCCGACGGATTGCTATATATTGTTTGTAATAGGGTGATAAAGGTAGAACCAAATCCAAAGGCCTTTAAGGTGGCAAATAAGTAGTCCCAATTCAAGCTATCAAAGGCCTTATGAAGATCCAATGAAAGCAGCAGTAATTCCCTAGACCATGGGGCATCCCATTTAGAGCGAACTGCAGAAATCAATGTTATAGATCGGCGAATCTGGTCTAGCATTTGGCGTTGATTTATAAAGCCAGATTGGTCTTTATGGATATACTGTGGCAGAAAAGCACCGAGCCGCAAAGCTAATAATTTCGTCAGAATTTTGAGATCACAATTGATCAGCGATATAGGGCGGTAATTAAGAATATCAGTAGAGTCTCTATTTGGTTTCGGTATGACACTAATGTAAGCCCTATTTTCGTCTAAAAGAACTTCTCCACCGCCTCGCAAGGAATTGAAATAGAGAACCATATGAGGAGCCAATTGTTCAGAAGGAAAAACACTTTGAAGTAAGACTATCACAAAACTGGGCAATTGAAATGGAGAGGATATAGAGAGTAAGTAACTAGACTTTAATAAAATTTCAAGATGTAATAAAGCACAAAAGTATATGTAGTTCAGGGAATACAATCGCCCCGCATCCCAAAAAAAGAAATATTCCACAACTTCCACTTCAGACAGGTGTAGTACACACCCTTAGGGGCCGCAGTTGAACTTTGATTCCCCACACCACACAGCCAGACACACCAAATTTTCACAGGCACGTCAGAGTCAGAGAACAGTAAGTGACTTTGTTTGTTTTTTTAGTTTTATTTATTGAGGGTAATAACTTGGATAGGAAAGGGAGGTTATGGGATGCCCACTTGACTTCAACAACTTCAGGGACAACTTCTTTTATACAGAGTCTCTATATACAGCTCCACTTCTTCCTGCAGCACACAGTTACTTGAAGAACCTAGCCGAATCACTGTTTGGTTATCCGACAAAGCTCTCAGTCAGATGTGATGGCCCATTGCAGGCAGGAACCCAAGGCCCCTTGTAGTGTAGCAAAATACAGTGAAACAGCTTGCACACTTCATCCTGTGGCTACTGATCCCAGCACTACCTCTTCAGACACTGCCAACCCACCTGGCTGCAGCTGCCCCTTTCAATAGCCCCCTGGCTAACTTCTCCACCACAGTCCTCCAAACTGTCACTCACCAGCCCACCCGGCTGACTCTCATGAGATCTCCCAGGGAAGGGATGAAGACTTAAAGTGGAGCTCCACCCTAATTTTTAACTTCTGCTACTCGGATTCCTCCCCCCCTCCGGTGTCACAATTGACACCTTTCAGGGGGGAGGGGGGTGAAGATACCTGTCTAAGACAGGTATTTTCACCCACATCCGGGAGTCCTCTCTCCGGGAATCTGCGGGAGTGACGTCACTTCCCCCAGACTTCCCGTAGTGTTCTGGGAGACACTCTGCTCCCAGAACACAGGAGGACGAATCAGAACGGCGCAACGCGACTCGCGCATGCGCCGTAGGGAACCGGGCATGAAGCCGAAGGGCTTCACTTCCTGGTTCCCTCAGCGAGGATGGCGGAGGGAGCAGCAGAGCGACGAGCGGTCGCTCGTCCTCTGCTGCGGATGTCGCTGGACTCCAGGACAGGTAAGTGTCCAAATATTAAAAGCCAGCAGCTGCTGTAGCTGTAGCTGCTGGCTTTTCATTTTTTTTTTTCCGGCGGAGCTCCGCTTTAAGCACACTGTTGTCCTCAGGGAGAACTGGCTATGTATGGCACCCCCCCCCCTGTAACTGCCCAGTAGTGCTGCCCAGTAGTGCTGACCTGCTTCCGCTGTCCTCTCTCCTTGCTCCTGTGCCTCCAGGAAGGGCTTCCTCCATGTGTTATGCAGGATCCTTCCAGTACCCGACCCCCAGCCCAAGGTCACCCCCCCAAACTAGGGGGTATTCCAGAGGGCCATGACAGCCTCCCCAGTACTCCATTTTTCATGGGACTGACATTGCTGGCATGACTCATGTCCATTTATGAGGAAGCCTCACCCCTGCCAGCCCTTTTACTGGGGATTGGCCCTTATAAATGTAGCGCCCCTTTACTTTTTAGGGGTGTTATGTGCCTAAATTTAGGGGTTGGTCTTGCTGGTAGCCAGTTTCGGACCGTTTTGATTACTAGGTATTTGCTTCTGCCTATGTGATGCTGCCTGGTGTGTGGTTCCCTGTGGCCTGTAGGTGGCACTGCCATATTGGGTCAGGGTTGAGCCATGGGTGGCATTGCTGTGCCTTAGGGTGTCCTCTCTCGGCAGCGGTACAGTGGGCGTGGTTGGCCTGCTGTGCATGCCGGGAGAGGGTACAAAAGGGGCAGCCACCATCTTTAGTGGTAGAGTGGGGGTGGAGTGGAGGTCATGAAGTGGAGGAGCTGGAGGGGTGTGCCCCTCGGGGGTGCGATGACTGGCCGAGAAGTCACCTTTGGCCCGAAGCTGCAATGTTCCAGGTAGGCCCAGTACCTTTAACTGGGTCTACAATTCGCCCATTGGAGTCCCAGGGTGCCCGGGTGAGGGTACCCGCTCTGACCGAGAGGAAGCCAGGGGAGGATTGGTCCCACTGAGGAGATGAGTAATGGAAGATTGCTGTCTCAGGAGAGGCCTGGTGACCTGTCAGAGGGAAGGATTCTTTATTCCGGAAAGCTAACCTGTAGAGTGCCCATTGGCATTATCCTGTTCCTAAAATTCTACTGAGGTTAGAGGATCACCTGTACCCATCCCTGGAGGGGATAGGGTGACAGAACTGTTCGAGCTCCACACCGGCTGCTAGGACTGTGAGAGAGGACTATCCGGGTGAGCTAAACCCACTCGGGATCGAGTGGCGACAAGGTTACTAGTTGTGCCTGGATCTAATCCCTCACACTTATTCCTTCTTTCATCCATCTGTCTCTGTCCACTATGCAGCAAATAGAAAATAAACTCTCTGTTGGAGTTAAAGTGTTTCTGGACATTGGCTTCTTTGGGGGAAGAAATAGAGACTTGACCCCATACTCTGGGGAAGAGAACAAGTGGAAGAAGGTAACTCGCTGCAGGACCCAAAATTTGTGAACACCGCTTAACCTCTTCAAACAGGAGGGTATGGGCATATAGCAGGGTGTGCCTTGACTTGCAAGTGAGCCAGGCGAGAAAAAGGTCAGTGTGCTACATAAATATTCCAAGCAGCTCCTCCTGACCTCCACCCACTATGTCTAGAACATTCTCCAATGTCCCAGAAAACAGGGGGAGGCACCAGAGAGGTTTGCTAAGATGAGTCATCCATCTCTGAGTCACTGAACCCTGACCCAGATTCACAGCTCAGGCTTAGTCCTGAACTGAACTTAAATTTTCCTACACTAATAGCTCTAGAGTCTAGACTAACAAACCTACACTAATAGCCCTAGAACACCAGAGGGTGCTACACAGGTAAATGATTGTTTATTACATACAATATTTGGTATACCTCTTGTTTTTTTCCTATTCCAGAGGTCCCGTGAAAAAATAATAATATTAAAAGCCAGCAGCTATAAATACTGCAGCTGCTGACTTTTAATAAATGGACACTTATTTGTCTAGGGTGCCCGCGATGACGGCAGCCAAAGCCGAGCAATCGCTCGTCTCTCTCGGCTTCCCCCGCCACCATCCTCGTTGAGGGAATCAGGAAGTGAAGCGTTGCGGCTTCACTGCCCGGTTCCCTACTGCGCATGGGACCAGTGTGTTTCCCAGAAGACAGCGGGGGGTGACACGAAGGGGCGTGACTCCCGCAGGAGTCTATTCCCCGAAGTGGGTGCAAATACCTGTATTAGACAGGTATCTGCATCCCCGAAAAGCGGGAGTTCACTTTTTGTGTGGACCTCCGCTTTAAAATGATCAGTAGATCCAGAGATATTTGGCTCCATCTTTCAAACCTTTATAATGGGCCTTGAATGTAATAGGCCGCCTAAATGACCACTAGCAAAGCCAAGCTCTCTTTTAGAGCAAAGTGCAGAATTTATAGATCTACTTATAATGACATTTGTGTCACACTGAAGTTTATGCCTGCTTGCGCATTTTTTCATCTCATGCTTAGGTTGAACTTCTGAGGTCCTCCTGTCACAGTTTTTAATTGCACAGTGCATAAAGTATTTAGACCATCTTCACTTTTTCAATTTTGTTATGTTGCAGCCTTATACTACAGTTGCTTAAATTCATTTTTTTTTTTCATTTACTTCATGTAATCTACACTCAGTACCCCATAATGACAAAGTGAAAACAGAATTTTAGAAATGTCTGTGAATTTATTGAAAATAAAAACCACTGAAATATCACATGTACTTAGGTATTCAGACACTTTACTCAGTACTTTGTTGAAGCACCTTTGGCAGCAATTACAGCCTTGAATATTTTTGGGTATGACACAACAAGCTCTGCACACCTGGATTGGGGGATTTTCTGCCATTCTTCTTTGTAAATCCTCTCAAGCTCAGTCAGGTTGGATGGGGACTGTTGGTGGACATCCATTTTCAGGTCTCTTCAGAGATGTTCAATATGGTTTAAGTCAGCTCTGGCTGGGCCACTCTAGGACATTCACAGAGTTGTGTCCAAACCACTCTTGTGTTGTCATGGCTTTGTGCTTAGAATCGTTGTCTGAGCACTGAGGAACAGGTTTTTATTGAGGATATCTCTATGCTTTGCTCCAATAAGCTTTCTCTCAACACTGACCAGTCTCCCAGTCCCTGCTGCTAAAAAAAACAGCACAATGATGCTGCCACCACCATGCTTCACTGTTGGGACAGTGTTGGGCAGGTGCCTGGTTTCCTCCAGACATAACATTTAGAATTGAGGCCAAACAGTTTAGTTTTGGTTTCATCAGACCAGAGAATCTTGTCACAGTCTGAGAGACCTTCAGGTGCTTTTTTGCAACCTCCAAACAGGCTTACATGTGTTTTGCACTAAGGAGAGGCTTCTGTCTTACCACTCTGCCATAAATCCCAGATCAGTGGAAAGCTGCAGTGATGGTTGTCCTTCTGACATTTTGTCCCATCTCCACATGACAAGATCTCTGCAGCTCAGTCAGCCATCGGGTTCTCGGTCACCTCTCTTACTAAAGCCCCATACACACGGGCAGAATATTGGGAGGTAAGTAATTATTAATATAATAATAGAGTGCGCTAACCAAACACGCTAGTGAAATTAGAATTTCGTTAAACTAGGTGTTTCTGTGACAAAAAAAATTATTATATATTAGTGTATTTTTTAGGTGAATGACCACACCTGAAATTCTAAAATATAAAAATAATAGTGCTACCAATGAAGGTTGATTAATAACCAAAATTAAATCCAAAATGTAATCCAAACGTGAGTCCCAATAAATGTGAAATCAGAGATAGCCACTACTCCAATACTTCCAGCTGATTGAAAAGTCAAAGTGCTCCAATGCTTTCACTCAGTTGTGTAATAAATTGCTAGTAGAAAAAAATCATATTTTGCTAGCAGAAAAACTCATCATAGTTATCTTCTTATCTGTGAAATATTCCTCCACCAAACAATGTAAGTCACCCGAAAGTGCTCAAAAACGGGATGCGCTTACCAGATTTAGATGACCACTTTATTTAAAAAGATGGTCACTAGGGCTTATGCAGGATTGTGCCTGCATACACACCGACAGTTAAACACAGGGAAGAACCAACAACCTCCTCTCCGGTTTAAAGATGGGATATGCAAGCAAAAACAAAGAGTCCCATAGCGTAATACAGTTTTATTTAAGAAATAATAAAAACATAAGGTGCCAAATGGCCTCTTACTTTGGAAGTGCCTACCCGGCACTGGGACTGTAAGCTCGTCTGTTTAGGACACTGTTCCGCTGTTTCTTCCGTAGCAGCGCGCATCAACATCCACAGATGATTCAAACAGAGCGCCGGGATGGCGTCAGCATACACGTGACCAGGTACCGCCGCTGACGTACGTTTCGTTAATTCACGTCTTCAGGGGGCGTACCTGGTCACAAAGGATCACGGTATTTGTAGTTGTGGACGGTGCTAACGAGGAGAACAGCGGAGGTGTCTCGGACTCACCCAAAACAAGCCCCAGTCTCAGGTCACACACCATAGATCTAAAAAGTCATATTAGTACATATACAACTCAAACACTTAAGTTGTGTTAGCAAAATAATTAAAAACAGTAAAAGAGAATAAAGGAAAACTAAAAATAATGCTGGCAGTCTCCCCTCTCCTGCTAGTAACGATGGTACAGTCCTAGGTGTCTATTCCCCGTAAACTGCGGCGAATGATAAAGGCTCTTAGTCTAATCCCTTAGGCATTAGCTCTGTGTTATCTAGGAAGTGGTGGGGACTGATATGCCAGTATATATAAGGGAGAATATTGGGAGACAATTGGCAGTACAAAGAATACCGTCCGACATTCTGCTTGTGTGTAAGTTGGTCTGTGCGACAGAAGCCAGCTGTTAGACCGGCTTCTGTTGGATGGAAAACCAGTAACCGACCAACTACCACTCAGTGCTCTCAGCTAATGGCAGAATGCACTGATTGGAGTGTTCTGGCAGGGGTGCTGTCCCCCTGTCAGAACACAACAGCTCAGCGGGGGAGATCGCTGGACTAACCTCGCAGTCAGTGTCTACCAGGCATAAGGCCCTTTTCCCCTGATTGCTCAGTTTGGCCAGGCGACCAGCTCTTGGAAGAGTCCTGGCTGTGCCAAACTTCTTCCATTTGAGAATTATGAGGCCACTGGGCTCTTGGGAACCTTAATGCAGCAGACATTTTTTTTGTAGGTTTCCCCAGATCTGTGCCTTGCAGTAATCTTTTCTCTGAGCTCTGCAGGAAGTTCCTTTGACCTCTTGGCTTTTGCTCTAAATATCCATTATCAGTGGTGAGGCCTTTTATTAAACATGTGCATTCGTTTTCGTCCGAATGCATTTTCGTCCGAATTTCGGGTATTTTCGTTATCGTTTTAACAAACCAAAACGAACGTGCAGAATCCGAAATCCGAAATATCCAACATAAAAAAATGCTTTATTTTAGTTTTCGTTGCTACAACAGTTCGATATAGATAGGAGATTCGACATGACGGTGACAATAGCGATCTGTGTCCTTCGAATCTGTGGTCGAATGTGCCTAACCTTAACTCTATTAGTCCAAGATTATTCTACATAGAGAGGAAAGATTCGACATAGAGAGAAAAGATTTGACATTATAGAGACAGTGTTGGGGTAGACCATTCGACATGAACAATGAAGATTCGACGAAGCAGAAAAAAACATACAAACGTTGAATCTGTCATTGAAGGCTTATTTATGGTGTCTGTCGAAAGTTCTAAGAAGATTCGACCAGCAGCTAAACTGTACGACGCTGCAATCGTACATTTCCGGTCAAATGCTCGGCCCATAGGCTATAGAAGTATTCTAATGCTGGTTGACTAGTAATAATAATTTATAAATATAATTATTACTAGTCATACAACATTAGAATTCTTCTATAGCTTGTAGGCAGAACATTCGACCAGAAATGTACGATTGCGGCGTCGTACAGTTTAGCTGCTCCGTCGAATCTCCTTAGAACATTTGACAGACACCATAAGCCTTCAATGACAGATTTGACCTTAATTAATTCGGATTTTCGGACGAATGCATTTTTTAACGAAACAAAATAAATAAAAACGAATTTCGGGAGTAACTAAATACATTTATTTTTCGGACGAAAACGAAATTCCGAAACGAAATATTTCAGTGTGCACATGTCTACCTTTTATAGAGAGGTGTATGCCTTTCCAAATCATGCCCAATCAATTAAATTTACCTCAGGTCGACTCCAATCAAGGTGTATAAACATCTCAGCAATGATCAAGAGAAATGGGAGGCACTGGAGCGAAATTTCAAGTGTTGTTGCAAAGGGTCTGAATACTTATGCCAATGTGATATTTCATTTTTCCTTTTTAATACATTTGCAAGCATTTCTAAAATTCTGTTTTCACTTTGTCATTATGGGGTACCGAATGTACTGTACCTGTAGGAAAGTCTATAGCAGGTAACCCAGCTGTTTCATTTAATTTACATATTGCTTCAGGTACCCTGAAAGTCAAGGCACTTTATTATGCAAATTCCGACTGGAGCTTAGAAGGTCAGACACTGGGTTGCTCTTCTTTCTCACCATCCTTTATAGGTGGTGAAATGGACATGTGTGGCATTGTTGATCTGTAGAGAAATAATGAGGGCAGAAGGAGGCAGAGGTGAACCCAGCCTGCCAGACTTAGATTAAAAGATGTAGAATACAATTCTTTGACTTTTGGGGCTCTGAATTTTATGTGCATCTCACTATAAATGGGCAGAATTGGGAAGTGGAAAAACCATTGAAAAAAAAAACAAGAACATAAATGTGTTGGGTTTAAATTTTCCAAGTCTGAATTTTCTGTCCGGGATTGGGCAAGGGGCCGGTGGTGTTACTAGACCCTTGTATCCATTGCACGTACGTGGATTTTCTATTGAATGCTCTTGGTGTCCTTATAGGAACCGTTTCCATTATCCTAAGTGTGATACTATAGACAAACATACCTTTTTATTTGTTTTTTGTTTTAGTTTTTTTTACATCCATTCTTACCTCCGCTAAGTAACTCAATTTTCACCCACAGTTGAGAAGATTGATTTTGGTACGGTATATATAATTTGTAGAATTAGAGAGTATGGGCTTTTGCTGGATTTCTACATTTACCTGTACATCAAAATGTATATTTCATTTGATAAATGATTGTGCACTGATGAACAATTCAACTTTGCATTCTACATTCTAATATGCTTTGGAACATTTTTTATTTTAATTTTTTTTAAACATGTATTATGCATTTGATTTTTAATGCAGTCATGTCATCATATTTCTGAATTAGGAGTACAGATCCAAATAGATCCAAATATAATTTTTTTCATACCAACTATAGCCATTCTCACGTGTCATTGTATTATTATATGGCTAAATGAGATGAAGGCATAGGTGTGCCAGGTGTGCCTGGGCACACCCTAATCACCCTCAGTGCAGATTCCCCCTGCGTCAACCCCCCCTTATATTTCAGAATGGAGAGAGGGGGAAGGGGCCAGTAAATATGTCATTTACAGGCCCCTTCCATTTCTGATCAGTACCGATCACTTACTGTGTATGAAAATGGCTGGTGCTGCGCTATTCGGAACTAGTACCAAATGAAATATATATATAATATATATGAGTCTTCCTAACTGGTGTTCAAATAAATCCAGAAAATGTTAACGACAATCCAAAAATTGCTAATGACAATCACTAAGAGGACATATGCATAAAATAAATACAGATGAACATAGACATAAAGTGATAGGTGCATTCACAGTATCCTGACTGTATACAGTGTGTGACATATAAAGTGCAAATCAACATCAGATTATTATACATGCCATAGATGCAATGTGCAAAAAACACAAAAGTGTGCAAAGGAATGCAAAATGTACAAACAATGTGCAATAAAATATGCAACCGCAATGTTCGTGGTTACAGATACAGTCTATTTCAATCTTCTGTACAAAATGGCAATTTGCAAAAATTTGTGGTTTCTTCTGTGCAAATGTGCAAAATGTGCAGCAAGGTAAATCCTTCTTCTCAGATAGCAATGGCCTCTTACCTTGCGGTTATGAGGCAACCGCATATAACACTGGCAATCGTCAGTATTCAGAGGGGTGCTTGCTTCTACACATAAAACTCCACTAGCGCCAAGCTCGTATGCCAACGTCACTTCCAGTGCTTGGACAAGAAGATTGAAATAATCTGTAACCGCGCACAATGCGGTTGCACATTTTATTGCACATTGTTCGGACATTTTGCAATCCTTTTCACACTTTTGCGTTTTTTTGCACATTGCATCTGTAGCGCCCTGCTCCTGTTGACCAGGCGCTATCATGTAAATTTAGTGGGTCATCTGAATTGTACAAAGTTCAGAATGTAATGTCTATGGCTAAATTAGCCTCTGTTCCAGCTTTGGCTGTGTTGAGAGCATTTCCTACTGTCGTCGGTAGGTGTCGTTGTCACCACAGGCCAGTGTTGGAAATACAACAGGCTGCAGTGTATTGGGTTTCCCTTCCCCAGAAACAGCCCAGGGGGAGTGTTTTACCGCTGTGTATTCTGGGAGAGGATACTTAAGGGGCAGACGCCATTTTTCTCTCTCTCTGACCTCATGGCCTGTCTGGCCTAAGGTATGTGACGACTCCTCTTCTGCCTCGGGGCCTGCTGGCCTGAGGCTACGTTACTGCAAGTAGGCCCGGAAATCTGCCTGGGGCCTACTGGTTCAGGGATGGTCCTGTGCTGTCTTGCCTGCGGGAAGAAGCCGAGCAATTGGAAGATCCAGGGGAAGACTCTTTTTGGAGAGGACCGAGCAGAAGGCTGGTATCTCAAGAAAAGCCTGGTGACTCAATTAGAGGATGCATCCTAACCAATCTACCTCACAGTACTGCCGGATGGCTTAAAGGACTTTGGTACTGTGTAGCTGTGTTCACTTCATCAATTACGGATACCAAATCCTGTGGCAGAGGATTGTTCAACAGTTTATTACTATCATCAAGTCTGTGGCAGAGACTTTTGTCTGTGCATCATTCCGGCTGCTAGGCCAGTGAGAGAGGCGGGGGAGAGACCTTTTAGTTTTGGGGTGCACACCCTAATGCAATAAGCTGCGCACACCTATGGATGAAGGTATTATAAGGTGTTGCAGCAGTAGTAATGTTGCAGCCTACTTTTGGGAATCCTGAGGGCCTTGCTCTACTTACCTGGGACTGCTGTTTCTACACCCATGTAGCAAGCCTAAGCAGGTTCCTCAGTTTTTTTCCCCCGTCAGCCAAAATATAAAAATAAATAAGAATACAAATAGAAGTTATATACAGTCCAATGTATTTACTTGACTATGTAATGCTCATGTGCAAAAAAATGCAGCTTATTGCTTATGTCAATAGATTGCAGGCGATCAGCAGGAGGCGCTGGGACATAGGAAATTTTTCCTTTACACTCGTACAAGGATTTCTACTACCGCCAAGAGTCAACAGTTCTTCAATTATATTGCAGCTGAAGGGCAGAAATCCTCAGCATCTGTAACCTCTGAGACCACAGTTCGATAACTGTCAGCATTGTTTGAGGGGCTTGTTTGCATTGTTTTGCATTGCAGTTTACTTTAGCTTTGAGGCCACTGGTTTGCTCACATTCCAGCTTCCCCCCCCCACCCCCCAATTATTTCCCATTATTTACATTCTGCGCTTCTTCTTCTGTATCTATCTGGAACATTTAACCCCGCTCCCTTCTGAAAACCTCTTCCATTTTGTTTGCTCTCCTGTGTGGAACAGAATAACCTCTTTTTTTTGTGATGGGAGCTTACTGGAATTTCACAGCTTGTGAACTTTTAACCCATTACAGAACACAACTCATGTCTCTGACACTTGTGATGGGGCTTGCCTGGCATTTATTGGGTTAAATTGGGTTTTGTTTAGACACAAACAAGAGCTGTAATGCCAACACTTTAAAAACCAAATTTAGGGGGGGGCGTGGCCTGGCTATGGAGGAGTGAGGACGCGTGTCTCTCTAGCTCCTTACCCACCGCCGCACAATCAGCGATACTAAGGGGAGATATCACTCCCGGAACGCCGGGAAACATGTCTCAGGGACGGCGGGCGCTCTCCCAGCAACCGAGAGCGGACGGGTCCCGACAGGAGCAGCTGGATGCCTTCTTCAGCGGGTCCCGCGGTACGGGACAGGAGGCCTCCAAGATGGCGCCGACGCCAAAATCATCCAAGGCAGCTAAGGCTGCTCAGAAAGCATTGACACGGCAGCAGCAGCTGCTTGAGGACTCCCAGATACCCTCTTCGCAGATGGTGAGTGACAATGCCCCTCCACTCTCCCCGGGACCCTCAGCCCCCCCTGACCAGAGCCCTGATATGAATGATTTCATGGGAGACAGGGACAGGGACATAAGACGCCATATCTGGTCCCTCCCTACTCGAGAGGACCTGGAAAAGTTTACAACCAGGGTGGAGAGGGCCTTCAGGGAGGACATTGCCCAGCTCAAGGCTGACACTAACCACTTGGGGGCTAGGATGGAAACAATGGAGCAGAAACTTGATGAGGCCCTGCCTGTCATCTCTATGCTTCAAGCCAGGTGCTGCGCCCAGGATCAAAAAATTGAGACTTTGCTGTGTCAGTTGGATGATTTTGAGAACCGCAGCAGGCGTGCGAACATCCGCATAAGAGGTCTGCCTGAAGCAACAGCACCTAAGGATATTGTCCCTACTCTGGAGGATGTATTTAGAGAGATTTTAGGCCTGCCTGCTACTGCACCCATAGAGATTGACCGTGCTCACAGAGCCCTCAGACCGCCCTCTCAAGATGTGGACAACCCTAGAGATGTCATATGCAAGCTCCACAAGTATACACTGAAAGATAAGATCATGCAAAAAATGCGTGGGAAGCCATACTTTGACTTCGATGGGGCCCACCTTTACTTCTACCAGGACATTTCCAGGAGAACCCTCATGCAACGTAGGGCTCTCCGCCCCCTGCTGGAAGCAGTCCAAAAGGCAGGTCTGCCTTATCGCTGGGGATTTCCCTTCTACTTGCAAGCATCCAAAGAGGGCAGACATGCCACGCTGCGCACCAAGGACGACCTCCCACACTTTCTGAGCACCCTGGGTCTGGAGCCAGTCGACTTTCCGGACTGGAGGGCCCCGCAAGATCACCCTGACGTGCAGCTCCCTCAGCCCTGGCTGCCACCTACCCGCAAGAGTCGCAGGAGAAATCGCAGGCGCCCTACATCTGCCTCTCCTTCAGGTCCTGTGTCGCAGCGACACTGAGTGGCAGCTCCCCTCCCCTGACCTGTTTTTTTTGTTTTTGTTTTTTGACTTTCTGAAGGGTCTGTTTCCTTCAGATACTGGTATCCTAACTGCTCTCTGAGGGAGGCCCGGGCCCTCTAATTACGCTGGTACCTGGAACTGAGACCTGGCCATTCAGTGTGTTAATGTTTGTTCGCCCTCCAACTGGACCTATTGCCTTTATAGCGGTGACTGATCATAGGCCCCTGTCGTTGTCCTTATTGGAGAGACTTGAAGCTTTGGCCCCGGTCCTGTCCCGACGCGCTCACTTCCCGGATACCTTGGACTCGTTCACTATTTTTTTTTACTTACTTACCTTTCAAATTTGCACTTTGCTCCTCAGGGTTTTTCAGGTTTTTTTTGGTTTTTTTTTTTTTGTTTTTTGTTTTTTGTTTTTTGTAGAACCTTATCCCCCCTTGCATGCTGCCTACTTGTTAGTACATGGCGGTGGATGGGGACTGACCCCCACACCCTTCCCTCCAGTGTTGGTCCACGTTCCCCACGTAGACCGTACCTTTTTAGGTATACTTCCTTGTTTGGAAATGAGGATGGGCCTCGGGCGCTCCCCTCCTGTAGGGCTGAGCCCGACGCCTGCCCCCCAGGTATTTTATGTCATGGTATTGTTACCATTGCCGTTTTTTGTGCCTTATGTGTGTTACCCTGTCTCTCACTGTTTTTTCTTCCCTCCCTTCTGTTTTTTTTTTTTTTTTTCCTTTTCCTCTTTTCTCTTCTTCTCCTCCATGCCTCTTTATAGGATCTGCCTCCGGCTCCGTCTTCCGCCCTGCGCCTGCAGTCATGCTACGCGACTCGACTACATCACAGACTTCCCATGGCATCGTTAAAGGTAATTTCTTATAACGTACGTGGTCTCTGCTCCCCCTGCAAACGTAGTAAACTTTGGTGGGAACTGAAGCGGTCAGGAGCACATGTGGTTCTTTTGCAAGAAACGCATTTTACCCCCCAGTCAACTCCTAAATTGCCCACCCATCTTTATAATCAGTGGTTCTTGAGCAACTCACCGGTCTCGAAATCTAGAGGCACGGCTATCGCAATTCATAAGTCCTGCCCCCTTCAGGTCATTGAGAGTAAGGTTGATCCCCAGGGAAGATATGTTTTCCTGAAAGGGGTCGTAGCGGGCCAAAAGCTTACAGTAGCTACGATATATGCCCCTAATTCCAATCAGCTTACGTTTCTAGACAGTGCTCTGGACAGCCTGACAGACTTTAGAGAAGGTCCTCTGATCTTAGGTGGAGACTTTAATGTGAGCCCTAACCCCCAACTTGACACCTCGCACCAACGCCCCTCACACTCTCACGCCTTCCTTAAACATTTCCGCAAATCCCTACAGTCCCATCGCCTTCTGGATAGCTGGCGACTGCTTCACCCCTCTGATAGAGATTACAGCTATTACTCAAAGGTCCACGATGTCTATACCCGCATTGACCTGATATGTGTGGACCACTTGGCTCTGGAGCTGCTGCAGGCCTCGTCCATCGGGAATATAACTATTTCGGACCATGCCCCGGTGACGGCCACTTTGGCCCTGCCTCAGGGCACCCGTAGGGCCTGGTCATGGCGCCTGAATGAATCCCTGCTGGATGACGCGGCCGCGGTCTCCGGAGTCACGGACGTCCTGTCCCACTATTTCAAGGAAAATACCACGGAAGGTATGAATGAAGGGGTTATCTGGGAGGGTCATAAAGCGGTGATACGGGGTGAGCTGATCTCTCAGGGCGCTAGACTTAAGAAGGCCCGACAAGCGGACTTTACTAGGGTTCTTCAGGCGCTACAGCAGGCGGAACTTGCACATAAACAAGGAGGGGACCCGGAGGCTCTTGGAAAACTGACAGAGTTGAGAATATTGTTCTTGCGCTTATTAGACCGGCAGGCACGTAAACAACTACGATACCTGTCGCATAAATATTATGAACACGGCAACAAATGTGGCCGCATGTTGGCCAGAGCCCTCCGGAAGAAACGCGCGCTCACGTATGTACAGAAGCTGCGCCTCCCCTCGGGTGAACTCGCGGTCAGATCTTCCCAGATTGCCTCTGGGTTCCGAGACTATTATGCCACCCTCTATAACCTAGATTCAACGCAGACCCCTAGGACCCAGACCGAGAGACTGTCTGACATCAGAACTTACCTGACCGCAGCTGGCCTTCCCCCGCTGACTGACGACCAGTGTTCCATGCTGGAATCCCCTATTACGCCTGTTGAGCTCGGAGCTACGGTGAAGTCCTTGCCTAATGGGAAGAGCCCTGGACCTGACGGGTTCACCAAGGCTTACTACAAAAAGTTTCTACCCCTGCTATCGGAGTCGATGTGCAGTTATTTTAATTCTATAGCAAAAGGGAGTGCGATCCCTGGTGAGGCCCTGCTGGCCCACATCACTGTCATTCCCAAGGAGGGGAAGGACCCCACCATGCCCCAGAGCTACAGGCCCATATCCCTTCTCAACGTAGATATAAAAATTCTTGCTAAAATTCTTGCGTCTAGGCTAAAACACCTAATCCCACTCATTGTCCACCCGGACCAGACGGGGTTTGTCACGGGCCGAGAGGCTAGGGACAACTCCATCAGGGCCATACACCTTATTCATTGGGCTCGTGCTGCTCCTGATCCCCCCCACTACCTGATCCTGTCCACCGATGCGGAGAAAGCTTTCGATCGGGTGGACTGGACTTACTTGCGCGCTGTACTGGAGGCCCTGGGCTTGCGCAAGCATATGTTGGCATGGATCATGGCCTTGTACTCGGACCCGAGTGCACAGGTCAAGGTCAATGGCTTTCTCTCCCCTAGATTCTTGATCAGAAATGGCACGAGGCAGGGGTGTCCTCTTTCACCTCTTTTGTTCGCCCTGGTGCTGGAACCGTTTCTACGCACTATACGGGCGAACACTGATATCAAAGGACTGACGGTGGGTCATACAGAGCACAAACTTTCGGCGTACGCCGATGATGTGCTCTTCCACCTGACGGACCCCCTGATCTCTTTGCCTAATCTGATGCGGGAACTTCAACACTTTGGGTCACTCTCAAATTTCAAGATCAATTATGCCAAGTCAGAATTACTGCCCATCCAGTTGCCGCCATCCCTGGCGGGCAGACTTCAAACTGCTTTCCCCTTCACTTGGGCTAAATCGTCCTTAAAATATTTGGGTATACGGCTGACGGATAGGTTTGACACTCTGTACGCGACTAACTTCCCTTCCTTGATTGCAACTGTGAAGAATGACCTGGCCCTATGGACCAAGACAGCCTTCACCTGGATGGGGCGACTTAGTATCATAAAAATGAATATTCTCCCACGCATACTGTTCTACTTGCAAATGATACCCATGTCCTTGCCTAGGTGTTTTTTCACACAGATGTCCAGCTTGATCTCGACCTTTGTGTGGAATAATAAGAGGCCAAGAATTGCGCTCCGACTGTTGGGCCGACCGAGGGACGCGGGGGGTCTGGGCCTTCCGGATATACAGCGGTATTATAGGGCTATCGTCCTCCAGAGGATTCTTGACTGGCGCTTTCACACTAAATCCAAACTCTGGGTCTCCCTTGAAAAATATATGGCGGGCAGGAACCTATCCTATGCCCCGTGGTTGGCCCGGGAGCACAGGGGACTGTCTGATTTTGTTTCTCCGTTGACGGTTCAGGCCCTCCGGTCCTGGGATCGCCTCAACGCCACTCTTCCGATGGCGCCCCCTGTCTCCCCATTGGCCCCCCTGGGAGGCTACCTATGGTTCCCACCTGGGGAACAGACGGCCTTTTTTGGCCCTTGGGTAGATGAGGGTAGTGCCAGTTGTGGAAAACTTCTACAGGATGGTAAGCTACTCTCTTTGGCTGCCCTTAGAGACCGTAGGGGGAGATTCCCTATGGACTTTTGGCGCCATAGACAACTCCACCACTTTTTTAAGGCTCAGGGGAATTCCATAAGAGATATCTCCAACCTTACGCCCTTTGAACGTCTCTTTGTAGCGGAAGAACCGGTCCCGCATATGATTTCTGAGCTCTACCGCCTGCTCGGTTCCACGGCCTCAGTAATGAAACCTGCGTACATCAGGGCCTGGGAAAGGGATCTGGGGCTGGTCTTTTCGGCTAACCAACTGTCTTCTCTTTACCAACTGGCTCGGTCTAGCTCTATTGACTCCAAGACGCAGGAAACAAATTACAAACTACTGCTACGCTGGTACCGTGTACCGGCGGATCTTGCCAGGATTTACCCATCTATGTCAGATCGATGCTGGAGGGGTTGCGGTCATAGGGGCACCCTTCTGCACATATGGTGGGACTGCCCGGTGATTAAACCCTTCTGGGAGGACGTTAAGGCCCAAATCAAAGAGATAACGGGTATTGACGTCCCTTTCTCCCCGGTTCACTTCCTGCTTCACGTTCCTCCCATGCCGGTAAGCCGGTACAGCAAGGGGGTACTGCCTCATTTCCTGAATGCGGCTAAGCGGTTGCTTCCCATATACTGGAGGCGTCCGCAAATTCCAGGCAGGGAGGATTGGCGTCGTAGGGTGGGTGACATCAGGGAGGCGGAGGACTGGATTGCCACCTGCAGGGGTACTCGGGACCGCTTCTCTGCTACCTGGTCCACCTGGGATGCATATGTCCTGGACCCCGGCCACGTGTCCTCCAGCTTGGATGTGGCCCTGTTGGAGCTCGCGGATCCGTCCCTTAAAGGGCGGGCTCGAGGTTCTCAGGTGGGAGCAATGGGCTGAAACGTTTTGGGAATACCACAGTGGTCCAGCTGATGGTGGGAGTTGGGTCGGGTGGTTCTCCTCTTCTTTTTCCTCTAGATACAAAATATATGTTGAGAGGCTGGCGGGGCCCGGGGCGGAGGCGGAGCTGGACGCGGGACTCCAGGTATGTTCTATTCTACCTTGTTCTTTCTCTTTTCTCAGTCTGTATCCCCCCCTTTTTGTTTTTCCCTTCCCCCCCCCCCCCTTTTTTTTTTTTTTTCCTCTCTCGGTACATTTTGGTTTCAGTCTGTACGGGCCGTCTGTTGGTGGGCGGTCCACTTGATATGCATTAGGTGACGGGTGCGGAGCTGGGGAACCGGCTGGCTTGGCGGACCAAGAAACTTTATTATCACGAGACCCCTTCCGCGGGATCCCCTGGACAGTTTGGGGGACTGACACTTTTGTGTCACCGTAGTGGGGGGGTCTCGAATAGGGGGGGCCCGGGGGGGGGGGTATGTCGTGGGGGGAGGTTAGTTGGAGGTGCTCTGTCGCCCCCCTCCCCCTGCGCGCGCCCGCCTGATCCACCCTTCTATATTTGCTATGCTCTGAGCTATTGGTCCGGTCCGAGAGGCTTGCCGGCCTGGCCGCATGATTATTAACGTCTCTTTGGAGGTTGAAATTTTGTCTCATATTTCGCACCCTGGCGATTGGGGACTCGGCTGGCTCGCTGGGTGGCTGGGGTCCCCGCCGCTAACTAGTCACTTGAATTTATTTTTGTTGCATCCCTTATGCTTATGACTGATTTAACCGTCTCTCTCTTGTAAGACTTTGTCATACATGCCCTTAGTGTTTCTGTACCTTTGTTGTGGTATAACTCTAAAAACGAAAAAAGGGAATGACTGGTGCATTACTTGATGTTTTTGCCTTTAGATTTTGAAACCTGTGCTGTAATGTTCTGTCTTCCATAAATAAAGATTATACAAAAAAAAAAAAAACCAAATTTAGCTATTTTATTTTTATTTATTTTTTGATTTTAATAGCATGAGGAATAATTAGAAAGTCAGTTATTGCTGTCTGTGACTCCACTGGGGAGAATTTGTATCATGTTTTATACTTGTGACACCAGGACATAAAATTTAAAAAACAGGGGTTACTGGGACAGGAAGTGAAGGGAGATTTCCCCACTGGGAATATGGAACAGCAATAAAAGCCAAGATTATAAGCCTTCTTTACAAAGGAGGGAGGTGTAGTTGCAGTTGGGATTTAAATAGAACTATATTTATTTACCGTTCAGATCCCATTCCAAGTTACTGGCCAAATCATAAACAGTCACTTCAGGCATGATCCTAACACTCAGAGTCATGTCTATTAGCTTGGTGTTCTATAATCATGTATGCTCAACTCCCCAACTGTACATACTTAAGTGAATAGAAAGGGGAATAGAGAGGATGTAGAAAGGACAAGCCCTTCTAGGTGTTGCTCTATCTCAGGGCCAGACGTGATCTTTACTTCTGTCCGATAGAGCTTCCAACACAACAGCATTTAACAGATGGGGTGCTGCCGTTAGCATGAAACTCTTCCAATTTGACCAAAAACAGCTGGAGCAGAGGACATTTGGGGATATAGCCATAGCCAAGCAGACATAAGATAATCTTCTCATGATAAAGTACCATACACCATGTCAATTGTACCCTAAGTAGGTTATAAGAATGACCAGACAGGTTAGAATAAGTCTGACTTAAATGTATGGGCAGTGTATGTGCAAACATAATTAGACCTCCTTCAGACTAAAAAAATGCTTGTGCCACACACACAGGTTGATGCCAGTGTAGATGGGAGGAAGAAGAAGCTAGAAGAAGAGAAGACACTGCTGGAGCTGGCTTTTTAATGGGAAACAGCAATGACTAGGCCAGGGTTTTCTTACCAGTTTATTAGTTGATTCCCTATGACAACAACTGACTGTCCACAAAATAAGGCCATTTTATGTCTATATGTACCATCAGGCCAGCCTTTCATTAGAAGTCTAGACTAAAAGATTTGTTTTTAGTTCATCAATTTTTATCAATGACAATATTTTTACCCTCTTTTCAGACTTTACTTGACACGTGCAAATTGAAAAATTGTATCCTTTATCGATAGATCTTTGCATAATACTGGAAGATCACTGCCATTGGGGACTCTGGTGTTCTAGGCAGATGTGAATTTTTTATAACATTTCACATAGATCCCAAACCTTCTGTTATCATCTATATTACATGCAAAATGTAAAACCAAACTGTGCTAATGGATATGCAGAGATATTGTTGGAGTGTATAGCAGAAAGGACCATTTATTACTTCAGCAGGTGTGTGACTGCAATGTGCTTTGGAAAAACAAGGCAGACATTAATCCAGGGGTGTCCAACCTTTTGAAGAGCGAGGGGCACTTAAGCTACTTGGCAACTGGTCGTAGGTCACAATGAGCGGAGCGGGTGGATGACAGGTCCGTGTCTACTCTGCATATGCAGAGCGGACATAGACACAGCACATTCTACTCTATGGGCCCTCCGATCCGATCCACCCAGACAAAAGGGATCCTCTTCTGTTTTTTTTTTTTTGCAGATCAGATTGGAGGTAGGTGGGTGTAAACAGACACAAGTCTGTTTACATCTGCCGCTCCATAAAGGTGAATGAAGGGTCTGATTGGGTCGGACTGATCGCGTGAAAGGGGCCTAAGGCTGCTTGTACACTGTGGCTTTCCTGCGTGTTAGCTGCACTTTGCCATAGACTTCTATGATATCCTGCAAGTATGATGCACTTTCAGAAAGTGCACCAAACCCGCAGGTAATAACAGAAGTCTATGGCTCAGTGCAGGTAACCTACTAAGTGCACTGCGCTGTACCTGCAGATCAGTTTCGAAGCAGCCCAATAACCACTGCAAAACAGATATGCCCATACATACACTGTGATTTTAGTAATAATCTTACCTTTAAGAACAGTCTTCCATTCAAGTATCGCCGGCTGTTGCTGCCCCAGACAGAGTGCATTTGGTATCACTCCACCTATGACAGAAGCTGGTACTATACAGGAAGCATCTGGTTATGGGGCTTTGCTCCACAGCCGCTTGCTTCTTCTACTGATGGCTTTATTCACAACACTGATGCTCTAGGATAGAGGGTCGGCAACCAGCGATCTGCCATCCCAGAGCAGGATGTCGTGGGCCACATCGGAGGGCTCTGCAGGCCACATCAGAGGGCTCCGTGGGCCACATGTGGCCCCGAGCCACTGGTTGGGCACCCCTTGTATTAAACTAAACAGGTAAATGCAAACTGAAACTCTTGATCAGTGGTGTCATCACCTCCAGTGGCGGCTGGTGCTCAAAATTTTTGGGGGGCGCAAACAAACGAAAAAAAACCCCCATCAATTGCAGCCTCACTGTGCCCATCAATTGCCGCCACTGTGCCCATCAATTGCCGCCACTGTGCCCATCAAACGCAGCCACTGTGCCCATCAAACGCAGCCACTGTGCCATAAAATTGTCACCACTGTGCCATGCCATCAAACGCAGCCACTGTGCCCATCATTTGTCGCCACTGTGCCATGCCATCTAACACAGCCACTGTGCCATCAATTTTCGCCACTGTGCCCATCAATTGTCGCCACTGTGCCATGCCATCAATTGTCGCCACTGTGCCATGCCATTGTCGCCACTGTGCCCATCAATTGTTGCCACTGTGCCATGCCAAACGCAGCCACTGTGCCATCAATTGTCGCCACTGTGCCATTCCAAATGCAGCCACTGTTCCATGCCATTGTCGCCACTGTGCCCATCAATTGTCGCCACTGTACCATGCCAAACGCAGCCACTGTGCCATGCCATTGTCACCACTGTGCCATGCCAAACGCAGCCACTGTGCCATGCCATTGTCGTCACTATGCCATGCCAAACGCAGCCACTGTGCCATGCCATTGTCGCCACTGTGCCCATCAATTGCCGCCAGTTTGCCCCTAAAATGCCGCCAGATTGCCCCCCCCCCCCCTGGCTGGCACTTAACTTTCTCGGTCAGCCATCCTCGGATCCTCCTCCATGATCTCTCGATGTAGTCCCGCCCTCAATGTCGCTTCAGCCAATCAGGTTACCGGTAACCAGATCCGGTGAACGATACGTGTCAGTGTTAACCAAGGAACGCACCCCCCATGCGAGTGATACTCTAAATACTATAATCACTTGCAGCAATTAAACTACATAACCAGCCATAAAAGGGACCAGTGGCAACTAGGCTTCATAGAATCTGAATATTCAGTGTTAAATTATTGTAATTGTGTAGACTTACTTAAGGAATATTTATACTAGTTCCCTTACATAGCTTATCCCTTGGGTTTTGGTATTGTTGGACTCCAGTGGGCTTTTACATTTCTGTCACAGAGGCAGACAACCTGTCACTTCCCATTGCTACAAGCTACAAGTCGTACCTTAAAGGGGTTGTAAAGGTTTGTTTTTTATTTTCTAAATATGTTCCTTTAAGCTAGTGCATTGTTGGTTAACTTACCTTTTCCTTTGATTTACCTTCTAAATGTTTTTTTTCTTTGTCTGAATTTCTCACTTCCTGTTTCTCCTCACTAAACTTCACACCATCATCCGAGTGGTGTGGAGTCAGCCAGGACAGCTTACTGAACAGCTTACTGAGGAGGAACAGGAAGTGAGAAATTCAGACAAAGAAAACAAAGAAAAAAAATATTTAGAAGGGAAATCAAAGGAAAAGTTAAGTGAACCAACAATGCACTAGCTTAAAGGAACCTATTTAGAAAATAAAAAAACAAACCTTTACAACCCCTTTAAGTCTACCTCAGCTTGCGACCAGTCAAATTACTTGTTTCTGTTTTTGTAAGTCAGCCCTACTATGTGTATTGCCTCATTTCTCAGAATATATTTTACTCTGCCATTTAGTTTGTTACCCCCTTCCACTCGCATTCTTGGACTGATAATGGCACCCGCTCATAGCCCTTCAAGCCCACTTGTCTTTGGACTTGTAATAGTGCATAGGAAACCCTCCCTAACAGGGTTGACCCATACAACCCCATCTCCCACTGGACAGATGATGGCTTCAACATAATGCCATAAACGTAAAGAACCCAAAAAGCCTTCACATCAAACTTCTGACATCCACATCCCCTACACCAGGGGTCTCAAACTGGTGGCCCTTCAGCTGTTGCAAAACTGAGGCATTGCAAGGCTCACAGTTACAAGCATGACTCCCACAGGCAGAGGCATGATGGGACTTGTAGTTTCACAACAGCTGGAGGCCCACCAGTTTGAGACCCCTGCCCTACACTGATGCCATGCACATTTAAAAGGCCTAATAGTAGGTTAGATGGCATTCCCCCTAAATTAATCCTGCTGTGTCTGTTTTTAGTAAGATTCTGAGACTATTGTTAAATATGTAAAGGGCTGCCTAAAATGTTGATGCTAAATATATGTAAAATATTATTGTTCAGATTTTTCCAGATTGATACAGAGCCACCTCCACTATATGGCCCCTGCTGAGCTACCATCAAAATGAATTCTACTGCAGTGCCCTCTCTCTATCCTAAATAAAATAGGTGCAACCCTACAAGTATGCCTGTGCATCCCCTACTCCGGAAATATGTTACTTTCCTGTCTATAAGCACCCAATGTTCACTAACAGAAGTCTTTGCTACTACCCTCCAATCAGGGGAGGGCTGGTAGCCTTGGGCCTGGGGGGCAAGTCCAGTCAAGTGGCCCACTGAACCACCGAATCAGCTCACCATCCATGGCCCACCTGTTTTTTCAATGCAGCCTCACCAGTGCTTATCAGTGCAGCCAACTCCAGTGCCCATCAATGAAGCCTGATCACTGGGGCAGGTTACATGGGATCTGACCCCCCATCTCCCCCACCATACACCCCATGTAACCTGAGTCATGTCTATTAGCTTGGTGTTCTATAATCATGTATGCTCAGGTCACTGGCTGAAGAAGGAACCAATGAGCTGTTCTGAAACGCGTCCCGCCTCTATGCCACACTTCCTGTCCACTTCCTGTTTGTGTTCCATGCTGGTTTCTGTCTCGCTTCCTCTGACATCATCCCCAGGCTCCAGCGTTACTGTGTCCTCTGAACATTCACAGCACAATCAGCTGTTATCTTGTGGACTTCCTGGAAGCTTTACCATCACAGACTGGGACTGCCCTGCCACTGGAACATCTCCTGGACACACTTACCTGCTACACGCCTGTTTCATCCACTATTTTGTAAGTGTTTTTAACCCTTTTAGGGGATATTAAAAGTTTTATACTTCTGCACTTAGAGGCGCCTTGTTTGTTTTTCTTTTTTATGTATTCTCAACTCCCCAACTGTACATACTTAAGTGAATAGAAAGGGGAATAGAGAGGATGTAGAAAGGACAAGCCCTTCTAGGTGTTGCTCTATCTCAGGGCCAGACATGATCTTCACTTCTGTCCGATAGAGCTTCCAACACAACAGCATTTAACAGATGGGGTGCTGCCGTTAGCATGAAACTCTTCCAATTTGACCAAAAACAGCTGGAGCAGAGGACATTTGGGGATATAGCCATAGCCAAGCAGACATTAGATAATATTCTCATGATAAAGTACCATACACCATGTCAATGGTACCCTAAGTAGGTTATAAGAATGACCAGACAGGCTAGAAAAAGTCTGACTTAAATATATGGGCAGTGTATGTGCAAACATAATTAGACCTAAAAAATGCTTGTGCCACACACACAGGTTGATGCCAGTGTAGATGGGAGGAAGAAGAAGTTAGAAGAAGAGAAGACACTGCTGGAGCTGGCTTTTTAATGGGAAACAGCAATGACTAGGCCAGGGTTTTCTTACCAGTTTATTAGTTGATTCCCTATGACAACAACTGACTGTCCACAAAATAAGGCCATTTTATGTCTATATGTACCATCAGGCCAGCCTTTCATAAGAAGTCTAGACTAAAAGATTTGTTTTTAGTTAATCAATTTTTATCAATGACAATATTTTTACCCTCTTTTCAGACTTTACTTGACACGTGCAAATTGAAAAATTGTATCCTTTATCGATAGATCTTTGCATAATACTGGAAGATCACTGCCATTGGGGACTCTAGTGCTCTAGGCAGATGTGAATTTTTTATAACATTTCACATAGATCCCAAACCTTCTGTTATCATCTATATTACATGCAAAATGTAAAACCAAACTGTGCTAATGGATATGCAGAGATATTGTTGGAGTGTATAGCAGAAAGGACCATTTATTACTTCAGCAGGTGTGTGACTGCAATGTGCTTTGGAAAAACAAGGCAGACATTAATCCAGGGGTGTCCAACCTTTTGAAGAGCGAGGGCCACTTAAGCTACTTGGCAACTGGTCGTAGGTCACAATGAGCGGAGCGGGCGGATGACAGGTCCGTGCCTACTCTGCATATGCAGAGCGGACATAGACACAGCACATTCTACTCTATGGGCCCTCTGATCCGATCCACCCAGACAAAAGGGATCCTCTTCTGTTTTTTTTTTTTTTGCAGATCAGATAGGAGGTAGGTGGGTGTAAACAGACACAAGTCTGTTTACATCTGCCGCTCCATAAAGGTGAATGAAAGGTCTGATTGGGTCGGACTGATCGTGTGAAAGGGGCCTAAGGCTGCTTGTACACTGTGGCTTTCCTGCGTGTTAGCTGCACTTTGCCATAGACTTCTATGATATCCTGCAAGTATGATGCACTTTCAGAAAGTGCACCAAACCCGCAGGTAATAACAGAAGTCTATGGCTCAGTGCAGGTAACCTACTAAGTGCACTGCGCTGTACCTGCAGATCAGTTTCGAAGCAGCCCAATAACCACTGCAAAACAGATATGCCCATACATACACTGTGATTTTAGTAATAATCTTACCTTTAAGAACAGTCTTCCATTCAAGTATCGCCGGCTGTTGCTGCCCCAGACAGAGTGCATTTGGTATCACTCCACCTATGACAGAAGCTGGTACTATACAGGAAGCATCTGGTTATGGGGCTTTGCTCCACAGCTGCTTGCTTCTTCTACTGATGGCTTTATTCACAACACTGATGCTCTAGGATAGAGGGTCGGCAACCAGCGATCTGCCATCCCAGAGCAGGATGTCGTGGGCCACATCGGAGGGCTCTGCAGGCCACATCAGAGGGCTCCGTGGGCCACATGTGGCCCCGAGCCACTGGTTGGGCACCCCTTGCATTAAACTAAACAGGTAAATGCAAACTGAAACTCTTGATCAGTGGTGTCATCACCTCCAGTGGCGGCTGGTGCTCAAAATTTTTGGGGGGGGCGCAAACAAACGAAAAAAAAACCCATCAATTGCAGCCTCACTGTGCCCATCAATTGCCGCCACTGTGCCCATCAATTGCTGCCACTGTGCCCATCAAACGCAGCCACTGTGCCCATCAAACGCAGCCACTGTGCCATAAAATTGTCACCACTGTGCCATGCCATCAAACGCAGCCACTGTGCCCATCAATTGTTGCCACTGTGCCATGCCATCAAACGCAGCCACTGTGCCATCAATTGTCACCACTGTGCCCATCAATTGTCGCCATTGTGCCATGCCATCAATTGTCGCCACTGTGCCATGCCATTGTCGCCACTGTGCCCATCAATTGTTGCCACTGTGCCATGCCAAACGCAGCCACTGTGCCATCAATTGTCGCCACTGTGCCATTCCAAACGCAGCTAGTGTTCCATGCCATTGTCGCCACTGTGCCCATCAATTGTCGCCACTGTACCATGCCAAACGCAGCCACTGTGCCATGCCATTGTCACCACTGTGCCATGCCAAACACAGCCACTGTGCCATGCCATTGTCACCACTGTGCCATGCCAAACGCAGCCACTGTCCCATGCCATTGTCGCCACTGTGCCATGCCAAACGCAGCCACTGTGCCATGCCATTGTCACCACTGTGCCCATCAATTGCCGCCAGTTTGCCCCTAAAATTCCGCCAGATTGCCCCCCCCCCCCCGGCTGGCACTTAACTTTCTCGGTCAGCCATCCTCGGATCCTCCTCCATGATCCCTCAATGTAGTCCCGCCCTCAATGTCGCTTCAGCCAATCAGGTTACCGGTAACCAGATCCGGTGAACCTGATTGGCTAAGGTGCGTGTCAGTGTTAACCAAGGAACGCACCCCCCATGCGAGTGATACTCTAAATACTATAATCACTTGCAGCAATTAAACTACATAACCAGCCATAAAAGGGACCAGTGGCAACTAGGCTTCATAGAATCTGAATATTCAGTGTTAAATTATTGTAATTGTGTAGACTTACTTAAGGAATATTTATACTAGTTCCCTTACATAGCTTATCCCTTGGGTTTTGGTATTGTTGGACTCCAGTGGGCTTTTACATTTCTGTCACAGAGGCAGACAACCTGTCACTTCCCATTGCTACAAGCTACAAGTCGTACCTTAAAGGGGTTGTAAAGGTTTGTTTTTTATTTTCTAAATAGGTTCCTTTAAGCTAGTGCATTGTTGGTTCACTTACCTTTTCCTTTGATTTACCTTCTAAATGTTTTTTTTCTTTGTCTGAATTTCTCACTTCCTGTTTCTCCTCACTAAACTTCACACCATCATCCGAGTGGTGTGGAGTCAGCCAGGACAGCTTACTGAACAGCTTACTGAGGAGGAACAGGAAGTGAGAAATTCAGACAAAGAAAACAAAGAAAAAAAATATTTAGAAGGGAAATCAAAGGAAAAGTTAAGTGAACCAACAATGCACTAGCTTAAAGGAACCTATTTAGAAAATAAAAAACAAACCTTTACAACCCCTTTAAGTCTACCTCAGCTTGCGACCAGTCAAATTACTTGTTTCTGTTTTTGTAAGTCAGCCCTACTATGTGTATTGCCTCATTTCTCAGAATATATTTTACTCTGCCATTTAGTTTGTTACCCCCTTCCACTCGCATTCTTGGACTGATAATGGCACCCGCTCATAGCCCTTCAAGCCCACTTGTCTTTGGACTTGTAATAGTGCATAGGAAACCCTCCCTAACAGGGTTGACCCATACAACCCCATCTCCCACTGGACAGATGATGGCTTCAACATAATGCCATAAACGTAAAGAACCCAAAAAGCCTTCACATCAAACTTCTGACATCCACATCCCCTACACCAGGGGTCTCAAACTGGTGGCCCTTCAGCTGTTGCAAAACTGAGGCATTGCAAGGCTCACAGTTACAAGCATGACTCCCACAGGCAGAGGCATGATGGGACTTGTAGTTTCACAACAGCTGGAGGCCCACCAGTTTGAGACCCCTGCCCTACACTGATGCCATGCACATTTAAAAGGCCTAATAGTAGGTTAGATGGCATTCCCCCTAAATTAATCCTGCTGTGTCTGTTTTTAGTAAGATTCTGAGACTATTGTTAAATATGTAAAGGGCTGCCTAAAATGTTGATGCTAAATATATGTAAAATATTATTTTACAGATTTTTCCAGATTGATACAGAGCCACCTCCACTATATGGCCCCTGCTGAGCTACCATCAAAATGAATTCTACTGCAGTGCCCTCTCTCTATCCTAAATAAAATAGGTGCAACCCTACAAGTATGCCTGTGCATCCCCTACTCCGGAAATATGTTACTTTCCTGTCTATAAGCACCCAATGTTCACTAACAGAAGTCTTTGCTACTACCCTCCAATCAGGGGAGGGCTGGTAGCCTTGGGCCTGGGGGGCAAGTCCAGTCAAGTGGCCCACTGAACCACCGAATCAGCTCACCATCCATGGCCCACCTGTTTTTTCAATGCAGCCTCACCAGTGCTTATCAGTGCAGCCAACTCCAGTGCCCATCAATGAAGCCTGATCACTGGGGCAGGTTACATGGGGTGTATGGTGGGGGAGATGGGGGGTCAGCTAGGGTTGTCAGGGTCTCTCACCTCAGCGATCTCAGCTCAGCAGGTCCTTGCACGCCACGGTCTCCTGGGGGGGTAACGCTCCTGATCCTGGGGTCAAGTTGCAGCCAGTGCCCAGCCCTGCAGCCCTGCGTCCCGACTCCCTGGCACACCCTGCCTCTGTTTGCTTCCAAGAATCCGGTCCCAGGGAGTTGTAGTTTCCTCTGCGCTGCTGTGTTTTCCACCCACCAGAAGCTTGAGCGCGGACTACAACTCCCGGAATGCAACAGCTAGTGGTTGGCCGCCATGGCCGTGCCCCCAGACCGACTTCCTAGACCAGAATAAAAAAAATGGTAGCGGGCAGCGGCTGCCAGCCATTTTGAACATAAGTTAGGGTGGCCAGGGAGGCAATTGCCACCCTGTCCCCTGGCCCAGCCCTCCCCTGCCTCCAATTGTACAGTAATATTTCTTAGCAGAGCTGGTCAAGAATCTATTCTCTATATCCTAGGGATGTTTTTCCCACCAGCAAAGCCTGTAGGTTTGTACTGCAGATGGGGTCTGCTATACATTTTTGTTGTCTCAACCAGTTTTTGGAAACTATACAAATTGTGTAATGTCCCATTTCATAGGCTAAGGGGTATGCAAGATGGACAAGAAATGTTGGGGTGGGGAAGGGAGAAGAACGAAATGGGGCTGGGGATATAGAATTCCCCTCCCCGCCTGGCAACACAACAAAGCTCACTAAAAATGAGGCAGCATTTATGGATGTGGAGGTTGCTGTTGTGATGCTATTGGGGACTGATCTATATAGAAGAAGTAAGGGGTCCAGATCTTCCAATATTTCTCTCCCTATTCTTTTAAATGTATGTTTTTTTTCAGGTTTTTCATGAAAGAGCACACAGGTGCTTAGGGACATGACATAAAAAGGTAAAGAATCTTCAGATTAATTTCAAATATTCACCTGCCACGGGTAGTAGGAAATTACTGCTTCAATTAAACACACACATGAGCTGATTTACTAAGGCCGGGTTCACACTGGGGCGACAAACGCTCCGACATTGGGAGCTCATGTCGCATGACGTGTGAAAATCAATGTTTCCCTATGGGAGCCGTCTTAACTGGTCCGACACATGTCGGTCCGACTTTGAAAATGCTCCCTGTACTACTTCGGTCCGACTTTGATCCGACTTCAGCACATTGACTATCATTGAAGTTGGATCAAAGTCGGACCGCAGTCTTGCATGATCCGACTTTAGCATGCGACTTGTGCTGTGCTGCTCTTGAGGGGGAACTCCAGGCCAAATTTTAAATAAAAAACCGGCATGGGTTCCCCCTCCAGGGGCATACCAGGCTCTTGGGTCTGGTCTGGATTTGAAGGGGAACCCTTACGCCGAAAAAACGGCGTGGGGGTTCCCCCCAAAATCCAAACCAGACCCTTATCCGAGCACGCAACCTGGCAGGCCGCAGGGGAAGAGGGGGGGACGAGAGAGCGGCCCTCTCCCTCCTGAACCATACCAGGCCGCATGCCCTCAACATGGGGGGTTTGGTGCTCTGGGGCAGGGGGGCGACCTGCGGCCCCCCCACCCCAAAGCACCCTGCCCCCATGTTGATGAGGACAGGGCCTCTTCCCGACAACCCTGGCCGTTGGTTGTCGGGGTCTGCGGGCAGGGGGCTTATAGGAATCCGGGAGCCCCCTTTAATAAGGGGGCCCCCAGATCCCGGCCCCCCTACCCTATGTGAATGAGTATGGGGTACATCGTACCCCTACCCATTCACCTGGTGGAAAAAAAATGTCAATAAAAAACAAACACAGCTTTTTAAATTAATTTATTGCACAGCTCTGGGGGTCTTCTTCCGACTTCGGGGGTCTCCGGGTCTTTCTTCTGCCGGGCCTCCGCTATCTTCTTCCAGCTCTTTTGCTAGCGGGGCCCGGTCTTCTCCGTCGCCTTCTTGTTCTCCCGCTCTCCGGTTCTTCTCCTGCTCTCCGGTTCTTTCTTCCGCCGGGCCTCCGCTATCTTCTTCCAGCTCTTTTGCTAGTGGAGAGGCCCGGTCTTCCCGTCATCTCGTCCGGCTCTCCGTTGTCCTTCTGCCGGTCCCTCCACTATCTTCTTCCAGCTCTTTTGCTAGTGGAGGGGCCGGTCTTCCCGTCGTCGCCGTCTTCTTCTCTCTTCTCCTCCTCGATGTTGACGCGTCGCTTCCTCCCGCTCTAATACTGGCTGTTCGCTCCGCTCCGAATTAATATAGGCTTCTCATGACGTCACAGTCACATTCTCCCGTGACGTCACAGTCACATGCTCCGGGTGGCCCTCCGGGTCGCTCTCTCGTCCCCCCCTCTTCCCCTGCGGCCTGCCAGGTTGCGTGCTCGGATAAGGGTCTGGTTTGGATTTTGGGGGGGACCCCCACGGCGTTTTTTCAGCGTAGGGGTTCCCCTTCAAATCCAGACCAGACCCAAGGGCCTGGTATACTCCTGGAGGGGGAACCCATGCCGGTTTTTTATTTAAAATTTGGCGTGGAGTTCCCCCTCAAGATTCATACCAAACACAGTGCCTGCTATTGGCGGGGATCCAAGTCGGATCCCCGTTCATTCAAAGTCGGACATATGTCGGCTTCATGTCGCAGGGCAAAGTCGGATCCAAAGTAGGACGGCTGTCGTGTCACACTAGTGTGAACCCAGCCTAAAACTGTAAAGTGCAAAATCTGGTGCAGCTGTGCATAGAAACTGTGACAGTGGGGTCACTTTGGACACAGGGTGAATAAAAGAAACCCTCGATATGGTCTGTGATAGCCATATTCAAGGCTGTATATACATTGTATATAGATTGGATGTATACTGTATGTGGGGGTTAAGTATCATTGCTGTGAGGAATTAAGTTGTTTTGCATTTCTATTGTTCATTTAAGTCTGTCCTTGTGTGTATTGTAAAGTGCCAGACAGACTGGCTGCCAACCCTTTGTGAAAAGATGTGTATTGGAGATCGTATATTCTATTGTGTTGGGATCTTTTGAAGCCTAGCAGACGTCAGGATGAGGTGTTGAGTCTTGGGATGTGTGGGTGGAGCTGGGACCTTGTTCATGTTAAATCATGTGCCTTGAATTGTGTATAAAGTTACAATGTTTCTCAATAATAAATTCATTCCTACTACAGAAGAGACAGAGTGCGTCTCGTCTTCTTCAAGAGGGGTCGGCTCCTATAGGAAAGGGTCGTTTAGCTGTGGATATCGGTAGCGAGTGGATGTGTGTCTAGGAGAGGGAATATCGTAAACGGCGTTAATCCCCTTGATATTTGGGGACCCGTTACATTGGTTGGCAGCAGCGGGATTTTCCCTCCAGTTCCTGGGACACTCCAAACCACCACAGTGAATGACCAGCGATGCAGCCGAAGAAGGGTGATGCAGGACCCCGGTCAGTTGAAGATTTGTTTCAGCAACGAGTGCGACAGCGGTTGGCATTGTATGGTGCTAACCCATCAGAGACCGCCATACGGGAAGCCATTAGAGACATCGAGCGGCAGGATGATTGGCAACATGAGCAGAGAATGGCGGAAATACGGCAATGGGAGACAACACCTAAAAAAGCAGCACCAACGGAAAGGAGAGGAGAGATACAGATACCAGCCGACATGGAAAAGGAATTCAAAAGGAGGTTGCGAGAGATGCAGATACAGCATAGAGGACCAGTATCAGAGGAGGTCCTGCTGGGATGGTCGGATTCGATCCGCTGCGAACTCTGGAAGAAAGTGCTAGCCCTCGAGCAGCAACACCAGGGAAAAGTTCTCCCCTCCATCCATGTAAGGTACTGGTCGCAGTATGAAGTACGAATGCTGTTATTGGGGGAACAACCGAAGCAGGAGTGGACAGCTGAGTTAAGCAGGCTGATCCGGGCAGAGATGCGGTTGGACGAGAGCTACAGAGCCCTCCGGTGGTATGTAGCCCAAGAGTGCCCATGGTCAGCGGATGACAGCCCCACGGAAGGCTTTGACTATAATGGCCTGGGATTGTTGTATTGGAGGCTGTCCGAGGACACTGACTTTGGGAGTGATCAGGAGTGGCGTTTGGAGGAAATAATGGAGCACAGAGAACAAAGACTGAATGTCTCGGAAGGGCACTGGGCACAGGAAGATTTGGAGTTTCTGGCCGTTCAGGAATGGGAGCTGGAGATTGCCTACAAACAGCTGCTAGACTCTACTAAGCAGCAGGGTGGGGCTCCCTTTGCCTGGGACTATCAGGAATTACCAGTTGACAACTATGAAATCCTGGCTGAAGAATCAGCAGTGGAAAATCTGAAGATTGCCCTCCCTAAAGCCGAAGTGAATGATACAGAGTTCCAGGGAGCTAGCCTGGCTGAAGAATCGGCAGTGGAAAAGATGAAGATTGCCCTCCCTAAAGCCGAAGTGGATGATATAGAGTTCCAGGGAGCTAGCCTGGCTGAAGAATCAGCAGTGGAAAATCTGAAGATTGCCACCCTTAAAGCCGAAGTGGATGATATGGAGTTCCAGGGAGCTAGAGCAGTTGGCTCATCTCCCCAGCCACAGATTACAGAAGGTATGGACTTAATGGACTGTGCAGAGGATGTTATGAATTATGCATCGCCCGCTCAAGTACTGGCAGCAGGACAAAGTACTGCAGACCCCTGCTCTACACCCGTGGCAGTGTTGGAGGCCCGAGTTGAGAAGGTGATGGTTCCTCTTTCTGAGTGGATTTCAGAGATGCAGGGAGGAGAAGCAGCCATTTTCCCTCCCCAACAGGTAGCCAGAGCAGATGGTGTGGAGTCCCCAGCAGGAGTACTGGCAACAGGGCAGAGTGATAGCAACCTGTGCTGCCCAGCACCGGAAACAACTGTGGAGTTTCAGGGAGCCGGGGCAGTTGGCCCCTCTCTCCAGCAACAAGCTGGGGTGGTAAAGCTTTTACCCCCAGCTGAATCACTGGCAGCAGGGCAGAATGCTACTGGCCGCTGCACACAACTGCCACTTGAGCGGATATCGGTGGATGGGACTGCGGTCTCCACTCACAGCAACCCAGCAGAAGAGCTGGCAACAGAGCCGAGTGCCACGGGCCTCGGCTCTCAACTAACAGAAGAGGGAGTTCCTGTGGTATTGGATGGGACTTCAGTCCTCACTGACACAACCCCAGAAAATGGTGTGACACTGAGACAGGAGGATGTCAGCCTTGCTTTGCAAGTACTGGGGGACTTCCACCTACCACAAGTGGATGGGACTTCAGTCTCCACTTGTATACCCCAGGGATGCCGGGCAGTCGACCCAGATCCCCAACAGCATGACGGACTGAGCCCAGTCACCCTGTCTTCTCCCCAGCGGCGGGTATGTTCTCTGAGAGAGGCAGAGGTTGGCTGGGTAAGTAATGCTCTGCTTGGAGCAATTCATTTGTGGTACTGGGTGGATACCAGCATTGGAAGAATGGACCCATGGACTAACTTCGGAGTAGACCCGTCTGGGGTCCCCTCCTCTGTTAGTCCCCTGCCGAAAGGGGAGATGTGTGACAGTGGGGTCACTTTGGACACAGGGTGAATAAAAGAAACCCTCGATATGGTCTGTGATAGCCATATTCAAGGCTGTATATACATTGTATATAGATTGGATGTATACTGTATGTGGGGGTTAAGTATCATTGCTGTGAGGAATTAAGTTGTTTTGCATTTCTATTGTTCATTTAAGTCTGTCCTTGTGTGTATTGTAAAGTGCCAGACAGACTGGCTGCCAACCCTTTGTGAAAAGATGTGTATTGGAGATCGTATATTCTATTGTGTTGGGATCTTTTGAAGCCTAGCAGACGTCAGGATGAGGTGTTGAGTCTTGGGATGTGTGGGTGGAGCTGGGCCCTTGTTCATGTTAAATCATGTGCCTTGAATTGTGTATAAAGTTACAATGTTTCTCAATAATAAATTCATTCCTACTACAGAAGAGACAGAGTGCGTCTCGTCTTCTTCAAGAGGGGTCGGCTCCTATAGGAAAGGGTCGTTTAGCTGTGGATATCGGTAGCGAGTGGATGTGTGTCTAGGAGAGGGAACATCGTAAACGGCGTTAATCCCCTTGATATTTGGGGACCCGTTACAGAAACCAATCAGCTTCCAGGTTTTTTGTCAAAGCTTAACCACTTGCCGCCCGTCCTATAGTGGATTGACGTCGGCAAAGTGGTTTTAAAATCCTGACTGGACGTCATATGACGTCCTCAGGATTTTAAGCCACTGCGCATCCCCCGGGGTGATCAAATACCACCAAAAGAAAGCTCTATGTGTGGGAACAAAATGATAAAAATTTAGTTTGGGTACAGTGTAGCACAACCGCGCAATTGTCATTCAAAATGCAACAGCGCTGAAAGCTGAAAATTGGTCTGGGCAGGAAGCTGTATAAGTGCCAGTATGGAAGTGGTTAATTTAATAAGCTGAAGTTAGAAGCCGATTGGCTACCATGCACAGCTGTGCCAGATTTTGCTCTCTCTGGTTTTAGTAAATCAACCGCTAGGTTCTCATTTTCACATCCACATCTATTAAATGAAATGGAAATGATTAGCTATTACAATTTTCTTTAAAGTGTTAATAAACCCAGGAGCCTGCATTCACTATATCTGGTCTCCCACAGTACACAGAACATGGAAATGCAATAATTTTAGTAAATATAAACTGCTAAATACCCTTTCTCATCAGCAGTATATAGCAGTCTTGTGGCTTCTATCAGTGTCTGGTTAAAGCTTGAGAAAAAGGAATAAAACTGCGCTAAACAAGCTAATTTGAGAGAAAAGCCCCAGATGCTCAATCTAATAGCTTAGTGTATATTGGGAGCTGCGATTTAAATTGTGAACTACCATACAAGGTGAAATTAGAAAAAATTGGGGGAAAATCGCGCTGACCCGTGACCAAACACTATGACAGTGATGAAATGAAATGACCAAAAGAACATAAGATCTACTAAATAAACAATAAAATCAAATGTATATAAAAGAGATTAAATGATGTGCTGTGATCTATATCAAATAAGTATAATCCATATAGTGTAAATTAGTCCATCACAAAGATCCTTAAATAAATCCTTATAAGTGACACCAGTGCTCCGTGAAAATTCATATAAGTTGTTGTGTCCGCATACATCTGTGACTTTCCACCACCAAATAGCAGGATTTCTCCTTACCAGCTGTATATGCCCCCCCCTGACAGAGGGTCAATTTAGGCAAAAATCAAAATGTATCTCCCACGAATCACCGCAGCACACAACACATAGGATTCCTGGGATGGCGTCCTCCGATTTCCATCAATGGACACGTGAATATAAAAAGAATGGAACACACTCCACATAGTGCATTAAACTTTATAAAATTTATTCCATTAAAATAAAGATACACTTACAATTGTGCAGTTCAAAAATTCGCCTGTATTACGTCTGGTGTGCCGGCCGTAGCACATTCAACAGACACCCGTCCTTGTCGGAAGTGATAGAGGTGACGTCAGTGCGTCGCTCCGCCCTACGTCCGTTTCGTAAAACCTTACTTCTTCCAGGGGCACCTACGTAGGGCGGAGCGACGCACTGACGTCACCTCTATCACTTCCGACAAGGACGGGTGTCTGTTGAATGTGCTACGGCCGGCACACCAGACGTAATACAGGCGAATTTTTGAACTGCACAATTGTAAGTGTATCTTTATTTTAATGGAATAAATTTTATAAAGTTTAATGCACTATGTGGAGTGTGTTCCATTCTTTTTATATTCACGTGTCCATTGATGGAAATCGGAGGACGCCATCCTAGGAATCCTATGTGTTGTGTGCTGCGGTGATTCGTGGGAGATACATTTTGATTTTTGCCTAAATTGACCCTCTGTCAGGGGGGGCATATACAGCTGGTAAGGAGAAATCCTGCTATTTGGTGGTGGAAAGTCACAGATGTATGCGGACACAACAACTTATATGAATTTTCACGGAGCACTGGTGTCACTTATAAGGATTTATTTAAGGATCTTTGTGATGGACTAATTTACACTATATGGATTATACTTATTTGATATAGATCACAGCACATCATTTAATCTCTTTTGTATACATTTGATTTTATTGTTTATTTAGTAGATCTTATGTTCTTTTGGTCATTTCATTTCATCACTGTCATAGTGTTTGGTCACGGGTCAGTGCGATTTTCCCCCAATTTTTTCTGGTTAAAGCTTGTAGGAGGAGTTTTCATTCTCCCACGATTGTCCAATGAGATTGCAGGACCCATAACCCTGTGTCTGGACATTGCTGACTGCAACAGATTACACAGAATTCAGATCAAGCTAAATTACCGTAAGTAGACTTTCTGCCTTTTGCGATGTTGCAGTATTTGTTGGCTCACATTAACAGTTTACTGATTCACATAACTTGTTCTTTGGGATTGTTCTTTATTCTAATTTTCTTTAATCACTTTATGAATGCAATATGCCTTTTTCACCCCTTACAATGCCTTTTGCCAAGAAACTGTTAACTAATATTCGGGCTGAGAACTAGGAATGCACACCTGTGTACGTTCCTAGTTCTCAGACCCCGCTGTCAAACTGAAAAATTTATCGCAGAGTTATAGTAATTTGGCCTGGCTATCTAAGCTTCAATGCTCTGTGGTTTTGAAAGGGTTATTATAATGACAGTACACACTAATAAAAATAAGAAGAATATAGTGATGGATTCAATTACAAAGGCATATTGAAATAAATACAGTATTTGGGAGCTAAAAACTATTTATCGTATTCCGATGTTTTCTTTGGCTAAGACAGTAAAGAAAAAGTACTAAAGTAAACCACAAGCAGTGTCATACATGAAAAGCAAACATACAGTAATTACATTTTTTTTGGATGGTATTTACCCTTTTGAGGTCTGTTGAAAGTTTCTCTGTAGGAAAAGGTGCAATATATTATATAAAAATATACAGTTTTCAGAAGATGATTTAAGTAGTCAAAGCGAGAGAAAAAAAAATGAAGTGCCTCTGATATAAATACATATTTTTGGTTTCTGGCTTAAACTACAGCTGGACACTTAATTCGCCACTGCCAAGTAGGCAATAAAATACAAATAAAGAGAATGTGTCACCAACAGCAAGTCACTATTTGGATAGAAATTTTGTCCTGTTTTTCAGCATCTGGATTACCGTTACCATGAAATAATATACTGAATCAAGCTGGACAATGCCATGTAACTTATATGTGGCTACTCTGAAAAAAATAATAATTTCCACCCATTTATTTAACAATGATCTTATGAAATTAGAAAATAAAACCAGTTCTCCAATTTCCCCTTCACCTCTACAACACTGCTCATTTGCCTCATAGGTGATAATCTCGCTTTACAAGAAAACCCCAGGTTTTATTTATTTATTTATTTGCAGGTATTTATAGAGTGCTGACATTTTACACAGCACTTTACATACTGTCAATTCACAGTCCCTACCCTCAAGGAGCTTACTGTCTAAGGTCCCTACCTCACATGCATACATAGTGGTGCCAGTTTAGACAGGAGCCAATTAACCTACAAGCTTGTCTTTGGAGTGGCGGAGGGGGACCGGAGTACCAGAAGGAAACCCACGGAAGCATGCACAGGGAGAACAGGCAATCTCCATACAGATAGTGTCCTGCCTGGAATTTGCACCGAAGACCCTAATGCTGCAAGGCAGATGCGCTAACCACCAAGGTTAAGTAAAAAGAAACTCAAAAGGAAACTATATTGCAGATTCCTGCCATTCCCTGTTCTACAGAAATGTAGCCTTAGGGCTCTTTCACACGGACGGTCCGTTCAGGTCCGCCTGTCAGTTTTTTAGGCGGACCTGAACGGATGCTCCATGTACCCCTATGGAGACACGGATGTCAGCGGTGAAATGTCCGCTGACATCCGACCCGCTCCGATCCGCCAAAGTGTGACGGAGGAAAACCCTATTTTTCCATCCGTCTGCAGATCGGATCGGATGACAACGGACTCTACGGTCCGTCGTCATCCGATCCCCCATAGGGGAGAACGGCGCTCTGACAGGGCGGTCCCTGCACAGTGTGCGGGGACCGCCCAGTCATCCGCCGGCTCAGCGGGGATAAACGGAGTGATCCCCACTGAGCAAGCGGAGGTTTACGGGGCGGATCATTACTGATCCGTCCCATGTGAAAGGGGCCTTACCCAAACTGATTTGCTTTCATTACAGCCACCTGATCAGTATGAGTGTTGTAATGGGAAAAGGAGCACCATCTGCACCCCTATAGCCATGAATGAATTTTAGAACACATCTCAG
The DNA here is from genome assembly GCA_029206835.1 of Rana muscosa. Classification (NCBI taxonomy): domain Eukaryota; kingdom Metazoa; phylum Chordata; class Amphibia; order Anura; family Ranidae; genus Rana; species Rana muscosa. The sequence continues at coordinate 144,557,706 of CM055126.1, read as the reverse complement.
CAAAGCTAAACTACTTTTGCAAGGGATATCATTCAAATTTTAGCCCTGAAAAGACATCTACAAAAAACAGTTCTGTACTAAGATAGCATACAGAATGTCCCCAGTTTGACATATGGCAAGGAACGGACACTAATGTTTTGCCCGTTTTAGAAAATTGTAGTGACTGCAGACTGAAATGGAAAGGAATTTTTTAATAACATTAAATTAAATAGCAATTATATATGTTACATCATTATGTTTTGACATTTTATTTTGAAGGTTGATTTATTAGGCTCCATGCACACTAGGGTTAAAAAAACGTCTGTTCTCTTGGGAGTAAAAAACGTCCCTATAGAGCATTTTTTGTACAAAGTTTAGATGAGTTTAGAAGAGTTTTAAGTTTTTTCTGCCAGTTGGCTCCAATCAGGGACACGAACCAGAAGTTATTTTTTCTGGCTCTAAACGCTAAACTCAAAATATGCCTCTTAACGCCTAAGGCTCCATGCACACTGGCTTGAAATACGTTGCTTCTTCAGGAGTTTTGTGTTCTGCCTGTAGAAGCAACTCAATGTTATCCTATGTGTTCATGCACATTAGGACATTTCCAGGCATATTTTGAGAACAACGTTTAGAGGCAGGAAAAAAAACCTTCTTATTCGCGATTGGAGCTCACTGGCAGAAAAGACGTAAAACTCTCCTAAACTCATCTAAACTTTTTACAAAAAATGCTCTGTATGGACGTTTTTTACTCCAAAGTGAACAGATGTTTTTTTTTTTTAAGCCCAGTGTGCACGGAGCCTTGGGATTCATGTACATGGAATGTTGTTTAACCTCTCCTGAAAGATTTAACTTGACAGCTAGAATCCGACATTTAAAAACATTCGTTTAGCCGCGTTTACATTCCACGTTTAGCGGGGTTTTGTCGAGTTTGCGCTTAGGAGCGTTTTGAAAAAAAAGTAACTAAACGCAAGTTGCCACGTTTAGCAGCGTTTACAAGCTGTTACAGGCATTTGGCATTTCAAATGCCTCTCAACATTGGTCCTGATTGCATTTTTTTATGTTCCAAATAATGCTTCTAAACTCAACTGTCTACAAAGGACTATAAACGACCCTGTGTACATGTACTGATAAGATAACATAGAAGAGAGTTCAGGGGCAGCTGAAAAAAATGCCAAACTGCTCCTAAACGTCTGTTTACCAGCAGCAGTGTACATGAGGCCTAAAAGGTGTACATTTTATAAATATAGTCTTGCAATGATTTCTCATAACAAATGGTGCGAAAGAAGAAAATACTCAGCAATGCAACACTTTTTATTTACTTAGGCATTTTTATATCTTAAGTACCGTATATACTCGAATATAAGCTGACCCGAATATAAGCCGAGGCACCTAATTTTACCACAAAAAACTGGGAAAACGTATTGACTCGAGTATAAGCCTAGGGTGTCCATCTGCATGCCTCACTGTGCCTCACTTTGCCTCACTGTGTCCATGTGCATGCCTCACTGTGCCCATGCCTCACTGTGCCCATGCCTCACTGTGTCCATGACTAGACTTAAGTTTAACATGGGAGTCTATGGAAGGGGTGCCCGGCTTTGAAAAATCGGTGCCCCCCTGGCCGTAGGTCTCCCAGACAAAAAACTTTGCACACTTCTAGAGGAGGAATGGGGCTACATGTGTGCCAAGTTTCAGGTCCAGGGTCGGTACCGGGTCCCCAAAGTCACTGGAGAAATTACCGTTTAACATTGTAGTCTATGGAAGGGGTGCCCGGCTTTGAAAAATCGGTGCCCCCCTGGCCGTAGGTCTCCAAGACAAAAAACTTTGCACACTTCTAGAGGAGGAATGGGGCTACATGTGTGCCAAGTTTCGGGTCCAGGGTCGGTACCGGGTCCCCAAAGTCACTGGAGAAATTACCGTTCAACATGGGAGTCTATGGAAGGGGTGCCCGGCTTTGAAAAATCGGTACTCCCCGATCGTAGGTCCCCCAGACAACAAACTTTGCACACTTGTAGAGAAAGAGTGGGGTTACATGTGTGCTAAGTTTGGGGTCCAGGAGACCTACGGCCGGCCAGTACCGGCTCCCCAAATCTGGGAGATCAGGCACAAAAAGGTGACTTGAGTATAAGCCGAGGGGGGCATTTTCAGCACAATAAAATGTGCTGAAAAACTCGGCTTATACTCAAGTATATACGGTACTTAAAATTTTTGAAATGAGTTAGTTTTATCATTTGGAATATATGTTAAGTAAAACATTTGACAAAATAACATTTTATATATATATGTGTGTGTGTTACCAAGTGTAGGCTGACAGGTCTAAATTTGGCCTAAAACAGTTCTATTGCAGGGATGATGTACTAAAGGCATAGGGAACTAGCCAAGCATCCTCCTTGGAGGGTTAAGCCCTCCATTGACTATACTCTCACAGAATAAGTAAGTAATTCTATCACAGCCCTCCAATCATTTGGGAAACAGGAAATGTACCTCCAGTTGATTGGGCGCTGAAGTAAGCTTTGGCTCAGGGGCCAGGGAAAAATGATTCTCTTTAACGAATCTGCCTTATTCATCAAGTACACCCTGGGGCAATTTTTTTTTTATGCATTAGTTTTCCTGCAACTCATCACATTTGTCCCAAATCACTGCATTTACAAAGGTATTGCTACCTTTCTCCAACTTAAAATAGCAACTGACATATTTTGTATTTGCATCGTTAAATATCATTGAAGGTATCTCCAACTTATAACCTTTACAGTAGTCCCTCTATTTCTCCAGAAAGGGTATCAGATATTATATTACATATTATTCCCTAAGAGACATTTACAAAAGTGAATATGGTTTAGGATTTTTTTTTTCCAGTGGTAGCATCACTTGAGTTGGATATTGGTAAAATGACCCCCATTGCTCCATTTTTGGATGCAGTGGGGTTCATGTACTACAGGCATAGGTGCTGTTCACCTAGCAAACTGAATGTTCACTTTGCATGTGAATGATAGTTAGGGTGAATTTGCGTTCACTTTAAATACCCAATCATGTGTGAGATATATTAGAAAAAAAAAAAGAAAAAAAGATTTTTGCTAAGAAATGATTGGGCATTCAAAGTAACCACATGTTCACCTTATTTACACCCAGAAGAGTGAATGTTCCGAAGTGAACAATCACCTTGTCAGGTAAACACTTTCTATTCTTTAGGTAAATAAATCCCACTGAGAAAGCTACTTGTGACCAAATTGAATTCCCTCAGAGATTTGGTAATTCTATTACTGGATGTAATTATCTATTTAGAGGAAGTGGGGACTCTCCAGAACTCTGTAGTGGTTGGCTGCAGTCCTTATGTGGCCAATCAGATGACACCCTACCCATCAATCATCTCACAAAGGCACAAACTCCTCCATCACTTTGGGGTTTTTATACTAAAGAAGTAGCAGCTGTTCATATAGCAAAGTTTCTTCCCTTTGTAGAGTGAATGCTAGCAAACAAAATGATCCTGTGTTGGCTTTAAATAAACAATCATGTGCGAGAAAAAAAAAACAGGCTATTGCTAGCACATGATTGGTTGATTGAAGTGAACACAACTTCACTTTATTAACTAAGCCCAAAGAAGATTCTCTACGTGAACCGTGGGGGAGATTTACTAAAACTGGGGATTGCAAATTCTGGCGCAGCTCTGCATAGAAACCAATCAGCTTCCAACTTCAGCTTGTTCTGTTTTCAGCTTTGACAGAAAAAGAAAAAACCCTGCAAGCTGATTGGTTTCTGTGCAGAGCTGCACCAGATTTAGCATTTTCCAGTTTTAGTAAATCTCCCCCACTCTGTATTTCTTCAAAAAATCAACCCCTTTGTATATCTCAGTTAAGTTATGACTGTTTATTAAAAACCTTAAAAAACATAGGTAATAGCTTTAAGAGGTATTAAGCCCAAAGCCAAAAAAGTTATGTATTGCAGTTTACCAAACCTTTGATGTGGTGGGTGCATTAGTTTTCTTTTTTAGGGTTTTTTTGTTCCTCTGTCTTCATCTGATGAACTGGCCACTAACACACCTCTTGTATTTAAGTGCCTTCACTCTGGATGAAGGAGCACAGGGGCACCTTAGGACAGCAGCATTGTCAGTCTGGAGGGGGGAGTGTTAGATGTACTAGAAGATTTAAATACACTAACAAACTGACGCCAAATGCCAGCTCACACTATAGTTACAGAAGCAGTTGCAGCAAAATTATTTTTTCTTTTGGGATAAAGATTTTACATAACTAAAAAGTTGACCCAGGGAATATCTGAATGCCTCTTGGGGGGATCAGGAAGGAATATTTTCCCCCACTGGAGCAAATTGGATCATGCTTTATTGAGTTTTTTTTGCATTAATTGGATCAACTGTGGGTATAGGATTGTGTATATAGCATTGTATTTTTTGTTTCTTTCTATTGGTTGAACTGAATGGCCTTGAGTCTTTTTTTGAACCAGACTAACTATGTATGTATGAATAAAACCTGCTCATTGTAAGCACCCCTTTCAGTGGTAAATAATGACTGCTACATTTGCAAGAGAGCTTGATCTGTTGAAAAACAACAGACTTACTGACCAGATCACCAGGTGAAAATAAAGGAAAGCAAGCCTAAAAAAAAAAAAAAAAAATACGAATTTATCCACCATATCTAAAAACTGGTAAGCTGCAATAAAATAAATATTTGCTTTTGGGTTTAATACCACTTTAAGAAATGCAGCCTAAAGTACAGCAAACTGCTATGTAACTATCATCTGTAAAATGTAAAAGGATGGAGAATTTACTAAAGCAGTCATTTCTCATGTGGGTCAGCAAACTGGCAAACTGGCAAACTGGCACTCCCATCACCCAACCAGTGAGGTTCAGTTTTCTCCCTTTGGACCCCCATTTCCAGGATCTTTAGTAACCAGAAATAAACACAGGTTGACTAGCACAACATAAAATGCATTTTCCTTAGTAAATCACACCCAGTCATAGAAAACAGGACTGGCAGCGGTCATAGTACACTAGTTAAGTGTGAATACACAGAAGCTCTATTTCCATTATAACCTGTACTTCTCATATTTATAAAAAAAAAAAAAAAACTAGATGTAGGCTTCCCATGGTTTCTGTTTGCGTTAACTCTTCCTTGGCCAAAATGCTCCTCTAAGCTCAAGTCACTTCTAAGACATTCCACATTTTATTCAGGAGTTTGGCGCTGGTGATAGATAAGCATGTTAGGCTGTGTGGTGTCTCGCAGGCCCCTATGGTAGCGAAGGTGTGATTATTAAAGAAGCCTAGAATCCGCAATTACCAGAATGTGCGCCACCTAAAAGTCATCATCAATCCCACTTAGAAAATCTTCAGCGTTCATGAATTATCCAAACAAAATCATTTCTTAACCATTCCAAAACAAAGGAGGGAAGGGGTTAAGGGATTTATGGTGGTTATCCTGTTAACATTTAACTAGGACTTCTGCAGGCTTGTCTGATTTTAAAATGCTTATTCCTAAGAACACAATCAAACAGATTTTCTCCTCTTCCATTCTGCATAAATGCTCAGGCTACTTACCCCCCCAGAGACCAGCAGAAGGGCCCAATATTACACAGACCTTTACATGTGCTTTGCATACATGTAACTGTATGTACACCAGGAGCCTCTCTGCTACTTCCTATGGCTGTGCAAGAGTTTGTGGGAACTTTACACTACAAACAATTCATTGAACTTAAAACCTAGAATGGACAAATACATTATTTGTCAGGTCAATGGGTTTATAAAGTGATAGGGCTAATTTAATAATAATAGGGGGTAATCCTGCAAAAGACAGGATATGTGACATTTTCCTTTGTCACCTGTGTACACAAACAAACAAGAATCAGCCTTGTGTGGCTTTAGCTCAACCCTGTTAATTTTATAGCTAAATTTGCATTTTAGTGGACAAAAAAAAAAAGCTATTACTCGGGGATGTTTGTTCTAAACTTCTAAAGTTAATATTAGTTTTTCTAAATCTGTGCACAATTATTATTAAAGGTCACAATAATGCCAAGGTCACTGCTCTAGTAACAAATAAAAAAAAAAATCAAATACAATTGTAATATATATATATATATATATATATGTGTGTATATATATATATATATATATATATATATATATATATATATATATATATATATATATTACAATATATATATATATATATATATATATATATATATATATATATATATATATATATAGCCTAGCTCTGAGGAAGGGGATGCGCCCCCGAAACGCGTTAGATGGCCTGTGTTCTGTGCATGTCCATGCACTGTGTTTATGGCCTTTTGTCAGTTGCATTTTGTGAGTACCCACTTTTATACTAAAAAATTTTATTATTAAATTATCTCTGGTAATGCACTAGGTGTGCGCACCCTCCATTTCTGTTTTTCTTGTAATATATATATATATATATATATATATATATATATATATATATATACGCCTATTTTAAACTGAACAATTTTTTAATAAAACAAATACAATTGTAATATATATATATATATATATATATATATATATATATATATATATATATATATGCCTATTCTAAACTTAGAGTCAAAAAGGCATTATTGAAAGAGCCAATAAAAGTCTATTCTTCTGACAATATTTAAATAGTTAATTCATTGTATTTGTGTGTTATTAAAGTGTACATTGCCCATTAGAGTTATGAAAATACTGTTCATTGTGATGCTAGCCAATGAAAAGTAAAAAAATAAATAAAAAAAAACATATTACTAAACACATACAATGTAATAAAGTGAATAGTCTTATTATATAATATACATGCAGCTGTCAATAATGCAAATAATGTGATGTCATTCTCGACCTCCTTTTTACAAGTAATGTTTTTGCATCTATTTGCATACAATTACTTGAGTGTGAAATGTGTGGCTGTCCAGATAGTGTGTATTGACTGTACATATTTGAAGTTCATATTTCTGTTTGTAGATTTGTTTACCGAAAAGTGTGTACTCTGAATACCTGAGCACTTTGCTATAATAATACTATGTATAAAACAAAGTGAACAGCACGTGTCTGCCTATAACTGTCGAGTTTTAGGGCTTGCTTAGACTTGTAGTCCGACTTTAATCGAAATTTTAGTGAGTTTCCCAGTGCTAGAAAATATTTTATTCTTCTATTAACGCCCTTTATTTTTTTATTTTTTTTATCATACATATACAGCAATGAAAGAAAGGAAGAAAGAAAGAAAGAACGAAAGAAAGAAAGAAAAGCAAAACGTATGTGAATCTGTCTCCTCTGTATTTTCATTGCATTAATTCGCAAAATAAACCAATAAAAACGGATTATTCAACAGTATCACCTTTTCTATTGTAGTTTTTTTAAAACATATGCAGTACATGGTCAATGAATTGTTTGCAAATAATAAATGCATATCTGTACAAATATAAAAATGAATCCGAATTTTAAATATTTTAATTTCTAAATAAATATAAATCCTTTTTTTTTTTTTTTTAAATAAGGACAGACTTAAAAACTGAATGTTCAATATTTGCTTTGGCTTAAGGAAGATCGTATTGTAAAGATCATATATATATATATATATATATATATATATATAAACATATATATTTATATATTTAAAAAATATATATTACCAAATAAAACTATTGATGTAAAAACACTAACTATAATAACAGAAAAAAAAACAATAATAATAAGAAGAATGGTAATGATAATAATAAGAAAAATAAGAAGGAGAAGTAGTAGAAGAAGATGAAGAAGAGTTACAATAATAATAATAATAAATAATAATATGTTGTATCATTATTATTATTATTATAGTTGTTATTATTATTATGGTTGCTGTTGTTGGTAGTATTAGAATTAGTATTAAAATTAGTATTGGTATGATTATAATAATATTATTATTAGAATAATTATTAGAGTAGGTTTTCCTGTGCAGTGGAGTCGAGCAGCAGGCATGTGTGTGAGTGAGCAGGCAGTAGGAGGGTGTTGCTGCCCTCTCCTTACTATTGGTTTGCTCTCAGCAGTGGGACGGCTCAGCTCCATGTACTTTTGTATACCTGGGTCCGCCCTGGCAGCAGAGAAGTGTGTGCAGAGTGCGCTGCCATGGGCGCAGGGCAGGTGTAGCTGGCTGATCTGTATACTGTAAGGTGCCTTGTGCTGGCAGTCAATGGAGGGAGGTGTGTGAGGAGGGAGGGAGGGAGGGAGGGAGTGAGTGAAGAAGAGGAGGAGAAGAAGGAAGAGGGAAGTGCTTTGCCTGCACGTAAGATCCACATCAGCTCAGTCTGCTTTCTCCCAGTCCCCCTCCTGCTGCTGCCTGATTGAGGGGACACGGCGCTGTCCTCCCAGCCATCACCCCTCCCCGGGTCCCCCCCTGACCCCTCCACTTCTTGGATTAGTGGGCTGAATGATTCTCTTGGGCACCTGAGATCCAGGATGTTAGGAATTGTTAAAATGGAAGGACATGAGACTACAGACTGGAGCAACTACTACCAGGAAACCCAAGAGGTAAGAGAGAACATTCCTAAACCTTGCTGGCACTTCCAGTAACTGACTCTCCAAATACTGGCAGGAACTTCCCTTCCATACTGGAGTCCAGGGGGACATTGATCCTGGGGACTTAGAGGGGAAGGGGCTCTTTCCATCCCTACTTCTCAGCTATCTGTATATGTACGCAAGGTGTACTCCTGATTGGTTTCCTTCTTATTCCTAGAACTTATTCCTTTACCATTCTAACAACATGTATCACACATAAAAGAGATATCATAGTCCTAAAACATTGATTCTGGGGACTTAGAGGGGACAGACTTGGGAAGGGTCTCATTTCACACCTGGTTCTCAGCTATCTGTATATGTACGCAAGGTGTACTCCTGATTGGTTTCCTTCTTATTCCTAGAACATATTCCTTTACCATTCTAACAACATGTATCACACATAAAGGAGACATCATAGTCATTAAACATTGCTCCTGGGGACCTAGAAGGGACAGATTTGGGTCTCATTTCATCCCTGGTTCTCAGCTACCTGTACCCCAGATGTACTTCTGATTGGCTTCCTTTTTAATTCATATAACGTATTCCTTTACCATTATATCTATCACACAAATAGGAGACATCAAAGTTGTCAAACATTGCTCCTGGGGACTTAGAGGGGACAGACTTGGGAAGGGTCTCATGTCATCCCTGGTTCTCCGCTCTATATGTACCCCAGGTGTACTCCTATAACTTATTCCTGTACTATAACAACATATATCACACATAAAAGAGACATCATAGTCCTCAAACATTGACTTCTATAATAGTAATGAGTAATACATTTCAGGATCGCAGTAATAATGTTACCTAGTAATAGTCCTCAAACACTGACTTCTATAAAGAAGGTGCGGACTGGAGAAACACTGGAACCAGTTCTACCAGGTGATCGGATCTTGGAAAATGTTTCCCCTTAAGGGATATTATCTACAAAGTGTTAAGTCGAATTTACAAATAGAAGTCGAATATACCAATTCTTATGTATTCGAACTGACCTATAGGCACAGACTTGGACACCCCGACACAAGTCTGTGCACATAGGTCTGCTCACATACATAAGAATTTGTACCTATAGTTCTGTTCACATACATAAGAATTTGTACCTATAGGTCTGCTCACATACATAAGAATTTGTACCTATAGTTCTGTTCACATACATAAGAATTTGTACCTATAGGTCTGCTCACATACATAAGAATTTGTACCTATAGTTCTGTTCACATACATAAGAAGTTGTACCTATAGTTCTGTTCACATACATAAGAATTTGTACCTATAGGTCTGCTCACATACATAAGAATTTGTACCTATAGTTCTGTTCACATACATAAGAATTTGTACCTATAGGTCTGCTCACATACATAAGAATTTGTACCTATAGTTCTGTTCACATACATAAGAAGTTGTACCTATAGTTCTGTTCACATACATAAGAATTTGTACCTATAGGTCTGCTCACATACATAAGAATTTGTACCTATAGTTCTGTTCACATACATAAGAATTTGTACCTATAGGTCTGCTCACATACATAAGAATTTGTACCTATAGTTCTGTTCACATACATAAGAAGTTGTACCTATAGTTCTGTTCACATACATAAGAATTTGTACCTATAGGTCTGTTCACATACATAAGAAGTTGTACCTATAGTTCTGCTAACATACATAAGAATTTGTACCTATAGTTCTGTTCACATACATAAGAATTTGTACCTATAGTTCTGTTCATATACATAAGAATTTGTACCTATAATTCTGTTCACATACATAAGAAGTTGTACCTATAGTTCTGCTAACATACATAAGAATTTGTACCTATAGTTCTGTTCACATACATAAGAATTTGTACCTATAATTCTGTTCACATACATAAGAAGTTGTACCTATAGTTCTGCTAACATACATAAGAATTTGTACCTATAGTTCTGCTCACATACATAAGAATTTGTACCTATAGTTCTGTTCACATACATAAGAATTTGTACCTATAGGTCTGTTCACATACATAAGAAGTTGTACCTATAGTTCTGTTCACATACATAAGAATTTGTACCTATAGTTCTGTTCACATACATAAAAAATGGATCCGTCTCAGGTCATTTTTTTGGGGACAAGGATTATTCAAATCTGCCCCTGGCTGATCGCAATGTCCTCATAAACTATAAATATAATATGATATGAGATATATGTATAAATCCAGTGTCTGGGGCTGTGAGACAGAGCCTCGGTGCTGTAAGTAGGTGAGCACCTTTCCCCATACAGGTATGTTATTTCTAATCACATGAGGCTCATATGTCACAGCACATGGTAACTCCTAATTTTATGCCTGGGGATAATCCAATTACACCAACAGACAATCTCCAACGTCCCCTTTGTGATCACACTTCAAGCTTTCTCTGCTTTCATTTAGCTGATATTTGAGCTATTTTGGGGCTAATTCAAAGGGCTGGGCTCAGAGACCTGAATTAGCAGCTGATCATCCGCTAAAATGACATTTGTTTGAATTTTACCACCCACGTCTGTCTGTTAGTCGGCCCCGACGGCCCTGTCAACTTTCTACATGAACATCTGGGCATTTCTCTGCCAATATTCTGGGGCCATCACTATAAAAAAAATTAATAAACCGCATAACCATTATTTTTAAAACCACTGGATTGATATCTATATTTCACATAAATGACCAGAGATTCCTTTTATTAATGATATACATTGTTCACCGATGCAGATTTCAGTATATAGTATAGCTTACTTTATGAATTAGGTACCATTGTCCCCTATACAGATTTCAGTCTATAGTCTGTAGGATACTTTATAATTAGATTCCATTTCTCTCCATAGAGATTTCAGTCTATGGTATATTATGGTATGTAGCTTACTTTATTATTTAGATACCAATGCCTCCTATACATATTTTGGTGTATAGACTGAAATCTGTATAGGGGACAATGGTACCTAATTCATAAAGTAAGCTATACTATATAGCATACTATAGTCTGTATTATACTTTATTAATTAGATATAATTTCCCCCCTTACAGATTTAGGTCTATAGTGTGCTATAATTTCCCCCCCTTACAGATTTAGGTCTATCGTGTGCTATAGTCTGCAACGTACTTTATTAGTTGGATGCAATTTTTCCTCCATACAGATTTTTAGTGTAAAGCTTATATGTAGCATCATTTAATAAATAGATGCCATTGCCCCCTTTACAGATTCGACACCATGGTCTGTAGCATACTTTATTATTTAGACAAAATTGTGCACCCCCCCCCCCCTTCCCCAACATATTTTAGTCTATAGTAATAGCACACTTTATTAATCAGATGCCATTGCCTCCACCCCATACAGATTGAAATCTATAGTACACTATAGTCTATAGCATACTTTATTAATTAGAGACTATTGTCCCACGTCCATATTTTAGTATACGATATACTGTTTATGCTAAGTGAACTACAATAGGACATTCCGTTGTATGACAAAGTGAACAATGTCTAATGAACATTGCCTTGAAGTAGGGAGATTACATTGTAAATTCTGGAATTGGCTAACAATAGGACATTGAATGCATATAGGTATTGTTTGGGGAAGGTGGCATGTAGGTAACTGGATCTGCTTCTATCTCAAGGAAAATGCACTAAGTTTGCCATTCACTTTATTTTGGCTTTAGAGTGCAAATATATTTCTGCTACAGTTATAGCATGGGGCATCTGGGCACCTGTGTGTACTTAGAGGTCCTTAATAAATTTTACATATTAGTTACAACAAACATGTTCAAAGATTAGCATCAATATTCACAAACTGTTTCTGAAATCGTAATATTCTATAGACTCTATAATGACTCCTAATCAGTCCATAACACTATATACTAGGTTGTAGCAATAAACCTATGTACAGAAACAGTCCAAACATTTGTTAATTACTTTCTCATACGTGTATTAAAAGGCTGATAATTATAGAGACAAGAGAATCTAGATAAAACAAGTCTTTTATGGGACTTTTTGCTCAAAGATCATTTTATTCTGACCCAAAGGGACAGAAGATTGAAATATACTTATTTCATTGATGAGGATCAGATGCTTCAGTAAAGTACAGGTCGACTAGTATAAAATATATTCCTTCAGGAAATCAGCCATTTGAAATTTTAGCTGATTTATGTTAGTTACTATATATAACTTACTTTTATTAAAGGTTCTTATTTTTTTTTTAGTAATACACAAGTGACAGTCAAATACTTCAAGAAAAACAAAATAGAATAAGTGACCAACTACAATATATTAGTGATTTATATCATATTGACTATGATTGACCCATTGACTTCAACTCCATTTTGGGGGTTTAAAGTTGGTATTAGATCTACCTGGGTCGAGGATTGTTCTGAACTGTGTGGAGCAGGTACATGGGCCAAAGAGGAACTGCAGGTGTTGTTCTGGAAAGAGAAAATAAATAAAATTCTGATGATCTAAATAGCGTGTCTGTCCATCTTTGTATTAAAAGCATAAAATGTCTGATAAAAATGAAATAATAATTATTATTATTATTATTGCCGTGATAATAGTGATTTTCTCCTTAAAATGACACATATCTGAAATCCCCACCTCCGTATGTCAGTACTATAGTAACAATAGACTGATATTCTGTGTCACTAGAAGTCTATACTGGGACTTGTCACACACTTTCTGGTGACAATCCCTTTTTAAAGAAGCATAACAGAATCCGTTTTTGCTCTAGTCCAGCCAGGCAATCTATTCAGGTGGCAGTATAAAAAAAAAGAAAATACATTTCCCGTGAGAGTGATTGATATTTGAAGACCCTACAAGGTCCTGGTAGCAACCTACAACTAAGCATTGATAAGCCAGCAGCAAAGTGAGCAAAACACAGAAATGTCTCGTTGTTATATTATGTTGCAGTGTGGATAAATTCTAATTGCTGTATATCTCCCCAGGTTTATAACTCTGTCCCGGTCAACAACATGGCTCAAGGGTTGGCCCCCATGAACACCTACATGACCATGAACACCATGAGCTCCAGCAACAACATCACCCCAAGCTCCTTCAACATGTCCTATGCCAACTCAGGGCTAGCAGCTGGCTTGAGCCCCGGTGGCATGTCAGGAATGGGTGCTGCTGGTTCTAGTGCTATGAATGGAATGACATCTGGAGTGGCACCTATGGGCAGCGCCCTGAGCCCAGGCAGCATGAACGCCATGTCTGCCCAGCAAGCTTCCATGAACAGTTTGAGCCCTTATTCCAGCATGAACTCAGGAATGAGCCCCATGGCATATGCCCCCTCCAATATCAACAGGACCAGAGAGACTAAGACCTTCCGGAGAAGTTACCCCCATGCTAAGCCCCCTTACTCATACATTTCATTGATCACCATGGCCATCCAGCAGGCTCCCAGTAAGATGTTGACCCTTAGTGAGATCTACCAATGGATCATGGACCTTTTCCCTTACTACAGGCAAAACCAGCAGAGGTGGCAGAACTCCATCAGACACTCTCTGTCCTTCAACGACTGCTTCGTTAAGGTGGCCAGGTCTCCAGATAAGCCTGGCAAGGGATCTTACTGGACTCTGCACCCCGATTCCGGGAACATGTTTGAGAATGGCTGCTACCTCCGCAGGCAAAAGCGCTTTAAATGCGAGAAGACCCAAGGGGGCAAAGGAGGCCATGATGGCAGGAAGGATCAGTCAGATTCCTCATCACCTTTACACCGAGGACATGGAAAGTCCAGCCAGATGGACAGTAGTTCCTCCATGTCCAACCATTCCAATAGCCCCCAATCCTTAGACCACAATGGTTCTACTGGAGACCTGAAACCACAGGTGTCAGGCAATGGTGGCCCATCTCCTTTATCTTCTCACCCGGCTCACACATCACACTCTTTAGTTCATGAGTCCCACATCCACATGAAAGGAGATCCCCACTATTCCTTTAACCACCCGTTCTCTATCAACAACCTGATGTCTTCATCTGAGCAACAACACAAACTGGACTTCAAGGCTTATGAACAGGCTCTGCAGCAGTATTCCTCCTATGGGGGTCCCCTTCCTGCAATGCCCCTTGGCAGCACAACCATGGCTGGCAGAGGGACTATAGAGCCATCAGCACTAGAGCCAACGTATTACCAAGGGGTCTATTCCAGACCGGTCCTTAACACGTCATAATCAGACCCCATTCATCTCAGATTATCCTCCACTGTGGAGGACGATATCCTTGTCCCTGACTGTTACTAATGTACTTATGTATTACAACGCAAGAAAAAAAAAAGATATTTTAAACACACGAATGGAAAACACATGCAGATTTGGAGATCTTTCAATGTAATATAAAAGCACAAAGGTCAACTAAGCTGCAGAGGAGTGTATTTAAAAGAACTGTTTATTGTGTATATATTGCTATATGTCTATAAATTTCCTAGGCAAGTTTACACGTCAGGGGTTTGGGCAGTAATAAAGGAAAACAATTGAAGAAAATACTCTTTTTTTTATATACTCCAAATTTGTGAAGGACAATTGTGCTGTGAAAAAAAGGTTACATTTCCAGATTCTTCAAACCAGGGTCACTACTGTGACAGGGACTGGGGTGTCCCTTTGTTACTTCTTAATGGATAGAAAACTTTGCTGTATCATTTAGCAGAAGAGAACCAATTTGGAAGAGCCCGATGGCAGTAACAGAACCCATTCTTTGTTTAGCTTAGTATACGTTTTTTTTTTTTTTTTACATTTTTTTTTTACATTTTTTTTCTGATAGTGTTAAATGATAAACATAGGTCATTACAAGAAAAAAAAAGTACGATTTCATAGTGGCTGTTTATTCTCTCTCTGCTGGGGTCATACCCTCTCCAGCTTGTCCCCTTTGCATCAATTAAAATAGAGGGTCTCAATCATTTGGGGAGAAGCTGGACTGGGAGTCTTTTCTGTGTGTTTATTTTTGTCATTTTTTTAACTTTTTTTTTTTTCCTCTTCCCGTATATCCGTAATTTATTGCATGGTTCCCCTGCTTATGGTTTCTTATGAAAAGGTTTTAAATAATGGTTCGATAAAAATGAAAATTGTTTCAAATGAATTTAATTTTATAAATGTAATTGTAATTGAAAATATTTTGATTTTTAAAGAGAAAAAAATAAAAAAAAAATCAGTCTTGAATTTGACTATGTTTTTTTGGTGTGTATATAGATATTTTTTTATACAGCTTGTGTGACTGTATGTCAATTTGTAATATATACATTCATATGCCCATCATACTTTTATTAAGTTATGTGTATGTATATATGTCTTTTCCCAAATCCATACTCAAGCTCCACCGTTGCTTAATGCATTCTGGATATCCATAGAGAAAGGTTGCATTGCAAAGCCTATATAAGGATATATATATATATATATATATATATATATATATATATATATCTGTATATATATTATATATCTATATTTTTAATTATTAGTATTATTATTTTATAATTTGGTCATAACTTGGATGAAAAAGCACCTTCCCTATAAGCATGGTGTGTTGTCTGATTAGGAACTGCCTTAGTGGAGCATTCAGTTTAATATTGTAAAATCTATTGGAGCATTCAGATTAATTGCTAGAAATTTTAGGTACCAATTCCCCCCAGAAGAAGTATGCATGTAAATATATATACATATATATATATATATATTTATATATATATATATGTATATATATATATATTTTTTTTTTCCCACTGCTGACAGAGTGGTAGTAAAATTATCGCATTTCATGGGATTTAAGTTTGGGCAGATTGTCGGGGGATCCTCTTATACACTATAGATCCTAGATAATAACCCTTGGTAAATGACACTCACCCCTACTTCATTAACCAGAAGTGACCTCAGGAGGAGAAGGGACTGGAAAAACACACACACCACTTGAATTCTGTAATAATACAATAGCATTTGCTATA
The DNA here is from genome assembly GCA_029206835.1 of Rana muscosa. Lineage (NCBI taxonomy): Eukaryota > Metazoa > Chordata > Amphibia > Anura > Ranidae > Rana > Rana muscosa. The sequence continues at coordinate 144,541,264 of CM055126.1, read as the reverse complement.
GGTCATGGGAAATATCGCAATATATCTCTATATATAGAGATATATGCTGTATATTTATATATATATATATATATATATATATATATATATATATATTATTTCTCAAGTCTCTGGAATGATGATCCGTATAATAAAAGATGTTGTGGCTGACATTGAAGCATAATGTGAATTTCTTTCTCCCTCACATGTCTAGCACATATGAGTATACTGAAAGTGACTGCAACAGCCGGAGCTTTATCTTCCAGAGCAGCAAAGACAAAGAGCCAGCTCATTGCATTGATCCTTCTCTAAGAGCTTTTCTCCCTTTTTGTTCTATATGGGACTCTGAGTACATAGAAGAATGTGTGGATCTCAAGGCTGGGCCCAGGATTTCCATCTCAGCCAGTTCAGCAAATAATTGAAGCCTCTTGTTGGTTCCTGTAAAAGTTCAGGAAAAGTTCCAGCCACTTGTTCTCCTATATCCATACATTGCTGTATACCGTTCAAGTAACAAATGCACCTGACCGACTGTTTTCAGTGCTCATAAGGGAAGTGAAAAAATGAACCAAACATAAAATATATAAAATGATTGACAGGTAGATACACACGGATATATAATACAAACAGATGTCTATAAAATACAAACAGTGAGCAAATAAGCGTTTTAATAACTCCTTTGTTAAAATAATAATACAAATTATTTTTTATTTTCATCATTGTTTTTAATAACAACAACAAAATCATAACAACAACAAAAAAGCATCAAAATAATAATAATATTTAGAAGCCACACTTGATTAATATAATACCAACAAGAAAATAATACAAATTACAAAAGCAAGTGTAATAATAATAATAATGATAATTATTATTATTAGCCATAGTTGACAACAAAATAATAACGACACAAATATAAACATAATAATATTAATAATAATGATTATTATAGCCATAATTGAATAACATAATAATAGGAAGAACAACAACAATAAAATAATAACGACACAAATATAAACATAATAATAATGATTATTATAGCCATAATTGAATAACATAATAATAGGAAGAACAACAACAATACAATAATAACGACACAAATATAAACATAATAATAATGAATATTATTATAGCCATAATTGAATAACATAATAATAGGAAGAACAACAAGAAAATAATAACGACACAAATATAAACATAATAATAAAAAATTATTATTATAGCCATAATTGAATAACATAATAATAGGAAGAACAACAACAAGAAAATAATAACGACACAAATATAAACATAATAATAAAAAATAATTATTATAGCCATAATTGAATAACATAATAATAGGAAACACCACAACAAGAATATAATGACACAAATATAAACATAATAATAAAAAATAAGTATTATAGCCATAATTGAATAACATAATAATAGGAAACACCACAACAACAATATAATGACACAAATATATAAACATAATAATAATAGTACATTTAGGTCATAGTGAGGCTACTCATTTCTAGATTGCAGTGGGGGGACAGTCTGACCTATATGTTGTAATTAATATACATCCTATATAAGAAGCAATGATGCATAGTATTCCCTACAGCCAATAAGAAATCGATGCCCGCAGCCAATAAAAAATAATAGTATACAGCAGTTAGACAAATGAAATGGAATTGCTTGCACTGGGCATCTGCACTTCTGCACCATGTTACCAGCTGTCACTGCACATTGTACAAAGCAGAAGTCATACTAGAAAATTTCTATGAAGGTTTACAACACACCAGGTACTATAACAAGGAGTGTCAGGGAAAAAAAATCAAGAAAGCCGTTGACACTCCTATGCAGGAAAAGTTATTGAACCATGATGACGTAGAGAACATCAATGACGTCCCACTGCCCCCCTGTAACCATGATGACGTAGAGAACATCAATGACGTCCCACTGCCCCCCTGTTCTAATGCTGCGTCAGAAGTGACTCTAGCTGCTATTATTTGAGTATTTCCGGCATCAGCTGGGCTGGACTCTCACAAAATAATTAATACAAACAAAAGAGCCAGCTAGGTATTTTAATTAACTATATAGCGCTCTAATTTGGAGCTCTCATTTCCCTTAAACAAATAATGAGACAGTTGTGAACAGGAGGGTAGCTGGGTGGTTAGATCCAAGGATACGCAGTAAGAGGCTGGATGGTAAATATTATTCTAGTATATAGGAGGAGAAAAGGAAGCCGTTTGTCAGAGATTGTTCAGGAAACTTTGTACCCAAGTTTTATAATGGCAGCCATTTACACTAACACACTGCTATGCCAGTACATAAGATAGTGTGAGAACCTGTCTACTCTATTCAGGACATCCTGATGGTGATCCTGTATCACTATAAAAGGAATACTTTTATTTCTTTATTTATTTGCTTATTTTAGTTTGTACATTTTTCTGATCGATGTTTGTACTATATAAATACCATTCCATTTTTTAAATGTTTATATAGGTTGTATTGACTGTAAACATTTTTTATATATATGAAAACTGTTAATTTGCTTACTTTATGGAATAATATTTGCATGCTACCTGTTGCTCATTTCATAAAGCAATGCAAAGTGTGGTGCTTACTCAATGAGAAAGAGCAAAGACAGGGAGCAGTAACATATAAGAACCATAATTGCTATAGACTATTAACCCTTTCACACCCACAATACTCTTAGTAATGAACAAATGAATGCAGAAAGCAATATAGCAACTAATCCCATCCCAAGTTACTGCCTACTGAGCTTTGAATTCTATAATATGTATAATAAATCTGTATAATTATATTTTTCTACTGCTTGTTTTTTTTTTTTTTATTCTTTTTTTTTTTTTTTTTTATATATATAATTGTTTGTGAAGAATGTAGAAAGGCAGCATGGACAGAAACAGTGACCCTGGCATCTCTAATTTCATATGTGATCAGAGTGTATTAATATTTTTTTTATTATTATTAATTCCATTATTTCTAATTTCATTTATTTGACTTAGACAATTTATCACAAACTTAAAACAAGTAAGGTAATGTTATGTTGTCCACGTGTTGGAAAAACAGTATGCATAAAGGTCACATATGTAAAGCTGTGTCTGTATGGAAAGTGTTACACATACAATGTATATTTGTTTAGAAAAGCACTACACATACTGCATAATAAAAGGCAAAGGCATTTACAACACACACACAACACTAAACACAAATATTGCAGGCTTTACTCTGTTGTGCTACCAATATTAGCAGGTAAGGTGGAGATCCAAACAAATACAAAAGCCACAGGTTAGATATACGTTCAAAGCAACAAAACTGAAATGCAATTAAAGATCCTATTAGTACAGAACAGAATGCACACAGCCATAAGAATTGTACTAATCATTTAGGTATGGTTTTTCTGGCACAAAAATTCCTGCATAAATGATTGGTAAAGTGCTTGCGTTTAGATGCGTAAAATTCTAGCTCTATATCCTCCTGCTTTTCTCAATCCCAGAAGGCACTGTTTGCATCTATGTGTATGCATATACATGCGTTTACACACATACAGGCATACAAAGCATGTCCTCAAATGCATATTTTTTTGGTTACGAATCTGAATGCAGAGCATGTTTGCGTACCTGTATGCATGTCCTCATTAAAACCATGAAGCCTGCATTTAGATCCATAAATAAAAACACTTTGAATTGCGTTCTTTTTTTCCACGGTCATGTGCAATTACCCTAAGGCCTGTTTCACACCTATGCATTTTTAGTGCATTTTGCTGACTTGCACTACAGTCCATTTAACATGGTTTCCTATGGAACACGTTCTGTATTACAAATCTGCAAAATGCAAAAAGCACTAAAAATGCATACTGTAGGTGTGAACCAGGCCTAAGTGCCCAACCTTAGTTGTTATCCTTTCACAATCCACCTCACTGCAATCAAAAACCAGGCAGGGAGTGGTCTAGTAAAATTATAATAAGCAAAGTCAACCTTCAGTATGTTTATTTGAAAAAATTGTAGGAAGGGACTACAAAAAGAACTTCACCTGCATTCAATTGGATGTTTGGAAGACTTGTGCCTCTTCAAGCTGGCCATACATGTGGCAATTTTTAGTAAATATCAACTACTTCCCATCCACCAAGAACTGAAAATACAATCAAAAGTAATTGCCAAAATCTAAGCAATGTACTACCTTCAAGTTGGATCAACTGCCAGAATAATTTGATTGAGAAGTAAAAAACTGAGCAATAAAGCTGATGAAATGATCCAACTTAAAATTCCAAAAAATAATTACACCAATGTGTTCGAAAATGATCCTTTTTTTTGTTTGGCTCAATTTGGGCAATTTTGATCCTATCTCCTTTTGGATAACCAAAATTACAATTTTAAGTCTGTTTCCTTTGTGAAAAATTGGAATGGGAAGTTTAATCAATCTATCAAACTGTTAAGTGTAGTGCCAGCTTAGGAGTTGGAGGCGATGTATAGTGAATGCAGCACATTACATTGCATGGCATAGCGTTGTCAGTGTTTTGTGTTTTCGGGCACTGGAGCCAGCATATAGGAGAGCACAGGGTAGACATCAGGAGGGTGACTTCTTCTCCAGTGATCAGGCTGATGACCCCATAAAGCTGCAAGCTGCCATAAGGAGTGGTGGTGTCACCATGCTGATTGTGCAGCTTGGTAATGGTCACTGAATTACAAATATCTTAGCAGAATAAACAATTCATATACTGTACATCTATTTCAACTATCTGGCTGAAGTTTATTGACTTTAATAAAACACTTAATGAGCTTATTGTTATTTGATATGTTTTCCCTAATTTGCAAGCATTTTTATATCATTGTTTTTAAAACTTTTAGCCGCTTATTTATCTTTTGCCAAATACAGATTGCATCTTTTCAAAATGAAAAATACAATGTATGAACATTTGTCAGCATATGGGAAAAGAAAAACTCCACCTGCATCAATAACTTTTCTAAATGAGCAATTGATATATACTACTATCTAGATAGAAAAAGAACTGGTGACTATTAAAGAAATGGAGACAATGGGGTTGTCTTACTAAAGGCAAATAGGCTGTGCACTTTTAAAAGGAAGTTACACTTTGGAAAATAATTATCCCCAGATCTAAGCAAATGAGATTAAGCTCTGCTTGATTGAACAGGGTTTTTACCTCTAATAAGTCAACTGCAATATGACTCTGTCCATCAAAATAAGGTTATTAGAATTTTTTAAAAAAAACAATGTTATCTAAAGCCTTAGTGGAAAAAATAAATAAATAAAAATACTAAGAATGCATACATTTATGTCTTTGTTATATATTCTATTTGGTGTAAGAAAGTGTTGACCCCCTGAAAGGTTGAGGCAATGGAGTCTTTGGAGCTCTACAAATTGCTCCAATCCATGTGGACAGAAAGGATCTTTGACATGCTCACACATTAATAAACTTTTATTTAAGTATATATATTTGTGTATCTTTACCTGAGGGGGGGTTGAAAAGGGAATGTAATAAATAAGGTAAAACTTTATTACTTTAAAACTTTTTTAAATTTGGGGTAGAGTGAAGCGGGATTTGAACGCTTGTCAGTTTTTATTGCTGTCTCTGCCCCCATTAAGGAGATTTACCCTCTCTTTTTCTCCTGTTTACCATTAGCATTGAACGTAAAAGTAAAAGAAAATCCCAAATTTTGGGTTGTCCCCAGAAGAGTAATAGAGGGGAAATCTTCCAGTGGGGAAACTAGCTCAGGTCACCTGGGGGTCCCCAAGTAATTCCTTTAATTTGCAAGGATTTCCTCTCACTTCCTGTTTGGCAATGGGACAGGAAGTGAAGGGAAATCTCCTCAACGGTTCACGAATGGTGGAAAAAAGAGGAGTTATAGCCCTCCCTTACTCTATCCAAAATGAAAAAAAAAAATTGGCCTATAGTTCTACTTTAAAATACCGAATCATGTGCTTGCAAAAATAATTTTGTAATTTACCTTGTACGTGATTGGATATTCAAAGTGAATACAAATTTACTCTAATTACCAACATTCACAACTCCTATGTTCAGCACAGTAAAGGTGGAGATTATGTTCTCCCTTCCTACCCACAAATAAAGATAAATATACAAAACACATCTGAGGTGTTGATTTTGTAGAAAGTAAATCCTCATAGATGTAAATGGATGTAACTGTAATATTCCCCAGCAGACTGCATTCAGTGCATTATTTGTTTCATCTGCAAAATACATCAAACCTAATAATTTTGAAATGTAATAATTTTCATTTAATATAAATAATAATATATATATATTTTTTTTAAATGCATTATGCATGTACACTATATAGCTAAAAGTTTACTGCAGCTCCAAGGGTACATGCAATGCACACGACCGTAGAAACAAAACAAAACAAAACAAAACAAAAAAACATATATATATACAGTGTCTCTCTCTCTCTGTGTATATATATATATATATATATATATATATATATATATATATATATATATTCCCTGTTTACAGATCTGAATGCAGGTATTCTTCTTTCAATGTAGACATGCACACAGGTGTGTAAACATGCTCTGCTTTCTGATCCGTAACCATGAATTATAAAATCTGCTTCTGAGGACATGTTTTTTTATGTGCATACGCATGTATATGCATATACTTAGATGAAAAAATTACATGCTGGGATTGAAACCGAGCAGAAGAATATAAAACTAGATTTTTACACATTTAAATGCATGCACATCTTTACATTTAAATGCAAGAATTTTACCAATCATTTACGTAGGAACCAGAAACACCACGCCTATATGATCAGTAAATTTCTTACAGCCGTATGCGTTTAGCCAGTTTGCTGCAAATAACGTATTTTCTAGGAATGAATGTTAATATGTAAAATATGCATCTAAAATGCACAGTGCTACAGCTTGTACTGTATGTGAAACATGCATACATGTGAATGTAGCCTTCATATATATATATATATATATATATATATATATATATATACATGCAGTGTTCCATAATATTTGAACACTTGCACATCTGATGCTGGGATTTTGTGTGTTTGCTTTTGCTAGCAGCTCATATGCTGAATTATTTACATGCTAGCATTTTTTGTGCCTTTCTTTTTTTTCCTTGCTACTGTTTATTCTCTCCATGTGTGAGCCTGTGCTGAATGAGTTTGTATGTCAATATGACAGTGGAATCTTGTAGTGTTTCCTATGTTTGTGCATGGCTGTGCTTATTGCTGTCTGTCTGTACCTGGGTGTCAGGGTATGTAAATGCCTGTATGTCTTTCCCTTTCTCTGTTAGCTCACACAAGTCAGGCAGAGTTCACAGGTCTGAACTTTGCTCAGATTAAGGTCCCAGCCCTCTCTTTGTCAAAAAGCTTTAATCAAATAGTTCCCTAAAACATTCATCTATAAAACCTGAGAGGAAAATCCCATTCTCTATAGCCTGGGAGTGTTACACCGCGACCGCAGGGAGTGTAAAAAAAGGTTCTATAGACTGTTTGGCATTCATTAAAAAGCTTATTTTCAGAATTTTAGTATTTTAAAATATTTAAGCCTAGCTCCAGTCAATTTTCTTTTTTAGTGTTGGATAGCGCAGGGAAGAGTTAAAGCCAAACTCTGGGAATTATCTGTACATTACTCCTGCTTGGCACAATATAAGTATACATATCTTTTACCTGAGGGGCCATTGGGAAAGCTGGAAATCACTGTAAAAGTCAGCGCTACTATAGGGATAGCCGTAATCTTCTGGGTCTTGCTCTGGTTCTATGCAGGCAACTGCCCTACTGTAAACTGATCAATAATTTTTCAATGAATAAAAGGTGTTCTGTGATTGGACAAGGGGAGATTGTAAAAATCATCATCCCACCTCTCCATCTCATCAAATAAGGGAATACCTGGTACTCACAGAAGAAAAAAATACAAGGCATGCTATGTAGGGCAGCGGTGCCAAGCGCGTGGTCATAGTTGCATAGTTACATAGTTAGTCAGGTTGAAAAAAGACACATCTAGTTCATCCAATAGAAGAAAAAAAAAAAAAAATATATATATATATATATATATATATACACACAATCCTATATATACAATCCTATACCCACAGTTGATCCAGAGAAAGGCAAAAACCAATAAAGCATGAACCAATTTTCTCCAGCAGGGGAAACAATTCATTCCTGAGAGTATCAGGAAGGAATTGTTTCCCCTGCTGGAGAAAAGTCTGAGGCAATCCGATATTCCTTAGATGAACTTTACCTATAAATATTAGTATCCAGTTATATTATGTGAATCTAGAAAATAATCCAGGCCTTTCTTAAAACAATCTACTGAGCTGACCAGAACCACCTCTCGAGGCAGTCTATTCCACATTTTTACAGCTCTTACTGAAAAAAAGCCTTTCCATATTTCAATATGAACTCTCTTTTTCTCCAGACGTAAAGAGAGCCCCCTTGTCCTCTGTGATGACCTTAAAGTGAATAACTCAACACCAAGTTCACTGTATGGACTACTTATGTATTTATACATATTGATCATATCCCCCCTTAATCTCCTCTTCTCAAGAGAAAATAAATTCAGGTGGTCCCCTGTGGTCAGTATACAGTGGGGCAGCCGCTAACATAGAACCTAAACAGGACCCGGAATATCGCAACAATCACTGTAGTAGCACCAACTATGACAGCGATTTCCAGTTTCCCAAGTGGCCCATCAAGTGTAGAAAAAGGACATCAGGGCAAAAAAAAAAAAGGAGAATCGAGCAAAATACTGAATGGGTCTAACCCTTTCCCAACATCCGAAGAAAAGGTATTTTTGTGGCTTTTTGTGTCCCTTTTAGATTTATTTTCCTCACTTCCCTTACATCCTAGTGCAATAAGGAATGAGGAAGTGAATGGAAATCTTTCAAATTGAACACAGGCAGCAATAAAAGAAACGGGCAGATCTTTAACTCACTAAGCAGAGAAGCAAATATAAGGATAACATCCCCAGAGTTTGCACTTCCACAAAAATGTCAGGAATGGCGACCCCCAAGTGAAAATAAAAATTTTAAATAATTTCTTCCAACATCTCCCATTATTATCAGTCATTAGGAATTGTTTTGGTACCTAGAATTTTACATTTGGTATTTGAGTTGGTTGGATCTTTGCTGAGATAAATGAAAATCTGCTCTATGTAGGACTTTCCCGTAAAAACATTAAGCCTAAATACACACTCTTACATTATTATAATCATACAGGTTTACCTATGGAATAGATACATTTGTCCTTACAAAGCCTTACTTTGTATGACTTTTCAGCTTAAGAATCTGTAACTAGTGTCAGGGGTAGTGATGAGCCGAACACCCCCGGGTTCGGTTCGCACCAGAACCCGCGAACGGACCGAAAGTTCGCACGAACATTAGAACCCTATTAAATACAATGGATGCGAACGTTCGAATTCTAAAGTGCTAATTATAACGACTATTATCCATGTTATTGTCCTAAACAGAGTTTGGGAACCCGGGTTCTGCACCAGGGGACATGTATCAATGTAAAAAGAAGTTTTAAAAACAGACGTTTTTCGGGAGCAGTCATTTTAATGATGCATAAAGTGAAAAAAAAAGTCAAATATTCCTTTAAATATCGTACCTGGGGGGTGTCTAAAGTATGCCTGCGAAGTGCCACGTGTTTCCCGTGTTTAGAACTGTCCCTGCACAAAATGACATTTCTAAAGGAAAAAAAAGCCATTTAAAACTGCTTGCGGCTTTAATGTAATGTCTGGTCCCGGTAATATGGATGAAAATCTTTAAGAAAAATGGCATAGCTACCCCATCACCCCCCCCTACCCCAGCCCATTACCAGCCCCTTTGTGTCTTGTTTGGATATTAAGGGGAACCCTGCAACACAAAATAAAAAAGGCCCTATATACTCTGAACAGCAGTATACAGGCGGTGTAAACAAGACCGGTGTAAACAAGACAGGGACTGTAGGTTTGTTCTTAAGTAGAATCTGTTTGTAATTTTGAACACGTACATTGTTTAAGTGTAGCTCCAGCCCAAAAATCTATTTTTAAGCTTTTTGGAAAACATAGGGAAGGGTTATCACCCCTGTAACATTTGTTTTGCTGTCTGTGCCCCTGTTCAGAACATTTCACCTCACTTTGCGTCCCAATGACAACTGTTTTTGAAATGTGGTGTTTTTATTGAAACAAGGATTGGTGATAAAGCATCAGTAGAGAGGAGACACCTTTCTCCCATATTAATTCTTACAGGAGAGAATTTTCCTTCCTAGGGGTAGATTTCCTCTCACTTCCTGTTGTCTTCTTCCGTTTGCAAGTAGGAGTCGTTTGTAAGTTGGATGTTTGAAAGTAGGGACCTGCCGTATATACTCTGCAGAAATTGGCCCCTTAGGTGTTGGTGTTGGCACAACACTGTAAGCACTCACAGTTACTCTTGGTGGGTGCTGGAACGCCCTGCTGTCAACTATTATATCAGGAATTGTAATAACATATAATTGTTGAACAGTGGTAGTAAAAATTGGGCCTTTGATGGTGGTGCTGGTGCCACAACACTGTAAGGCCTGACAGTTACTCTTGGTGGGCGCAGCAATGGGCCCTGCTGTGAATTATTAGATCAATAATTATAATTGCATGCCCCTGTTGAACAGGGGCTGAAAAATTGGGCCTTTGGTGGTGGTGGTGGTGGTGGTGGTGTTGACACAACACTGTAAGGCCTGACAGTTACTCTTGGTGGGCGCAGCAATGGGCACTGCTGTGAATTATTAGATCAATAATTATAATTGCATGCCCCTGTTGAACAGGGGCTGAAAAATTGGGCCTTAGGCACTGGTGGCACAACACTGCAACCCCTCACAGATACTGTACTTGGAGCACAGCAATGAGCCCTGTTGCAAAGTATTGCATCAAAAATTGTAATTACACGCCCCTGTTAAACAGGGGCTGAAAAATTGGGCCTTAGCCACTGGTGGCGGCACCCATAAACCAAAATGATCTTCCAAGCTATCATCATTAATCGGATCATTGAGGAGGAGGAGGAGGATAGCCAGTCAACATAACAGCACAGGCACTCAGCATCAGTCTTGAAGGGATGTGACATTTTAAAATCAATTAGTCTGTTATATCAGCATCAGGTGTGTGGTAGCTGGTGGTGATCCAAGACTGGTTCATCTTGATGAAAGTCAGTCGATCAACCGAGTCGGTGGACAGGCGCACCCTGTGATCCGTGACAAATCCTCCAGCAGCACTGAATGTGCGTTCTGAAAGAACGCTGGATGCAGGACAGGCCAGTAGCTCAATTGCATACTGTGCAAGCTCTGGCCAGTGATCCATCCTCAAGACCCAGTAAGCCAGAGGATTTTCGGTGGGGAAGGTGTCCAAGTCTGACCTTGCCCCTAGGTATTCCTGCACCATGTATATCAGACGCTGGCGATGGTTGCTGGAACCGATCATACTTTGGGGCTGCGGACTAAAGAATTGTCTGAACGCATCGGTCAGACGGCCACCTTCCCCACCGCTCCTTCTTTGACTGCCCGAAGCCTCAGCAACTCGTTGTCCAGGACCAGGAGTTTGTAACCTCCCAGTCTCTGGGAACGCATTGCACAGACCTTTCTGCAAGGCCTCCCGGAGTTGTCTCCTCTGCTCCCTCTGCGACGGTAACATAAGGTCCGCAACCTTACCCTTGTACCGTGGATCAAGGAGAGTGGCCAGCCAGTAATGGTCCCTCTCCTTGATCCGAAGAATACGAGGATCCTTCCGCAGACTTTGCAGGATCAGGGAGGCCATGCAGCGTAGGTTAGCTGAGGCATTCAGTCCGTAGTCCTCTGGGTCACTAAGGACGACATGATCCGCAGCCACCTCCTCCCAGCCACGTACAAGTCCACTGGTTTCTTGGGACTGTAAATCATCCCTAAAAGACTGCTGCTGATGATGCTGAGTGCCAGCCTCCACCTCCATGCTGACACAATCCTCCTCCTCCTCCTCCTCTTCCTGTGTGATGGGTGGGACAGAAGGAACACTGTCTGGGTAAAGGGGGCCTTGAGAGGCAAGGAAGTCCTCCTCTTCCTGCCTCTGTTCTGCCTCAAGTGCCCTGTCCATTATTCCACGCAGCGTGTGCTCCAACAGGTGGACAAGAGGTACAGTGTCACTGATGCATGCACTGTCACTGCTCACCATCCTCGTGGCCTCCTCAAATGGTGCCAGGACAGTGCATGCATCCCTGATCATGCCCCACTGGCGTGGTGAAAAAAAAACCGAGCTCCCCTGACCCTGTCCTGGTGCCGTAGTCGCACAGGTACTCATTGATTGCCCTCTGCTGCGTGTGCAGCCGCTGCAGCATGGCCAACGTTGAGTTCCACCTGGTGGGCATGTCACATATAAGGCGGTTCTTGGGCAGGTTCAACTCCTTTTGCAGCTCAGCCAGGCGAGCACTGGCATTATAAGATCTGCGGAAATGCACACAGACTTTCCTGGCCTGCCTCAGGACATCCTGTAAGCCCGGGTACCTGCCCAAGAACCGCTGCACCACCAGGTTAAGGACGTGAGCCACACAGGGCACATGGGTCAGTTGTCCCTGTCAGAGGGCGGAGAGGAGGTTGGTGCCATTGTCGCAAACCACCATTCCTGGCTTAAGCTGGCGTGGCATCAACCACCTCTCGGCCTGCCCCTGCAGAGCAGACAGGACCTCTGCCCCAGTGTGGCTCCTGTCCCCCAAACACACCAGCGCAAGCACGGCATGGCATCTTTTTGCCTGCGTACTTGCGTAGCCCCTTGAACGCCTACGGAGCACCGCTGGTTCCGAGGACAAAGCACAGGAAGAGGCCATGGAGGAAGAAGAAGAGGAGGGGGTGGAGGAGAGAGGTGTGTCACAACCAGTAGTAGCATTTTGGAGGCGTGGCGGTGGAACAACCTCCAACACTACTGCACCTTGTCCTGCATCCTTCCCAGCTGCCAAAAGAGTGACCCAATGGGCCGTGAAAGAAAGGTAACGTCCCTGTCCATGCCTGCTGGACCATGAGTCAGCGGTAATATGCACCTTACCGCTGACTGCCCTGTCCAGCGAGGCCAAGACATTGCCTTCCACATGCCTGTAGAGAGCCGGAATTGCCTTCCGTGAGAAAAAGTGGCGTTTGGGAACCTGCCACTGAGGAACCGCACATTGCACAAACTCACGGAAGGGGGCCGAGTCTACCAACTGAAAAGGCAGCAGTTGAAGCGCTAGCAATTTAGCCAAGCTAGCATTCAACCGCTGGGCATGTGGATGGCTGGGAGTGAACTTCTTTTGACGGTCCAGCAGCTGGGGCAGGGAAATTTGCCTGCTAGAATCGGACGTCGGTGTACTGCTAGCAGAGTGGCCGCAAGTACTTGGCTGTGACACACCTAATTCTACACCTTCATTCCTCTCAGTGCAGGTTTCAGAGAGGACTGAAGGTATAGTGGGGTTGGAGATCCCAGCTGATGCGGTGCAAGGAGAGGTCCGCTTTGTTCTTTGGTGTGGGTCTTTAAGGTAGGCTTGCCAACGAGCTGCATGGCAGGTCAACATATGTCTGATCAAGCATGTGGTGCCCAAGCGGCTGATGTTTTGGCCACGCGATATACGCTTGAGACATATGTTGCAAATAGCAGCTGTGCGATATGATGCACTCGCCTCAAAAAAGGCCCACACCAAAGAACTTTTTGAATGACGGGCAGAGGCAGCGCCCTGCACAGGCGGAGCTCTGCGGTGTGATTCCGTCGGTGTGCTGCCCATACGCTGGCCACCCAAGGGCATCCTGCCTCGTTGGAGATGTGCCTCCTCCTCATCCTCCTCCTCTCTCCTATTAGGCACCCACATGGAGTCAGTGACCTCATCATCCCCTCCCTCCTCATCACTGGAGCCAATCTGGCAGTATGCTGCAGCTGCTGGAGCATGACTGCCAGATTGGTGTCCTTCTTGAGCATCCCCTCTCTCTGCTCTCACGCTACTGCCTTCCTCTAGCTGGGTATCATCATCAGATCCTTCGAAACGCTGGGCATCCTCCTGGAGCATGTACCCAACACTGTGCTCAAACAGTTCGGGGGACTCCTCAGGAGGAGGACATGGTGGGTCTAGGGAAGGAGTGACTAATGATGACATTGATACCAGAGAAGAGGATGCTTTGGTAGCTGCTTTGCCAGTACCCTGAGCCTGGGTGAGAGAGGATGAGGAGGATGAGGTGGGCTTGGTCATCCACTCTACCAAGTCTTCGGCATGATGTGGCTCAACATGTCCAGCTGCCAAAAAGAAGGACAAGCGTGTCCCATGGCCATGTGCTGATGACAATGCACCGCGTCCACGACCAGCACTGTTGCCCCCAGACACAGAGCCTGCTTGCCCTCTTTTTTTGCCTCCTGACTGTCTGCCTCTCCTTGTTTGCCTTCCAGACATTTTAATGGATGGCCTGCAGGGAGATGGGAAAAACAGCAATAAGGGCTACCTTCAGGTGTATACTGTGCAGGAGGCTTAGCAACAATGACACTGACACTGTCCCCTGCCTATCCTTCTCTGTCCCTAAACACAAGGATTTGCAATATGCTTCAGCAAGATTGGTTTAGCACAGAATAGCACACTGACAGTTTCCCTCACTGTCCTTCTCTGTCCCTACAAACAAGGTTTGGCACAGAATAGCACACTGACAGTTTCCCCGAGTGTCCTTCTCTGTCCCTAAACTCAAGGATTTCAAATATGGTTCAGAAAGATTGGTTTAGCACAGAATAGCACACTGACACTTTCCCTCACTGTCCTTCTCTGTCCCTACAAACAAGGTTTAGCACAGAATAGCACACTGACAGTTTCCCCGAGTGTCCTTCTCTGTCCCTAAACTCAAGGATTTCAAATATTGTTCAGCAAGATTGGTTTAGCACAGAATAGCACACTGACAGTTTCCCTCACTGTCCTTCTCTGTCCCTACAAACAAGATTTAGCACAGAATAGCACACTGATAGTTTCCACGAGTGTCCTTCTCTGTCCCTAAACTCAAGGATTTCAAATACGGTTCAGCAAGATTGGTTTAGCACAGAATAGCACACTGACAGTTTCCCCGAGTGTCCTTCTCTGTCCCTAAACTCAAGGATTTCAAATATGGTTCAGCAAGATTGGTTTAGCACAGAATAGCACACTGACACTTTCCCTCACTGTCCTTCTCTGTCCCTACAAACAAGGTTTAGCACAGAATAGCACACTGACAGTTTCCCCGAGTGTCCTTCTCTGTCCCTAAACTCAAGGATTTCAAATATGGTTCAGCAAGATTGGTTTAGCACAGAATAGCACACTGACAGTTTCCCTCACTGTCCTTCTCTGTCCCTACAAACAAGGTTTAGCACAGAATAGCACACTGATAGTTTCCCTCACTGTCCTTCTCTGTCCCTACAAACAAGATTTAGCACAGAATAGCACACTGATAGTTTTCACGAGTGTCCTTCTCTGTCCCTAAACTCAAGGATTTCAAATACGGTTCAGCAAGATTGCTTTAGCACAGAATAGCACACTGACAGTTTCCCTCACTGTCCTTCTCTGTCCCTACAAACAAGGTTTAGCACAGAATAGCACACTGACAGTTTCCCCGAGTGTCCTTCTCTGTCCCTAAACTCAAGGATTTCAAATATGGTTCAGAAAGATTGGTTTAGCACAGAATAGCACACTGACACTTTCCCTCACTGTCCTTCTCTGTCCCTACAAACAAGGTTTAGCACAGAATAGCACACTGACAGTTTCCCTGAGTGTCCTTCTCTGTCCCTAAACTCGAGGATTTCAAATATGGTTCAGCAAGATTGGTTTAGCACAGAATAGCACACTGACAGTTTCCCTCACTGTCCTTCTCTGTCCCTACAAACAAGATTTAGCACAGAATAGCACACTGATAGTTTCCACGAGTGTCCTTCTCTGTCCCTAAACTCAAGGATTTCAAATACGGTTCAGCAAGATTGGTTTAGCACAGAATAGCACACTGACAGTTTCCCCGAGTGTCCTTCTCTGTCCCTAAACTCAAGGATTTCAAATATGGTTCAGCAAGATTGGTTTAGCACAGAATAGCACACTGACACTTTCCCTCACTGTCCTTCTCTGTCCCTACAAACAAGGTTTAGCACAGAATAGCACACTGACAGTTTCCCCGAGTGTCCTTCTCTGTCCCTAAACTCAAGGATTTCAAATATGGTTCAGCAAGATTGGTTTAGCACAGAATAGCACACTGACAGTTTCCCTCACTGTCCTTCTCTGTCCCTACAAACAAGGTTTAGCACAGAATAGCACACTGATAGTTTCCCTCACTGTCCTTCTCTGTCCCTACAAACAAGATTTAGCACAGAATAGCACACTGATAGTTTCCACGAGTGTCCTTCTCTGTCCCTAAACTCAAGGATTTCAAATACGGTTCAGCAAGATTGCTTTAGCACAGAATAGCACACTGACAGTTTCCCCGAGTGTCCTTCTCTGTCCCTAAACTCAAGGATTTCAAATATGGTTCAGCAAGATTGGTTTAGCACAGAATAGCACACTGACACTTTCCCTCACTGTCCTTCTCTGTCCCTACAAACAAGGTTTAGCACAGAATAGCACACTGACAGTTTCCCCGAGTGTCCTTCTCTGTCCCTAAACTCAAGGATTTCAAATATGGTTCAGCAAGATTGGTTTAGCACAGAATAGCACACTGACAGTTTCCCTCACTGTCCTTCTCTGTCCCTACAAACAAGGTTTAGCACAGAATAGCACACTGACAGTTTCCCTCACTGTCCTTCTCTGTCCCTACAAACAAGGTTTAGCACAGAATAGCACACTGACACTTTCCCTCACTGTCCTTCTCTGTCCCTACAAACAAGGTTTAGCACAGAATAGCACACTGACAGTTTCCCCGAGTGTCCTTCTCTGTCCCTAAACTCAAGGATTTCAAATATGGTTCAGCAAGATTGGTTTAGCACAGAATAGCACCCTGACAGTTTCCCTCACTGTCCTTCTCTGTCCCTACAAACAAGGTTTGGCACAGAATAGCACACTGATAGTTTCCCTCACTGTCCTTCTCTGTCCCTACAAACAAGATTTAGCACAGAATAGCACACTGATAGTTTCCACGAGTGTCCTTCTCTGTCCCTAAACTCAAGGATTTCAAATACGGTTCAGCAAGATTGGTTTAGCACAGAATAGCACACTGACAGTTTCCCCGAGTGTCCTTCTCTGTCCCTAAACTCAAGGATTTCAAATATGGTTCAGCAAGATTGGTTTAGCACAGAATAGCACACTGACACTTTCCCTCACTGTCCTTCTCTGTCCCTACAAACAAGGTTTAGCACAGAATAGCACACTGACAGTTTCCCCGAGTGTCCTTCTCTGTCCCTAAACTCAAGGATTTCAAATATGGTTCAGCAAGATTGGTTTAGCACAGAATAGCACACTGACAGTTTCCCTCACTGTCCTTCTCTGTCCCTACAAACAAGGTTTAGCACAGAATAGCACACTGACACTTTCCCTCACTGTCCTTCTCTGTCCCTACAAACAAGGTTTAGCACAGAATAGCACACTGACAGTTTCCCTCACTGTCCTTCTCTGTCCCTACAAACAAGGTTTAGCACAGAATAGCACACTGACACTTTCCCTCACTGTCCTTCTCTGTCCCTACAAACAAGGTTTAGCACAGAATAGCACACTGATAGTTTCCCTCACTGTCCTTCTCTGTCCCTACAAACAAGGTTTAGCACAGAATAGCACACTGACACTTTCCCTCACTGTCCTTCTCTGTCCCTACAAACAAGGTTTAGCACAGAATAACACACTGACACTCTCCCTACCTATCCTTCTCTGTCCCTAAACACAAGGAATCCAGGATTAGTAAAGGAAAAAAATGACGCTGTCCCTGCCTATGTTTCTCTTTCCCTGCTCCGGAACACACTACACAAGGCCGCCGCGCTGGCGGCCTTTTATAGTGTGGGGCGTGTACTAAACCCCCTCAGCAATAATTGGCCACAGGCATCCTGCCTGTGGCCAATCATTGATCTCCTCGCTGCCGGCGCTGTGATTGGCCAAGCATGCAGGGTCACAGTGCATGCTTGGCTAATCACAGCGCCTGGATGACACTGCGATGGCGTAGTGCATTGTGGGCCATTCGCGTCACTCGAATTTGGCGCGAACAGCCCAAATCGTTCGATCTTCGTCGAACGATCGAACAGCCGATGTTCGAGTCGAACGTATGTTCGACTCGAACACGAAGCTCATCCCTAGTCAGGGGTAATTTTAAATCTAATAGTTGTTGGCTGTAAACTGCTTGACCATTAGAGATGAGCTTTAGGCTCAGCACTATCATGGGTTTGTGTTTCAATCTTTTTATTCAAGTTTTGTCATACAAAATGTATAAAAGTCGCCACATAACATTGTACAGTCACAATCAACATTTGGGGTAACACAATGAAGATCACCAAGTGTAGGGGTCCTTGGAGTAGTCCGAAGCTCCGTAGAGCCGTTAACCCCTATTAGCATCGCAGATCATATCTGAACCGTCCACCCAGATGAGCCGCCCCCCCATCCATCTATCGGGGGGGGCGCAACTCAGCCGGCCGTGTGGGCAGCCCAGAGGTCTGATCAGACTGACAATGGTCCCGTAGGAGCTGAGAAAACAGGGAGCAGCACAAACCTCTAAGGTCTGGATCTGACTCCAAAAATAAACAATAAACAAATTTCAAAAGAGAGGAAAGAGGACAGTGACAAAGAATAGAAGGAAGGAGACAGAGTAAGGAAAGGACAGTTGAGGAGGGGGGAATGGGGGGAGGGAGGGGGGGAGGAGCCCCGATTCAGCATCCAGACATCTCAACCTAATCCCCTAGGCTATGCTGTAAACATCCCCGGGTCATTAGTTAGGTAACGAAGCCATGGGTCCCAAACTCCATGAAACAGTTTCATTTTATCTTGGGCCAGAGCGGTCAAGCGTTCGTTTAGCATCAACCAAGACAATTTGCCTTTAAGCTGATCGAATGGTAGAGCTGCCGATTTCCAGTTCCTAGCAATAGTGATTTTGGCTGAAATAAAAATAAATGTCAAGAGCCTCTTGCAGGACTTGGAGGCTTCCACATCCCCTCCCCCCAGTAGTGCTTGCTTAGCTGATTTAGTTAGGTTTAGTTGGGTAAGGGAGTAAACTAAATTATACACCCTGATCCAAAACCTCCGGACCTTTGGGCATGTCCACCAAATATGATAGGTGGTGCCCATCTGGCCACATCCTCTAAAGCACAACGGGGTAGCTCCTGAGACAAAAGTTGCCAGTCTGACCGGCACCATATACCACCTCAGTAGAACCTTATAATTGGCCTCAATTATTGAAGTATTGACGAGCGAACGAGATGCTGTCTCGGCTATCCTATGCCATTCGTCCAGATCCAGGGTTTCCTGCAAGTCGGTCTCCCATTGGACCATATAAGTCAGCTTTGTCGATACACTCAGCAATATCGAATATATAGCAGATAAATGTCCTTTAATTTTATCATAATTTTTGCATAGATGTTCCATGGGAGTTTGGGTTGCTAGGTTGCTCTTGCGAGCCAGGGTTTGTACATAATGTGAGATTTGGGCGAACCTATAACCCTCCGCTGGAGGCATTTGATGTCTGTCAGCCATAGTCCGTTCGGTCAGCATACCTCTATGATCGCACAAGTCAGCAATACACTTAAAACCCTTATTAGTCCACCATTCGAACGCTATTGGAATGAGACCCGGGGTGAATGCTTTATTTTGAAGCAGAGGTGTCAGTGGAGAATGAGGAGATTTGAATTTGTGAGATCTGGAGAGTCTGTCCCATAGTTCCAGTGACATGGATAAAGTAGGGCAAAGTATAGGAGGTCGCTCCTTGATAGGGAGCCATAAAATATAAGAAATAGGTTTGGGACGGCAGGAATAAGATTCCATAGCCATCCAAATGGCCTGTGCCTGTTGGGAGTGAAACCTTGTAAGTTGTGCTATCTGGGCAGCATAAAAATATTTTAATAAGTCTGGAAGACCAAGTCCTCCTCTCCGCTTCAACGTGTATAGAGTGCTCCTATTCACCCTGGGTCTCTTATCACCCCAAATAAACTGTAGTACTTTATTCTGGAATCGTTTAAGGTCATCACGGGCCAATGAAACTGGCAAGGTACGGAAGAAATACAATAATCGAGGTAGAACATTCATTTTAATTGAGTGAAGTCTGCCAAACCACGATGGCGGGTGAACCTGCCACTTAGCCATGTCAGCTGTTAGCCGTTTGAAAAGGGCTGGATAATTCTCTTTGTACAACTCACCAATAGATGAGGTCAGCTGTATGCCTAAATAAGGGAGAGCTGTGGATTCCCATCGGAATTGAAATGATTTTTCAAGCGTAGCCTGAGTGGAGCTTAGCAAAGATAAGTTCAGTGCTCTTGACTTACTATGATTAATTGCCAACCCGGAAATGTTGGAGAAAGGCTGCAAAATAGCATACAAGTTAGGCAGGGATGTGATCGGTGAGGTCAAGGTCAGCAACAAGTCGTCCGCAAAGAGTAAACATTTGTGTTCATAGTCTCCGCAATAAATGCCCTGTATATCTCTGCAGGCGCGAATTTTGAGCGCTAGTGGTTCAATCGCCAGGGCGAATAATAGTGGCGACAACGGGCAGCCCTGTCTAGTTCCTCTCCTGATAGGAAATGTTTGGGATGTATATCCTCTGAGCATTAGCGAGGCACTGGGGGAATCATATAATATGTGAAGGAGATCCAGAAAGCGTCTCTCAAATCCAAAGCGTGTAAGAACATCAAAAAGATAGTCCCAGGAGATAGAATCGAACGCCCTCTGGATATCCAATGAAAGTAACATTCCCCTCCTAGTCCCCTTTCCATCCCAATCAGACCGAACCGCCGAGATAAGGTTAATTATCCGGCGGGTTTGGTCCGATGCCTGTCTTGTCGGGACAAAACCTGCTTGGTCAGGATGGATATAACACTGAAGAAAAGTATTAAGTCTCTGGGCCAGTATTTTGGTTAGAATCTTAAGATCCGTATTGATCAGAGAAATTGGGCGATAATTGGAACAGTCTGTATGGTCCTTTCCTGGTTTCGGGATAACACTTATATAGGCTACATTTTCATGGCTGGGGAGCTTGCTGCCGCTTCTCAGGTCATTAAAGTAAGTACAGAGATGTGGGGCCAGAAGATCGTGATATTTCCTATAGTAGTGACCCGGGAATCCATCTGGCCCAGGGGCCTTGGTAGGGTGTAGGGTTTTGATTGCAGCCCTGACTTCAGGCTCTGTAAGAGCACCGTCCATCAGTTCCGCATGGGCTTGTGTCAATTTAGGCAGCTGTAAGTCGCGAAAGAATGTGCTCGCTTCAGATGAATCGAACTTGTCCTGCACTCCATACAGCTTAGCATAAAATTTGTGAAATTCTCCAATTATCCGTTCGGGGTTCTGGGAGGTTAGGCCCGTGGATAGTCGTAGTTTAGGCAAAGTCGGTGTGTACGGTCGAGGAACCAGTTTTCTAGCTAACATTGTGGTAGGTTTATCACCCATCGTATAGAACCTGTGCTTAGACCAACTAATATGTTTCTCCGCTTGAGTAGTCAAGCTAAGATTTAGTGCTAGTCGAGCCTCATCAATTTTATGCCTTATATCTACCAGGGGATTTCTGTGCTGTTCACTAAGTAAGTTATCTAAGTTAGTTTCCAGAATCTTATTTGCCTGTTCCCTATTGCGTTTAATCCTGGCTGCCACTTGTAACAATATGCCCCTAATCGCTGCTTTATGAGCTACCCAGTTAATTGCGGGGGATGTGTCCGATGCCTTATTAAGTCTAAAGTATTCCTGTATTTCCTTTTGAATCTCTAAAAAGATTGTAGGGTCATTCAGCAAGCTCACATTAAGTCTCCACGGGGAGGGTCTAGATTTAGTCCATAGCCCTGAAGTAGAGAGTTTTATCGGGGAATGATCAGACCAAGGGGTAGATAAAATCTTAACCGACTTAATAAATGGTAGCAAAGGCGTACGTACTAGAACGTGGTCTATCCTCGAGTAAGTGTGATGGGCTTGTGAAAAGTGTGTAAAGTCTCTGACCGTAGGGTTATTTTCTCGCCAGGCGTCGATGAGGTCATAGAAATGAAACAGACGTGCAACCTTGCTGCTTCCAGTCGGTGGGCGTTTCAATGTTGGTCTAGAGGAGTCCGATTTATCCATAATTCTGTCCAAGGGAATATTACTATCGCCTCCCATAATGACCTGACCCTGGACTTTGGGCATAAGAATCTTCAGCATTTTGCTAAAGAATTCCGGCTGTCCAGTATTCGGGGCATAGTATGATATAAAGGACACCTCCTGGTCATGGAGCCGCCCCACTGCCATAATATATCTACCTCTCTTGTCCTTAACGATAGCGATGGGGGTAAAGGGGGTCCGTTTCGAAAAGCAGATGGCTACACCGCCCTTCTTTTCCCGACCCCCTGCCAAGTAAAACTGTGGATACTTCCCATTGAGGTAACGGGGCGCTGAGACATTGGAGAAATGAGTTTCCTGTAATAGCAGGACTTCAGCCTTCTGTTTATGATAAAACTGGAAAGCCTTAGTTCTTTTAGTAGGGGAGTTAAATCCATGTACATTATGGCTAACTATCGAATAGTCTGTGTTATATGTGGTGGCCATCGTGGTGGGGCAGAGCACTCTTACCTTGCATAATGAATGAAGCGAGAAGGGTCCCGATAATGATGACTGTTCGGCTATGTGACCTCTCAGACCATGACATAAGGGAAGGGCGCTGAACCGAGGCTCCGAAGAAAGAGGGGGAAGGGAGAGAAGGAAAAGGCATTAGAGAAGAAGAGAAACAAAAATAAAAGCAAAAAAACATATACATAGGCCTTAGGCCCAAACAACCAATATAACTCAATCCTAGCTGATGAATGAAGGAATGGGGAATAACCCCTGCCGGAGACAACATCCGGCAAATTAGGTGCAAGGGTACCATCCTTGTCGTAGGACAGGTAGTCTTGCAGTTGGGTGGCAAGCATGACCACCCCGACCCAAATATGATTACACTCTGTACGAGCAGGCTATTCGAGGTCATATCGGAAATGACAAAATCAATCAATACAGTTTTAACATAACAGGCTGTCTATAGGAACATGCATTCCCAAGGCCAGTGGCGCCGGGGCCGGAAGGGTCCCTATCGGTCGCCCCGGCCCCCGAGCCACAGCCCAACAGGGGAACACATTGCGGTCCGACTAAGGCCCCCAGACTGCTAAAAAGCAAAAAGCAAAATTTCTTCGACCAGGTTGGGCCCGTCGGGGTTGTAAAATATTTGGCTGGCAGCCAGTCCGAAGAACCAGGAACTCCAGTAACTTTGTAACCCGTGACTTTGTAACCTGTGAACTGTGAACGGTAACGATGGCCCCATCAGGCCCATAGTCCACCATGGGCCCAGGCCAAATCCGTGCAATCAAGCACTAACAGTTCCCAAAAGGGGGCAAAAAAGCAAAAAGAGAGAAGAGCAATAATACTCAGGTATTCCGGCGAGCATTTCTGGCCTGTGAGCGTGTGCGATCCTGCCATATCGGGGAGAGGGGACGATGATCCAGACGAGGGGGAGATGAAATCGGAGTCGGAGAGTCCCGTGCAATGATGCCGAGACTAAGCAGTAGGTCTTCGCCTGCTTGGAACGTGGAAAAGGAGTGGGACTTTCCGTTGTAAGTGAATGATAACTTAAAAGGGAACGACCATCGATACTTAATCTGTTTGGCCATAAGTTGCTGGAGTAATGGCCGTAGGTTTCTGCGTTTCTGGACCGTTGATGGCGCCAAATCTGTAAAGAGCTGTATTGGTGTTCCAAATAGCGACAGGTCCGGCCTGTTGCGAGCCGCAAGCATCATCTTGTCCTTAATGCGGTAGTGATGTGGCTTAACAATAATGTCTCGTGGTAGGCCGTCGGCCCTTGGGGCTGTCAGTGCTCGGTGAACGCGATCAACTTCCATGTGGTGGTTGGCTATATCAGGGATAAGGGTTTTCATCAGGTCTTTTACAGCCCCCTCTAGATCTGTGTGAGTTTCAGGGAGGCCACGCACGCGGATATTGTACCTACGAGAACGATTCTCCAAATCTTCAATTTTTGTGAATGCCTCTTCTAATCTATCCTGGAGGTCTGTCACCATGGCTGAGTTCTGGTTGACCCTTTTGATGGCTCCATCCACTTTGGTTTCAATTAGCTCAAAACGCTCTCCCAAGCTATGGATGTCTTTTTTCAGGTCAGTGGTGATTAATGTGCAGGCCTTAGAGAGCTCCTGCTGCAGCATGGTGGAGAATCTGCCCAACAGTACAGCATCAGGGGAATAGTGTGAGAGCTGGGGAATTGGCATATCCTGGCTGGATTGGCTGGATTGGCTAATGAGGACTTCTGCTAAGTCTGCCATGTTCCTATCCATGGAGGAGGCAGGGGAGGCAGGGGAGTTTGGAGAGTCATGTCTATCAGCGTATATGGCTGGGGATGGGGGATGTGATAGTGACTCACCCCGCTGTCCGGTCTCCACCTCTCCCGAGGATTGTGAGGAGAATGGATCCCTAGTTGGCTCCAGATTTAGCTGCCTGTCTCCTCTCTGTGTAGCGCCGTCGGATCTGGCTGCTGCCGTGCTGCCTCGTGTGTCTGGCTTACCCGGCGCCATCTTGGATCGCGGCTGTGCTGTAGGGGAAGGCCCTGCTCTCTTCTGGGCTGTAGTTTGCGTATCGTGTCCTTTCCGCGGCTGCCCCTGTGCCCTACGGTTCATCGCCACTTCGGGGCTGGTGTGGGATCGGTCCTGGCTCACGGACCTCAGTGCCTGCGCTATCGTTAGCTCTGGTGGGCCGGGGTGCCGGGAGCTCGGTCAGCACACGTCCTTCTCCGAGTCCCCGCGCATGCGCACTACTACTATCATGGGTTTGAGGCGAATCCTGTAGATTTTGAAATTGAGATTTAAGATTCATAGCCGCAGCAAATTTATTAGCAGACTTTTTTAAACTTCTATTTATTCCATTTGCAAAAGATAAAAGTATACAAAACAGAGCCTCTGGGCATTCCCCAGGCTCAGCGAGTACATAAAACATAGGTTACATAAGGTAACAACTACCCACAGACATTTAGAACAAACTAGTAGCTCGGTTCCACTGAAAAATAGGACAATCCTGTCCCAAACATTTCACCCATGCACAGGAGGAAGAAGGAGACTGAAAAAGGACTCCCACATAGCTCCATGAAAACACAAATAAAATAGACTTCAGACCATGACCCTTCAGGGCCTAGAAACTACTAAATTGGGGATGCCAACAAATATAGTAGGATCATTGCGTTGCATTATTATTAGGTGACTCTGTCCAGATATGCCACACCTTATAAAATTTTGCAGGGTAGCCACAAGAAACCTAAGTGGCTTTGTATAAGGAAATGGAGGCATTCACTAAAGATTTCCAAAAGTCTAGGGCGGGTGCTTTAGGCAACTTCCACTTCAACTCTATGGCCTTTCGTGCACAAAACAGTTTTGGTTTTGTCAAAGTAAAGCCAGTTGACCCACCAGACCAAGCAAGCAAACCTCCACGGTAGCAGTATACTGTAGGTATAGTAGTCAAAGCAGAAATAAATTGTACCACCGCGCCCCAAAAACATTGGAACCCTGGGCAGGACCAAAACATGTGCTGAAAATCGGCATCAGTGTGAGTACATTTCTAACATTGGGATAAACACCTGGATAAATTATTTACAAACTTTGGGGCATGAAATAAGCACTGTGTAGTAATTTAAACTGGATTAACCGGTCTTTGACCTCTACTAACTGCAGAAAGGGGTATTCTCATATGTCCTCCCAATCCTCTGTTTTCATATCTGGAAAATCTGCCAGCCACTTAGCATACAGGCCCTCCAGACCAACATGGACCAAGGGCAATAGGGCTTTAGAAATTTGGGACAGTGGCTTAACCAAGGAATCCTCTTGCAATCGGGATTCTAAGTCCGACCTCTCAAGGGTCAAGGGTGTGGATCCAAAAGAGGCGTGGCAGAGCTGCAGATACCTGAAGAAGTGGGAAACCTTTGCTTCAAGTCATTGAAGAACCTAGGAGTGCCCCCCTCACAAATATGTTCACGTTTCTTAACCCTTCTAGAGGCCCACACCCTTGGGTCAGGTATAGACAGAAATTCAGGGAGTAAAAGGTTGAGCTATAAAAGAATATCAGGGGTCACCTGTCAGAAATGCTGCAGTGTTTACAAACTACAATGTGCCACACCCTGACTACAGCCATAGAATATGTGAGTGGGAATGGTCCAGCACTACATAGGCATTGGAGTCGTCAGAAACAACCCAGTAATGGGCGTGTGTGAGAAGAGCCACTAAAAAGTAAGCCAGGAAATCGGGGCACGCCAAGCCACCTTTTGTCCATGGCCTACGAAGAGTCAGTTTGCCAAATCTGGGGGTGCTGGACTTCCACAGGAAAGATGAGAAGGCCTTTGGTATGCAAATTTGGGAGTGGCCTAGGACATACAGTATAACAGGAAGCATTTTCATTTTGAGCAAATTAATTCTACCAATGAGTGTTAGGTGTTAATTGTTCAAGCCTTCAGCCTATGTTTGATCGTGGTCATTGGGGATACAAATCAGTTTACCATACTCAGTCACATCAGGAGTGGCAGTAATGCCAAAAGAGGAAGTCCAGGGTAGGAGAAGAAAGAGGTCAGCCGCCTTGCCGGCCTTCTGATCAATAGGCAATATGAGGGACTTTTCCCAATTAACTCTTATGTCCTGTACACACGATCGGATTTCCAATGGAATAAAATCTGATGTAATTTTCCGTCGGAATTCCGATGAAGCTGACTTCCATCAGTCTTGCATACACACTGTCAGACTAAATTCCGACCGTCCAAAATGCGGTGACGTAAAACACTACGACAAGCCGAGAAAAATGAAGTTCAATGCTTCCGAGCATGCGTCGACTTGATTCTGAGCATGCATGGATTTTTCTCAGATGGAATTCCACACAGACGATCGGAATTTCCTATCGGAAAAATTTAAAACATGTTCTATTTTTTACTCCGATGGAAAAAAGTCCGATGGGGCCCACACACAATCGGAATTTCCGATGAAAAAAGTCCATCGGACTTTTTTCATCGGAAAATCCGATCGTGTGTACAGGGCATTAGACTGGAAAAGTCTGCAAAAGGAGAAAAAAATGGTCAGGGCTTCAAGGAAAGGGGGGCTTGGATCGTTAAGGAATAATACTAGGTTATCAGCATATAATGCCAGTTTCTCTACTATGATTCCAATACGAATGTCATGGACAGCATCCGACTGTCATAGGGCAGAGGCGAGGGGCTCCATCACCAGAGCAAATAGGGCTAGGTACAGGGGGCAACCTGTCGCATACTCATTGTACAGGCAAGACAGAAGAAAGCATTCTCCCCTAATTAATCCAGGCTTCCAGGGACTTATATAAGAGATTAATCCATTTGTAAAATAGGGTGCCAAATCCTAGAACCTGTAACATCACTGACTTATTTATCAAAGGCCTTTTTGATACCTAAGGCCACCATTACCCGGCTCTGAGAATCATGGGAGGGAAGCTGGAGTTGTGTAAATGACCTACAAAGATAAATATCGTTAGACTTACCAGGCATAAAGGCAGTCTGATCAATGTCAACCAATGCGAGTAGGACCTTTATCAACCTAGTGGCAAGAACCTTTGTTAGGATCTTAAGATCATAATTTAATAGGGATATTGGCCTATAGGTGGCCCAAGATGTTGGATTTTTCCCAGGTTACAGAAATAAAACAATATGGGGTTGAAACATAGAGGGGGCAGGGCATCACTTTCCAAACAGGAGGAGTATAGATGTTGCAGCTTAGGAGCCAGAAGCTTAGCATACGTCTTATACCATTCCCCTAGTAGGCCTTCTGGCCCCAGAGACTTACCACTGGGGAAAGAGTCTATGGCATTCTCAATTTCTAAGGTGAAATCAGGAGCTTACAACACTTCTGCCTCCTGGGGCGAAAGGGTGGGAACAGAAAGATGCTGCAGTTCTGCCAGAATAGCTGGGGTGGGCAGGGAAAGGTCTTACAACTGTCTTACAACTGTCAGAACTCGTGGAGTATAGCCATAGGCTCAGTGATACACTCTCCTGTAGGAGTCTGTAGCTCTGGGATCACAGTTTCGAAGTTAGAGTCTGTCACCAGGATATCACCAGACTCAAAAAACCTGCCCACTACAAGTTTTGCATCTTCCCGGCAAAGACTCACATCTAAACCAGGAACAGATAAGCATCTGGTGTGGGATCCGCAGCAAAGACCGAAGCAGCCTCAGACTCACACTTCTCCAAGTGAGTCACTTGGGCAGCATAGTCAACCTGAGTTGCCTTGATTGCTGAAATATATTCACCCTGTATAGTTGCCTTGATCACATCCCACACCATTGCCAGAGTGGTTGACTGCTCGTTAATCAACCAATAGGATTCCATGTGGAGGGAGACCAGTTCTGTAATTTTCTCATCATGGACCAATTGAGGAGCTAGTCTCTATATACCCCGGTCGCTCTGAGACCCAATATACAGACAAAGTTCTAATGGAGAATAGTCAGAAAGAATGGGTTGGAAGATAGGAGGTCTTGGATAGTTTAGCTAAGACAGGGGTACTAGTAAAAGCAAAGACAATGCAGGAACCTGACCAATGTGAGGTAGAGAGATATGAGAACGCTGAGATCCTAGGATGTTTCCACCTCCAAAGCTCAGTGAGGGAAAAGGTATTCACCCAGTTCTGTAAATCAGGGAGGTAGTGAGTTGTGTCAACATCCAAATCAAGAATGGAGTTAAAATCATTGTCAATCAGGAGATGGGTGATCTGGTATGGAGCCAATTTCTTTTAAATCATGTTAAACCAGGAGTGATCCACAGGAGGAGGAAGATACACTATTACAAAAGTCCAGAGGACAGATGTCCAACAGTAAAATAATATATCTGCCCTCAGGATCAGTAAGGACTTTCTCCAACTAACAAGAAAGGGATTTTTTTTTAACAAAATAGGGACACCTTGTGCGTAGATGGAATATGAGGCAAGAAAGTCCTAATGGACCCACAATGGACACAGGGCCAATATCTTGTTACCAGTTAGATGTGTTTCTTGAAGAAACAATGTATAAGGCTATTGGGAATTTAGGTATTTGAACATGAGGGCGCATTTAAATTTATTGTTGAGGCCTCGTATGTTTCATGACACTAACATAAGTTCCATAATAACCTATAAGACCTGCAAATAAAGTAGCAAGGACAGGACACTCAGATAGGTGAGAGCTATAGCATACAATGAGTAAGGATATCAGAAAAATGGAGTAAGAAGGGAGAGGCAGCGGGTGGAAAATGATGAGCAGGACAAAAATGAAGGAGACAAGAGAAGATGGCATCCGAGCAGACATGACACAATAGAACAATTTAAAATTCTCTACCACTCAGCCAGCACACTAGTCCCAAAAACAATAACTCAAAAGTCTGCTACTCAGACGAACAACAGTTTATTACATCTGAGAAGTCCTATTGAAGCAAAAAGTATTCTACACAAATTGAGGTGGGTCCTGAAAAACATTGAGGTACAATTCAGACCATTCAGAATGAGCTTCCCGCGGTCAGGAGAGAATCCCCTTATACACCATGGACAGGTATTATGTACTTCCCCCAAGGGAACACCAGGGCACCAGGAAAGTGATAGCTAAGTAACTAAATCCAGTGCCACAAGAGCATGGGCACCAAGGCAAGGCATCAGGCAGGAACCAGGCACCTCATAGAAAGGGAATGTAAAGTAAGAATAATCTTAGGGCTCCAAGTGAATAAACAGAACAGGTAAACAAGGAACAAAATGACAGACATTACCAGGTAGATGGGAACAGTAGCGCAGGTTGGAGACCCTTCACTGGAGCGTCAGGAGCCAGTCATCAGTCTCTTCAGGGGAATCAAAGAATCTTGCTGTGCCCCCATGCGGGACAAAAAGGCAGTGGCCCTGGGAGTGTGTTTCCCTGTGGGCACTTTCACAAAATAAGTTGGTGAAACTTCGGTCAATCCAAAAAGCTCATTAAAGGAGGCTTCTGCAAACTTTGCAGGATGGTCACCTTCTGTCCCCTCTAGGAAGCCCAGCACCTGCACATTATTGCGGCATAGCCAATTTTCAGCATCATCAGATTTAGCCACTAGAGCTTGCACTGTCTGTTGGAAAGACTGCAGGAGATGAGAATGCTGAGCACTGCAGTAGTGTCTTCTGTGGCTTAAATGCAGGACTCTGTCCCAGTCAGCCTGCCCTCAATCTTTTCAAGATCATGGTGGATTAAATTACATTCCTCTTTTTAATTCATTTTTAGCTGTAATGCCCATAGAAAACACTGTTTTTGCTGCAGGGGTTCTGTTTCAGGAGTGAGAGTTTGGTGGTTTCATTTATATTTGGGGTATATTGGAGTTTTTTATGTTGACAGGCTCTTTTTTGGGTTTGAAAAGCCTTTTGTTTACATCACATTGCTGAATCGTTTAAAATAAAACAAAACAAAACAATACAAATTATATTACTTACATTCATCACACCCCATTATCCCAATAGATAAAATAAAAGTTAGGCATACAGTCAATAGGCCTACTATCCTTGTTATAGGATATATGTCCCGCTACTGGCCAGTTTTACTTTTGTATCCTCTGTAGTAAAGCCCTAGACTGTGCTCTTTGTCAATCCTTTAATTTTGGTAGTAAAAGACCTGCCTGGACCCTTTTTCTCTAGAACATTTCTAGCAATTTTTCCTCATTACAAATCTCCTGTTGCTAGCTAATTTACCCGGCTGTATCATTTGTGGTCTCTTAATTCCCAATGAGAGTTTAATAGAAATTGGCCAGCAGCAGGACAGTTTTGCATCAGTGAGAACCAATGGCCAATTTCTATCTGCCAGTCGCAGTAAGCCTATTACTGTTTGATAAAAAACACGCGTTGCCAATAGAATTACGGTACCTAAAAAAAAGCCTCTTTAAAAAAAGTAAAAATGAATATGGTACTTATAGTATGTCTATTTAAATTTTTTCTTCTGATTACTCTTATAATTTTCTTTGTAAACTTGAAAAATCTTCTTTAAATAAACAGTTAAATAAAAAAATAAAAAACGAATACAATTGTGGTTCTGCTGCTGAATGTAAGCCAAGCTAATTATAAAATAAATAAATCAATTCCACTTTGAAATACTGTGTGTGCTGCCAGTGTACACTATCACTTTGAGTGTTCATTAAAACTGTACTGTTCCGTAACACCATGTACAGCTTTAAGACATTCCCAAAGCATGCATTTTAGAGGGTTTGTGTATTCTTGAAGCCACATGAAAAGACCCTTTGCCGGGTGTGCGGTATCTTTTTTTTTTCTTCATTTGTACATGGCAGTGCCCAGCTTCCCATGCAGTAGTGTGCCTATGTAGCCCCGTCGGAAAAAAATCCACAGTTTTGTTGTCGGAATGTCAGATCGTGTGTACGCGGCATTAGTTTTCTTTTTTCAAGCTTTTTCCTTTAGTTTCACTTGTTGATTCTGTTTTTAACACACATCCTGTCATAGCATGACCACACTCCCTGTTCTTTTGTTTCAGAAAACAGAAACAAGACGGGACTATGAAACCCCACCCTTCTCCTATTAACCATAACATAGAGGAGTGTAGTTCTGCAGTCCTCAGAGAACAATGCAATTTATTACAGTCAACACAGGCAGAGAGCTTGGGAAGTTATCAGCTCACAAAGCTGCTGGCAAGATCAATTGGTACCTTAAACCGGAACTTTACCCTAAAGGGAACATTTCACTTTATGCCCTCCTCCCCCCTCCTCTTCCACTTTTGGCACTTCTTTGGGGGAGGGGAACAGGTACCTGGCTTTGACAGGTACCCGCTCCTACTTCCAATCGGATTTCAGAGACAATCCACTGGAAGTTTTCCTCCCCCACAACCTTCTGAAACACCATTCACAAAGCGCTGTGAAGCTCCCGCATGCATAGTGGGCAGCCGGCTGTGAACCAGCAAGTAATCACAGCCGGCTGCCCACAGAAAACAAATACCAGTGTAGGGGGCCCAAAGACCGGTGAAGAAGTCGTTCAGGTGAGCACAGCATTGGACACCTGGACATGTGAGTGTCCTTTTTTTTTTTTGAACCATTTTAACAAACAGATTTAACAAAACACTTTCAATAGGCAAAACAGACAAAAAAAGACCCAAATAGGAGAAGCTAATTGTTAAAGCGTTACTAAACCCAGGACCCTGCATTCACTGTATCTGGTCTCCCACAGTACACAGAACATGGAAATGCAATTATATTTGTAAATATAAACAACTAAATACCTTTTCTCATCAGTATAGCAGTCTTATGACCTCTGTCAGTGTCTTCTTAAAGCTTGTAGAAGTTTTCATTCTACTCTGACTGTCCTATGAGGCTGCATGAACCCCGACCCTCTGTCTGGACAGTGCTGACTGTGCTGATCACATGCACCCTTCCAAAAAAAAAAACTCTAGCAATACACATTTAACTGAGCATGTACAGAGTGCCTCGGAGGCTCTGTACTATCAGCAGATGGATTGGTGACAGTAAAAGAAGGGGAGGATCAGAGAAGACAGGATCAAACAGCCTTTTTACACAATGCAGAGGATTAACCCCTTGGGTTCCACAGTGAGTATAACAATCATGTTTTACTGCATATACACACTGATTTTACTGTTGTGGGCTTAGTAACACTTTAAGGTTTACATGCACTTTAAGAGGATCGATAAACAACCACAGAACTCTTTTATTTGATACTGTTGACCTAGGATGACACTGCACTGTAGCTTGTAGAGGTGTTGTTATCCTTTCTTCTGTTTTCCATAACCTAGGAGGAGGTGTTTTATAGTTCACAGTGGTTAAGTAAACAGGACTAAGAACAATGTTTCAGATTTTAATGCAGCATTTACAGCTCACTGTGGGAAGTCAGGAACCTACTGAATTAATGACAGGATCAACAGCTTTTTTGCATTTATTGAACTGCTATAACAAAATGCTTTCAATTGTATATTTAACAGACCAAAAGGAGGAAATAGGAGAAGGTAATTGTTAAAGTTTACATATATTTTAAATTAAAGATGAACTCTGGGCTAAACAAATATTATCTTACTATAGGAGCCATGCGTATTCTTACTTAAATCTTGGTGACCTTTCATATTTTCTTCATATCTGTTCAGTAATCCAGCATGAAACACTTTCTTAACCAGTCACTGCTGTTCTGTGTCCTTGTGTACGGTGACCGGTCTTGTCTCTGCCCAGAGGCGGCTCTTTAATTAGGCAAATTAGGCGATGGCCTTAGGCCTCGCCCACAGAAAAGGCCTCGCCTAGCGCCATTGCCTAATTTGCCTTCAGGTGTTTGTGTAGGACTGGACTGGCTGACTGGGACAGACTGTGGGATTTGCAACAAGCGGCGGGGAGAGCGGGCGGCGGGCGCGCTGCACATAGCTGAGCTGAGCAACCGCCACGAAAAACGGCGGGCGGACGAGGCGGGACAACAAGTACGTACAATACACGGTCATGGATGGTGGGCAGGCTCTGGCTGCCTGCCTGCGTCCAATAGCAGGCTACACTGCCTCTGCGCCGTCCTCCTGAGTCCTAACCTTTCCTCTAAAGTCAGCCCCAGCGCATGGCGGGAGTTGTAGTTCTCCCACAGAGCACAGGCACACAGACTTCAACTTGGCCGTCTGGTGCCTGTGCTCTACAGAGACTACAACTCCCAGATTGCATTGCAGGGCACTAGGGCAGAGAGAGAGAACCTGAGAACGTCACGTGTTGCTTCACTTCAGTTCTCCGAGTCCGGCTGCAGTGCTTAGTGGAGGGGAGGAGGACCATCACTGAGGCGAGGAGCAGGTAGACTATCTATTCTTTATTATATGATGAATTGAAAAACTACAGCAATGCCAATGGCAATGCATGCACCCCCAAGTCAAAGAGACCAGTCCATTTTATCTCTGCAATCTGCATGGGCTTTAGGTAATTGATGGGCACAGTGGCAGCGTTTGATGGCACAGTGGCAGCAATTGATGGGCACAGTGGCTGCGTTTGATGGCACAGCCACTGTTTTGCCCATCAAACGCAGCCAATGTGCCCATCAAACGCAGCCACTGTGGTCATCAATTGCAGCCACTGTGGTCATCAATTGCAGCCACTGTGCCCTCAAACACAGCCACTGTGCCCTCAAACGCAGCCACTGTGCCCTCAAACACAGCCACTGTGCCCTCAATTGCACAGTTTAATGATATTTGATTAAAGAATAATTGGTTAGAGAAATTTATAGAAACTGTGAATTCATAGTTCATAGGATTTAAGTTAATATATGCATTTATACAGTTATTTTTTATCATTTTTATAATATTTTTCCCATTATGGACGTGAGTGGGGCCTCATGTCTAAGTTTTGCCTAAGGCCTCACAAAGTCTAGAGCCGCCTCTGTCTCTGCCCCCCTCCTGTAGAGTTCTGCAGCAGCTTGTAGTAGGTTTGGACTGCTGGGTCCCTCCAGCAGTGATGGTGACTGCTGCGTTTGCAAGGCAATATCTGGTTTTGAAAGGAAATTTGGTGCTTGCAAATTGAATTTGTGGCTATCGAGAAATAGATGTAAATTAAACTTTACATACCCAGAGTTCAGCTTTAGAAACACAAAAATCTAAAATGCAAGGAGAAGCACCATTATTCACTAAAGTATGAAATGAAAATGCACTATAAAAAGAAAAGCTCAAAAAGACCCATATGCCCTGCTGCCAGAGGAAATAAGGCAGTATTTGTACAGGTATTCATCACTAGATCCTCCATTCGCAAGCAGCAACTTATGGAATGATGTTTATGTACTGGTGGTGGTCATGTCCTACATTTTTGCTTATGTGTGTCTTTACATCTATGCAGATTTTTTAGTTTTAGTTGTGTTTTTCACCTATAGTAGGGGTCTCCAAACTTTTTAAGCAAGGTGTGGGTTCACTATCTATCAGGCTTAGGGGGACCAGACTATGCCCAGGGGGGGAGTAGAAAATTCCCCCGGCATTAGTGCCTCATTGTGGGTTTTAATGGGAGGAAATGTGCCCCATTGATGGTGTCAGTATAGAGAATGGTGCCCTATCATTAGTGTCCGTTGGAGGAATAGTACCCCAGGGGCCACATACGGCCTGCGGGCCGCAGCTTGGAGACCACTGACCAATAGTGATATGAGTGCTCACACTGTACAGTCATGTTACTCTGTAAAATGTATATGCAAAATGTCTAAAATATGTCAAATGGACCCCAAAACTTTAAGAAAACCCCACTATTCAATTAGACATGCCAACACTAAGCTAGTGTATGTTTGGATAGTGAAGTGAACACTCCATGGCATACCAAATTTGTAAATTAATTTGCCATTGTAGACTGTAACAGATGTGGGTCTGTTTGCATACATTACACGGGTATAGTAAATAGTGTAAGAACATGATTAGGCTATTATGTGGATGCATCAATGCAATGGCATAGGCTCATATGGTTTAGTACATGAGGCCCAGCATATGAGGTCAGGCAGTTGACAAGACAGCACTTTCCAGCTTCAAGTGACTCGTAAACCCCTAATTTCAAGCCAAAAAGTTGCTTATGACAGGGTAAGTATAGCTAAATAATAAGGACACACACATCATTTAATAATGCAAAAAATAACCCATGACTTTGCAATAATTTAAGATTGAACAGTCTGCTTCTTGTATAAACACATGTATGAGTGGTTCTTTTTAAGAATTGTGTTACATACAATCAGTGTACATAGGGAAGACAGCATGTAAACCCAATCACTAAAATATAAAAAAAATATATTTTTATGTTATTCTAATTTCATATGTAATTTCCAATCTTTTCAAATCTGCAACATTAATTAAAATAACAGTTTAACCTGCCATGAAGGTCCTTGCTCAGGCATTTCATGTTATAGGATAACAACGCACTGTCCCTGTCTCCCAGTTGTTCTGCTGCATTGTCGCCATGTATAAGCACTTCCAATGGAAATTACGTTTGGACATACTGATACTCGTGGTGCAGGTATGGTCCACTGTGGTCATCATCAAAAAAACCCTACACCCTACTGTGATGTCCATGTAGACAGGAAGTGTGATGACCTCTTCATTATGCTGGTGTTTCAATACTATACAGCCAGCAGGCTGGGTGTGAGTCAGCGAAAGAAGTCTATTGTGTAACTGCAGTGGAAAAAAAAAATAGGTTGTTGGCTGGCATGGTGCTTCAATCCCAAAACTGCCTATAAAGAATGTACGTTTATGTCCAATAAGAATGTTTTCAAATTTATATTTTAACTGGACTTATACAGTCATAAAAACTTTCCTTTTTTTTAAATCATCCCTCTTAGGCAAAGTAAGAAAAAAGAAGTAGGGCTGGCCGTGTAATCAGTGCCCATAATGTGGTCATGTGGTCAAAGGGGTAGATCACCTAATTAGCTGGCTTGGGCTGAAAGATACTCGCCCAAAGGCCATTGGAAAAGACCACATGACCAATGCCACAGCTTTGTTTACATGATGTGCCTAGAGGTTTATAACTGGAATACACACAAGACAAAGTAAAGTATTTCACAACTGCTTTTTGCGTTCCTTCATTTTCAAGGCTAGGACTTCATTGTCCATTAAATCTCTTTGCTACTGAGAGATATAACAGCTTGTTTACAGTTCTCTAATTTGCAAGCAATTAAAGGGTCTGTATTGCCAAAACCTTGCTTTGACCTTTGGATAGACTAAAGCCCTGTACAAACGGGCCGAATGTTGGGAGACAAGGAGCGGTTGGAAAAAAAATGGCCGGCATTTGGACAGACTGAAATACACGCGGGCAGTTTCTTTAAAATCTGGCGGGTTGTCAGCTTTATTTAGAAGAGGTTTTCAAAGTCATAAAAACAAACAAAAACAGTAAAGTATATCCTTGCCGTCCGGCGCTAAACTAAACAGTAGACTCCTCTTCCTCTCAATACGGTGTGGGGCTGGTCCCCATCACCCACAAAACATGTGGTAAAGCAAACCTTTCTCTCAGATTCCCTCCTGAGTCTCAAGCCAGAACCCTGCTGTGCTCTGTTACTGTTCATTTAAAGTCCACCTGAGCGTGGACTCAAGTGGACCACAACACCCGGACTGGAAACCAAGCTTGCCACAGAGGCTGGAAAAACCCGGGTCGGATTCCGATTCAGTCTCTTACAATAGAACGCATGCGAGGTGAAATATACCGATTATTCATGACCTCACCTCGCATACCGTCACACAGGCTTTAGGAAGTGTTAAAGTGGTTGTAAACTCTCTCATTAAACTTTAGCTCATTGTAAGCTACATTGAAAACCCTACTAATCGGTGCCTGTGAAATCTCACTTACCTGTACATTCTTCTCCCAATCCTTACTTCAAACTTTAATGATGTCACCAGCACGTGCGCAGTCTGTTGCTTAATTCACGGCACGCTATGTGTGCCGTTTCAGGGTTAACAGCATGCCAGGTCTGTCACTTCCCCTGTAAACAGCACAGCACAGAAGCCTTGCATCACTGTGCCTTCCTCCTCAGCTTCCTTGTTCTCCCCCTGTGCATGCAATCGCGCGTGCGTGAGATTTAGGCAGGGGAACAAAGGAAGGGCGGAAATGCTGTCCACACCAGGGAAAGAAAACAAGAGTAAAGATGGCGCTACCGAATCCCAGAAGAGGATTTATTTTAAAAAACGATTAAAAGGTACTTACAAAGCGGTTTTAAAATGCATATAAATCATTAGTTCTTTGATAATATTTAAAAAAATAAGAAAAAAAAACCGCGGGTTTACTTCCTCTTTAAACTCCTGTCAGGTTTTTATTGCTGTTTTAATACCCCAAAAAAAACTGTGCATACAAAAATGATAAAAATATACAAATAAAGTCCAATGAATATCCAAACGTGAAGAAATGTTAATGTTTTTTTTAACATTTCTTCACGTTTTGATATTCATTGGACTTTATTTGCCTGCATATGATTTTTGCATGCAGTTTTTTTTGCACATTGTTTTTGTTCATATTTTTTGAGAGTTGCGCTACATCATTTTAGGGTATCCATTTTGTTTAGTAGGTTCAGAATCACTTATCAGTGTTGGCCAGCAACTGATTTAGCATTCAATTGTTTTTTTTTCCACTTAATAATCGATTGCGCAGATTGAATATTGGTACATTAGTGCCTCATGCACACTGGACATCATAAAAACGGCAGTAGCTTTGGCCGTAGAATGGTATGTTAAAAACGTGAGTTTTGTTGCGTTTTGCAGAGTTTTTAGCAAAACTATACTCCCACATTTTTCAGAGTAAGGGCTCTTTCACACGGACAGTCCGTTCAGGTCCGCCTGTCAGTTTTTTAGGCGGACCTGAACGGATGCTTCATGTACCCCTATGGAGCCACGGATGTCAGCGGTGACATGTCCGCTGACATCCAACCGCCAAAGTGTGACGGAGGAAAACCCTATTTTTCCATCCGTCTGTGGATTGGATCGGATCCCATGACAACGGACTCTACGGTCTGTCGTCATCCGATCCCCCATAGGAGAGAGCGGTGCTCTGACAGGGCGGTCCCTGCACAGTGTGCGGGGACCGCCCAGTCATCCGCCGACTCAGCGGGGATCAACGGAGCGATCCCCGCTGAGCAAGCGGAGGTTCACGGGGCGGATCATGACTGATCCGTCCCGTGTGAAAGGGGCCTAAGAGCATTTTTACAGCTGGAAAAACTCCTCTCAAAACTCCACTAGTTCAGAGGGGTTTTTTTTCCAGCCAGAAAACGCCCCTGCCAAAAAACACTGATAACAGCCTATGTGTGTATGGACACTCCAGGCTAACAGAAACATGACATTTTAAATTTTTTCTTTAATAACATGACAGGTCCCCTTTAAAGGAAATTTTACTCAAGAGTGACTTGTAATATACTTTTTCATTATATACTATGGTATAGTGTGGATTTTAATTTATAATGTACACAGATCAGGTAAAACCAAGGTAAGTAGGTAGAACATAATCCCCATCTGAAGGTTTGTTTTACTTTCAGTGACAGTTATGCATTCCATGATTAAATTCTTTCAGAATGAGTCACATCAGACATCACATCAGACAAATTACATCATTGCTCACCAAAAACACCAAAAACAGAATGAATAGTTGGACATATACATTGGTAAAGGAGACCACCAGGAGTGTATAAATATATGTTTATAATTATCTGGTAATGACACGGGAAATATACTTGTATTATGATGATGACACAGCGGTCATTTTTCAGCTACCTCCTAACAATGACTGACTGCAGTTTAACACCAGAGAGCTGTTAAAGAGGCCCTGTTACTTTGCCCCTTGAGGTAATAGGGTCTGTTTAAGGCCCACCCTTATCCACACCGATATACCCAGTCATATTGGATATGGGAGAACACATGATCTTTTATTTCACATGGCAGAGGGGGCAGCATCATTGATTCCTCAAGCTCCAGCCCCAGCTAGCTATTTTGTGAAACCTGTGACAGGAAAGCACTGTAAAGTGTGTGGGTAGGTGCAGCGTGATGAAGCGGGCAGAGAACACTTAAGCCCTGTACACACGATCAGTTTGACTGATGAAAACCGTCCGATGGATTGTTTTCATCAGACAAACCGATCGTGTATGGGACCCATCAGTCTTTTTTCCATCGGTTTTAAAAAATAGAACATGTTTTAAAATTATCTGATGGATAAAAAACCGATGGCAATTTCCGATCGTCTGTGGGGAAATCCATCAGATAAAAAACCCAAGCATGCTCAGAATCAAGTCGACACATGCTCAGTAGCATTGAATTTCATTTTTCTCAGCTCATCGGAGTGTTTTACGTCACCACGTTTGGAACGGTCGGTTTTTTGACTGATGGTGTGTAGGCAAGACTGATGGAAAACAGTTTCATCGGATTTCTGATGGACAAATCCATCAGACGAAAATCCATAGGATATCTGATCGTGTGTACAGGGCTAAAGAGTCCAAGTGCAGTAGTGGAGTATATTGTAACAAAAATTCAACAGTACACAACCGGCCCGACAGGGAGGCAACCTGGCCAAGACCACTTACAGCGTGCAACAGTGAGGGAACAGAAGATTGTAGACCCAGGAATGCCGACAGCATCTGCCACGAGGAGCAGAATGCGGCCTGGCATGTCTGTACCCAAATCAGGAGCTTCCCAGGAAGGTTGATATAGTCCATGTGCTTTCCCTACTCCTCTGGAGCTTTTTCCTGTCTCTAAGTACTGTCCCTGACAGACTGGTGACCTATTCCTACTCTAGCCACTCGCAAAATGCATGCCAAATCTGGGAGCCAGTGTCTTAAATAGACTCTGCCGGACCCAAGATGGCCACCAAAGTCACATGGGGTACCAGTATCCAATCGGATAGTTTCCTCTCTGTGACTGAGGAAACCATAGAGGAACTAGGTTCCTCCCGACTTCCTCCCCATCTGCAGCACTACCTGCAGTGGAGAATATAGACTGCATCTGCCTACAAGTGGATTGGGGTTGGCTTTAAAGATACCCGGTCACTTTGCCCAGAATAAGCAAGGTGACAGGGTCTCCTTAATGTAGAACTCAAACCCATATTCGCATTACTGATCTTTTCTACACTTGCTCTGCATTATTTACAATGATATCTAAAAAAAAAAGATAATCTGGTCAACTTGGCTGAACTTCCCTGCTCTAGCTCCTTTTCTTTTTTTCAGTACTCCTTTTACAGTACAAGTATAGCTACATGCATAACTGATGCCCATGCTCAGTTTATATTAGTCAATCACTTCTCTAATGCCCTGTACACACGATCGGATTTCTGATGGAATAAAATCCGATGGATTTTTCCATTGGAAATCCGATGAAGCTGACTTCCATCAGTCTTGCCTACACACCATCAGTCAAAAATCCGACCGTCCCAAACGCCGTGACATAAAACACTCCGAAGAGCCGAGAAAAATGAAGTTCAATGCTTCTGAGCATGCATTGACTTGATTCTGAGCATGCGTGGGTTTTTTCTCCGATGGAGTTCCCCACAGACGATCGGAATTTGCTATTGTTTTTTTTCTCCCATCGGTATAATTTAAAACATGTTCTATTTTTTTATACCGATGGAAAAAAGACCGATGGGGCCCACACACGATCGGTTTGTCCGACGAAAAAAGTCCATCGGTCTTTTTTCATCAGAAAAAACGATCGTGTGTACGCGGCATAAGAATAAGTGTTTCATTTGAAGGGCCCTTTTCTGTATTAATCAATTGCAACATGTATGTTCCTCCTGATTCATTTCCCCAAAGGATTTCTAGTCACCACAATGCAAATTATAAACAATATAAGATGCTAGGTTTTATCTCATTTTGACTGTTGCTTGCCTTTTGCTTTTACTGGAGCTGAATGTTTTGATTATACCAATTTTTAATACGATGTTCCCTACATTGATGCTATGGTGACCGCTAGCTGTCTTGTGTATATGTCTGACTGGAAAATATGACCAATTGGTTATCTTTCAAATAAAAAAAAGAATAAAAGAAAAAAAATAGAACTGTAGCTGAAATAAGCCCTATGTCATAACCAAGTTTAATTTTTCAGAAAACAACTCTTTATTTGGATATGCCATGCCATGCATATGTGAATAAATTAAATTATGTGTTAGTGCGCATTCACTGTGTTTTTAGTATAGGAATACCTATATGTGTTCATTCACTTGTGCACTGCTTCATATAAGCAATGTTTGTTTGAAGACTTTATATTTACTTCATTGTTTTGGTTAAGGTTGCACATTATTTTACATTTAACATATATCTCAGTTTATTATTCCAAACTTTTAATAATTGCAGCACCATCACTTACCGGTATATGTCACATTTATTCTAGAAATAGGATTTTTATCCTATTTCTGTTTTTTGCACAGTTGCATTTTTATGCAATTATATATGTTTTAGGGGTAGCGCAGATTGTTTTATATTACACCGTGCATATGTGAAAGAATTAAAAAAAATAGGACCAGAATGTGGCCATTCTATCTATTCAGCATGTCATAGTTGAGCAAGCTCACTCGAATAATTTTCAAAGTTGAGACTTTATTGCTGTCCTCACCATAAGACCTTTGATTCCCAAAAAAGTGATAATTTATTACATGCAAGAATAGCTATGACCCCAAACCTATCCATAAGGCCCATTTCACCTGAACGTTCTGTTCGGGTTCACCTGTTCATTTTTTAGGCAAACCTTATCAAAACCCCCATTCTCCTCTATGGAGCGGCAGAAGTAAACGGACATGTGTCCACTTACACCCACCTACATCCAATCCGATCTGCTAAAAACAGATGGATATGGACCTATTCCCCTTCCATCCAGCAGATTGGATGGCAGCCGGTTGTAAGGGTACAGGTGGTCCGTTTACAGCTGACGGCCCATGGAGGAGAGCGGACACAGACCTGTCATCTGTCTGCCCAGCGGGGATCAGCGGAATGAAAGGACCCTAACCATAAACTCAATAATTGCTGAAAGCTTCCTTTCTATTTTTCACATGGGCAGACTTGAAAGATTGATAATGACTGGCAGTCCACTGATGATGCTGTCTATGGTGAAAAACGTTGGGCGGGGCCTACACATAATTGCAGAGACTGTTTTCATATATGCTTTTGTATGTGCGAACATTGTTTTTAATAAATGTAATATTTTAAGCGGTATTGTTTCTGTTATGGCATTTATGTGGCGGAATTCTGACATCTGGTGTGTGGCTGTGTGATGGCAGTTTCCGGTTCGGATGTTTACAGTGTATTGGAGCCATTCCCCCTGTAGCGACCTCACCCCTCTCACCCCTTCTCATTCTCGGCTTGTCTTTCTTTGTCTAGGGGTGTTAGTGCTGGGGGGAGGGATGAGATACACCACGGCCCATGTCCTCCAAAGTGAAGAGGTGAAGGCCAGAAAGATCGGGCTTTGTGTAGGTGTCCTAGAGTCAAGTCCTGTCCTTCGTCCCTGACTCCTTTGCTCCTAGTAACCAGAGTTCCACACAGTGAATAGGTCCAACACAGTTTTATTCTTCTCAGCGAATAAACACACAGCACGGTTAAGTTGGATTCTTTTGCAACAACTTAGTAGTAATGGGAATAGGTCGAGGCACAATCCTTTCCCTTCTCTTGCCAACCACTGTGGTATCACCAGTGGCGAATAGTCACTGCCACTGACTATGTGAAGTAGAACGTGAATTACCTTCGCTAGCACGGCCCCTGTCAGGGGAAGGATATCCATCCAAGGGAGATACCGGAGGCCTCTCTGTCACCAGCGATGCTGCGCCGGACTCTCCAGAGAAGTTCTGCACACCAGACCTCACAAACTCAGACACGGGCACCCAAGGAGTTAGGGCCCCCTCGGATTCCTCCACCCTCGCGGAACTCAGTCGAAGGTACTGAGCCCCAGGCATCCGCCATAGTACCACACCCCAGGCTAAAGGTGCCTGAGATGGACTCCATCTCCGCTCCGGCCAGGTCAAAGGCACCTGGGCCCGGAACACGGGAACGCCAGCACCCAAGCTGAAGGTGCCTGGGTGCGGCCGCGTCCTCCGACTCTGCACTCTGAACCCCCGTGGTAAGGGCGTCCGCCCCTTTTATCTCCTCTCCCTTTGCGTCACAGCGGGTTCCCCACCCCGCTGTACCAGCTCCAGGGGAGGACAAAAAGGCACAGTCTTGCGGTGTGAGTTCACCTCCGGCCCCCGGGAACAACGCCACCTATAGGCCCAGGGAACCTCACACCACCAGAGTCCTCCAAGAACCATAAAAGGGCCTCAGATTCCCTAACAATCAGTGCATCTGGGTTACACTACCACCCAGATGCCCCCCCTAAATTCAAATACCCGCTACACCCCTTTGATGCATACTGCATATTGGAGCCATTACCCTTTGAATGCTATACTGTAAGGCTTGGTGATTATTTTTATCTGGTAGGCAGTTAGTGAGCACGAAGGGGAGCACTGTTTTTTCTTGTTGTTTGAAGATTCAAGCATAATGTACCGGTAACTTATATGAACTGTTCTTACATGTGAAACACATATATAGACACTTTCTGGTGAATTTGCACTATAAAGGTTTACACTAATATTAGTTTTTTACACACTGTTATGGATGTTGTATGCTTTAGTATTATAGAGATTTATTGTGTTTTTCTTATAGCGCTGCACTTTATATACTATCATTTGCACTGTTTGCACATTTGGATTTATTTTATTTTTTGATAATTGGACATTTGTTTTGAGACTTATTTTTTGTCACAATTTTTATGATTTATATGTGAGGGTTAAATTATAGGATATTTTGATATTTATGCTTTATTTCTTTGTTTGGCGCTGCAAATATTAATTTGCATTAGACCCCATAGGATCTGTATATCAGCCTAATGGTTTGCAAGCAGCCTAATATCACCATAGCATGGACTGATTTTATTATTTTCATAACCCTGACCTTAATAGAATGGGGCCAG
Organism: Rana muscosa; assembly: GCA_029206835.1. Taxonomy (NCBI): domain Eukaryota; kingdom Metazoa; phylum Chordata; class Amphibia; order Anura; family Ranidae; genus Rana; species Rana muscosa. Next base: position 144,496,821 of record CM055126.1, on the reverse strand, counting down.
GAAAACCCAGGGGGTCTAACACTGCTGACCCAACAGTACCCAGAAATGCCTCAAACAGGAAGGCATTACAGGCCTTGCACTGAGCCCATGGTGCTATCACCAATCTAACTCAGTTGCAGGCAGGACACAATGGTATGAGAGACATGCTAGCCCCATACCTAAACAGAGTCAGTCCTTTCCTCTACACAAATCTCAGTATCAAGGGTTGTATCCTGAATCACGGGTACCGCCAAACATGGCCTCATTCATTGTTTTAAGGGTTTCTTCCAGGGCAACCTGAACATGACAGTAACCATACTCCAGGAACTGTCTACACCTGTGATCTGATGCACGTGATTCCTCTGAGCAGACACTCCACTACCCTCCTTCAGCTCCGCTTCCTGGAGGGTGGCAAATCTGCAAGTCCGAGACTTTCCTCCAATGAGAAACTGGGTAACCCTAGCCTGCCGACTATGGCAAATGTAAGAGGACGCCTAGCAGCAGGGGAAAGCAGGGAGTTGTCTGCAACAACTCCTTTAGAATGTTTGCAGTCTTTGTTCAACCCCTCCAGTATGCAGCATGTCTCTAGTCTCTGACCATCTCTTGTAGAAAGCACATGTCTTGTTCCATGCTTACAGTTCCTAACAGTGTTCTGTAACATTACATTCAATTAATATATTGTGCAGCCCTTTGCAGATGGTAGGGGCCGTACCTATATCAAGAAAGTTGACCACCATGGCCTTAAAACATTAGCCCAAACGATAAATTGACCCCTTAGAGTTGGATGAATATTGTGATTTATCAAACCAACAATGATGGATCCTTGATAATAAACCTGTGATTTTCTTCTGTTCAATTATTATCTGAGGAGATTCAAAAAGGCAGAGACACTTTATATAATGTATATATATATATATATATATATATATATATATATAAAATTATTCTTTAAACATATAGGACATATGGACAGAAAATTGAGCAATCACAACTTTATCAATTGTGTTAATAAGTTACAAACAGATTACTGATGACTAAGTAATATTTTATTCTTAAGTGGAACTAAAAGTGGGATGATTCAAAAACTATCAACTACAGTAATTACTCCATTTTACTGACAAAGTGATCAATTTTATTACGTTCAGTGTCCTGCTTGTAGCTTGTTCTTCCACAGACATGGACAAGGACAAAGATAATAAAAATGCACTTATTAAAAATAGGCTGAAAAGGAATGGATTTATGTAAGCATGTAAACGTAAAATATGTTTTAGTAATATATTATTCTTTTCAAATGCTTTTTAAGTTACAGTAGTCTACTCAGCTGATCAGTGTGCATTGTATGGATTATTATGTTAACAGAAAAATGTTTAGTATATAAGGTCAGTAACTGGAAAATATCAGACAAATTTCTTTTTTTTAATGCACCACTTTGGAAGAAAAAAAATATGTTCCATAAATGTTCAGGCCTGTAGCAGCCAATGCAGGCAAATAGCACAGCCTCATTTTATGGGTCCAAAGCACACGCTTATCATAACACATAAATCCATGCATCCGATTCCTATATTCTCCTATATGCAAGTTCAATCTCCAGCATGTAAGTACTGCTGTGGTTTATAACTAAGAAATCACAGTGCACGTAACTTGACATAAGTCAACTTTTGGGCACAAGTACGAAGTTAACAGACTCGGCAAGGACTTAAAATGTTTAAGTACAATTTAACACACAAATACACAACCTATTTGTTGAATAAAACAATTAAACTGATCATTACTAAATACAGACTACAAACTACTAGCTAGCTAAAATTATGGCAGATTGTATCCATATTTCCTTCGCAACAACCATTCTACCATAGGCATCAGAATAAAAATTGCAGCTATGTTCCAAGCCAAACAATATCCTTCCTCCCCACCACTGTTGCTCTTGAGTCACAATAACGAGAAGGCTTTTGATCAATCCAATTGATCTTTCCTAAATCATATCTATTCTACCAGAACTTTTGGACATGCTTTCTCTTCTTTTATACAGTACATTTATCCTAAACTCCATACTAAATTAATTGTTAATAACCAACTCGCATCCCCTAGACCAATATCCAGAGGCACCAGACAAGGATGCCCCCTTTCTCTCATTCTGTTTAACCTTGCTTTGGATCCCCTTCTTCACCTCATAGAGTCTTAACCCACTTTCCAGGGTATAATGGTAGGCCCAGAATCTTCCCTTCCCTGTATAATGTCCCTTATTAAATCATTTGGTCTAATTTTAGCTTAATCCATTAATTTCTGTAAATCAAAAGCACTCTATTTAACCAATCATCATAAGCCTCCATGGAGCAACCTTTAACCTTTTATTAGGTACAAGGAAAAAAATTGTTACCTTGGCATATTCTTACCGAAAAAACCCACACAATAAAACCCACACAATATATAAGGTTAACATTCCACCAGTGTTACGTACAATAAAAGCGTCTCTCACTACATGAAAACATTTTAATATCTCTAACATGGTCAGAACAAGCTTAATTAAAAAGGTAGCTTTTCCTAAGCTTTTTTTATACTATACAGGTTCTCCCTCATTCCTTAAACACTCAGACTTCAACTATATCTTTAAGATGTTCTGGGAATTCATCTGGGGCAACAGGAAAGCAACCATAGGCCTACATATGCTACAACAAATTTCCAGCATCGGAAATTAATTTTCCTGATCTGGAACTGTATAACTTAGCCTCTCTAACTAGATATGTAAGGTATTGGATTCATGGCATCTTCATGTACACTGCCGCTGAACTTTACCAGAACATGACCCTCCGAAATAACTTGGTGTATGTTCTTCAAATACATAAGGAACTCCTGCCCGCCGAGGTGTCAGCAAATCCTCACTTATACTCCACGTGGTTGACGTGGCATAAAATGCTCACACACTGCATGCTAAATAGCCATGCATTTCTTTTTCTCCCTGTGGAACAATTGGGGCCTCCCAGAGTCTTCTGGACTTCCTATACGTAAACAGTGGCACGATGAAGGTCTTAGTTTTATATAAAACCCTTGGCTGATGTTCACAACAAGCAACCATTTCCTTCCAATATAGCTTTAGAGAATTTTCCATGCCTAAACAATAATCCGTTTCATTTTTCTAAAGGTGAAATCTTATATTATCTCAACCATTAAAAAATGCCCCAGATGATGTTCTATTGAACGAAATCGGTCGGGTAGACTGAACTAGCTCCATGTTACTGCGCTTCTTGGTTGTATTTGTGATCACATACCTTATCTCACCTGTTTATATCATCATTGATGTAAGTGTTCTACTTTTTTTTTAATGGTTTTACACTATGTGGCATCCTTTTTCTTTTATGAATGGTCGAGTTCATGATTGGGTCCAGTGTCAAGGTTGAAGGTTGAATCTCACATGTTGTTTCCTGAGAGTAACCACGTTCCCAGTTGCATGCCTGTTTGACTCCGTGCCGCTGGCATTGTGTCCATTGAATCCAGTAGGAGTATCCAATTTTTTTCAGTCGATGGTGGATTCACAATCTATGGTGATTTCCTTACTGGATGGCCTATCCTTCAGAGGCTGAATATATCTTCAAATTCAACATTGATTCCTACATAAACGCTTGTGATTTAATTTTGCCTGTTTGGACTGTTTTTTGTGTTTTCCCTCATGGGTTATTTATTCACAATGCCATTTCACATATATGGACTTTTTAGAGATTTCAATTTATGAATTGCATTTATACTAATTTATTGCTGTTTGCACCAAGCACTTTATTTTATTTTGCACAGTCAATGTGTTATATCTACTGTTTGCATATTTGCACAATTTGTTAATACTGTGAGGGGGTTAGCTCGGCAGCGGGTGTGTGTGACCCCCGGGATGGGCTCCCCACACAAAAACAGGCCCAGCAAACGGAGGTTGTGGTTTTCAAAATCAAAAAAAGGTGCGGTTTATTTTCTATTTACAGTGACAAAACACAGCAAAGCCAAAAGAAACATAAACAAAATAAATCCTGGTCAACTTGACCTCTGACTAAACATACAGGTTTCCTAACTAACAACTGGGATCAGCCTAGTGCTGTCCTAGTCCCTAAGTCCCTGGTTTTAAATGTCCAAGCAAATAGCCACACAGGCTTTGTCTCACCGCACAGGGGTTCACTCTCCCTAGACAGTCCACACAGGTCTGGGTCCAGGCATGAGCTAACATCTAATGAAGCTGGGAGTTCTTATAGAGGCCTAAATGAGCTGACAAGCTTCAGCTGGTCTCATCAACTCCCTGTCTGCACGACGCCCCACACTCTCCCTAGAGGTATGAGTCATCCATGAGCCCACTAGCCTCAGCTGGGCTTATACAACTCTCCACCTAGTTGTATAAGTCGGCGTAAAGCCTGAATCTGGGCGAAATATATCTACCCCCCTGGATGCAACCAGGTGACTTTACCTTCCTGCTGTCACATACCCCCCCTCTTGTTTTAACCTCGGGGTTGGAACACCAGCAATCAGGCATTCATGTACTCGAGACAAAGCATCCACATTCCCCATTTGAACGCCAGGGCGATGCTTTACTGTGAAGTTGAATTCCTGGAGGGCCAGGAACCACCTATTCACTCTTCTATTTGTTTCCTTGTTTTGAGCCATCCACTTTAACGGAGCGTGATCCGTAACCATGTCAAAGTGCCTACCTAGCAGGTAGTACCGAAGGGAATCTAGAGCCCACTTCACCGCTAAACACTCCTTTTCAACGGTGGCGTAATTTACCTCATGGGACTTCAACTTCCTGCTGAGGTAAATGACTGGGTGCTCTTCCCCGTTCCAGACCTGGGACAATACTGCTCCTAACCCCACATCTGACGCATCACTTTGTACGACAAAGTCTTTAGAGAAGTCGGGTGAGTACAACACTGGCTGGCTACATAAGGCTTGTTTCAAGAATTGGAATGCTGCCTCAGCCTCGGGGGTCCATTTAATCATGACCGACCCTTTGCCCTTCGTTAGGTTGGTTAGGGGCACAGCCTTAGAAGCAAAGTGGGGAATGAATCGCCGATAATACCCAGCGATTCCCAGAAAGGCTCGTACCTGCTTCTTGCTGTTGGGACGTGGCCAACTCTGGATGGCCTCGACTTTGTTGAGTTGGGGTTTTATTACTCCCCTCCCAATGGTGTACCCAAGATATTTGGCCTCCTCCTGCCCAATGGTACACTTCTTGGGGTTAGCCGTAAACCCCGCTTCCCGAACAGAGTCCAGGACTGCTTGCACTTTTGGCAGATGTGAGGCCCAATCTGTGCTATGGACAATTACGTCATCCAGGTAAGCCGCAGCATACTTCTGATGGGGCCTCAGCATCTGGTCCATTTTCCGCTGGAATGTGGCCGGCGCATTCTGTAACCCGAACGGCATTCTTTTATATTGGAACGCCCCGTCTGGGGTTACAAATGCGGTTTTCTCTTTGGCCAATTTGGCCAGGGGGATTTGCCAATACCCTTTTGTGAGGTCAAGAGTCGTCATGTATCGGGCTGTTCCCAGCCGGTCGATCAACTCATCTATACGTGGCATGGGGTAGGTGTCAACTTTGTTCAACTGACGAAAATCGTTACAAAATCGCCAGCTCCCATCCGGTTTAGGCACCAACACAATGGGACTAGACCAATCACTTTGGGACTCCTCTATCACCCCTAAGTTCAGCATTTTCTGTACTTCCTCCCGTATTGCCTCCCGTCGGGCCTCTGGGATCCGATAGGGTTTTAACTTCACCCTTTCACCGGGCGGGGTAATGATGTCATGCTCTACCCCAGATGTTTGTCCCGGCAGCTCAGAGAATACCTCCTTGTTGCGAAGCACAAACTCCTTAACCTCCTGTTGTTGGGGTTGTGACAAGGTGGCTGCTATTCCAACCTCAGGAATCACGCAACCAGTTTGAGCTGGTGACCAAGTGTCTGCGACTAGGGACTCTCTATCCCTCCAGGCTTTCAACAGATTAACGTGATAGATCTGTTCGGGCTTTCGCCTTCCTGGTTGTCTGACCTTGTAATTCACTTCGCTCACTTTTTCTATTATCTCGTAGGGGCCTTGCCATTTGGCAAGGAATTTACTTTCAACCGTAGGGACAAGTACCAGTATCCTATCCCCCGGGGAAAAGGTACGGGTCTTGGCTCCACGGTTGTACACTCTCTGCTGTGCTAACTGCGCTTGGGCCAAATGTTCCTTCACGATGGGCATTACCTGTGCAATTCGGTCTTGCATCAGGGCGACATGCTCAATCACACTCCGGTGGGGAGAACTCTCACTTTCCCAAGTTTCCTTGGCAATATCCAACAGCCCTCTTGGGTGTCTCCCATACAGTAACTCAAAGGGGGAGAATCCCGTAGAGGATTGGGGCACCTCCCTAATAGCAAACATCAGATAAGGAAGTAGACAGTCCCAATCCTTTCCATCTCTATCCACCACTTTCTTCAACATTTGTTTTAGGGTTTTGTTGAATCTTTCAACCAGCCCATCGGTTTGGGGGTGATACACAGATGTACGTAATTGCGTCACTTTGAACAATTTACACAGCTCCTTCATAACCCGGGACATAAAGGGTGTACCTTGGTCTGTAAGCAGTTCTTTACAAATACCCACCCGGCTAAACACAAGAGATAGCTCTTTGGCTATGGTTTTGGCCGAGGTATTTCGGAGAGGGATCGCTTCTGGATAACGGGTGGCATAGTCCATTATAACTAATATGTACTGGTGCCCCCTAGCGGACTTGATTATAGGACCTACCAAATCCATGGCGATCCTCTCAAACGGGACCTCAATGATGGGTAGAGGGACCAGCGGGCTACGGAAATGTGGCATCGGGGCCGACCTCTGACACACAGGGCAGGAGGAACAATAATTTTCTATGTCCTTCATCACCCCCGGCCAATAGAATCTCTGTAATACCCTCTCTCGGGTTTTCTCTGTCCCCAGATGACCTCCAAGAATGTGCCCATGGGCCAACTCCAACACCAACTTCCTGTAAGGTTTGGGCACCACAAGCTGCTCAACGGTTTCTTCTGCCCTTTTTGCCACCCGATACAGTAGGTCCTTCTCTACGCTGAAGTATGGGTAAGTGCAGGTATTATCTGGGTTCACTAACTCGCCATCTATTTTCACTACGTTTTCCCGTGCCTGTATTAGGGCGGGGTCTTTCAACTGTTCTGTGGCAAAGTTTTCCCTGTGAACCTCAAGATCAGAAAACTCCACAGACGGTAGGTTTTCGTCTGAGGAGGTGGGCTCCTCTCCAGTTTCTTGAGTCTCCCCTGCCAATACTGATAAGGGAAATTCCGGAGAGTCCTCACCACTCTCAGGGGAGTTCTGGCTATCCCATTCCTGGTACATAGGGGCACCAGTGGGGGGCTCAGGATCATCCCACAGTTCCCAGAACTTCGGAAAATCCCTTCCCACAATGGCGTCATGCGGTAACTGAGATACTAAGCCCACTGGATGAGAGAGGGTACCTTTGGGGGTCTCGAAACACACTGTAGTCACTGGATACTCTCGGGTGTCCCCATGCACACAAATAACAGCTACCTTGCTATTCCCAGAGACCTCTGTTTTAACTAACTCAGCCTTTATCAGGGTCACAAGGCTACCTGAATCCAGCAATACCACAACATTTCTACCATTAACACACATTTTGCATAAATGTTTCTCAGTTCCTCGAATGGCAGTGCATGCGACTGTCGCACACAGCGACTGACGTCTGCCCGTCAGAAAGTCACACTGCATGGGTTCCTCCACAACCGGGCAATTGGCTGCAATATGTCCCGCTTGCCGGCAGCGGTAGCAAACGATCCTTCTTGCCGCCTCTTGAGCCGCTGATTTCCCAGGTTGTTCTCGCCAAACTTGGGGTAGAGCTCCCACCCTCTCACTCTCTCCACCCTCACCCCTTGGAATCCTCTTATCCGCCCCTGGGGATGGTCTGGTCTTAGGGTGGAAAGTCCGAGTGTCTCTGGAAGAGGCCGTCAGGTTCTCTGTAGCCAAGTATTTCTCCACACGATCCACAAGACCATCGGCCGTCTCTGGGTCTCCATGGCTTACCCACTTTTGGATGGCAGTAGGAAGAGCTCTCAAAAACCGATCCATTACAACACGTTCCACAATCTTTGGTGCGGACAAAGTCTCTGGCTGTAGCCACTTTCTGCTCAGGTGAATGAGATCATACATTTGAGACCTGGGGGGTTTTCCAAGCTGGAAAGTCCAGTTATGCACACGCTGAGCCCGGACAGCCTTGGTGACACCCAGCTTTGCCAATATTTCAGCTTTTAGCATCACATAGTCTTTTGCTTGGTCAGGCTCTAGGTCATAGTAAGCCTTCTGCGATTCACCAGTTAACAGAGGAGCCACCAGTCCAGCCCACTGCTCCTCAGGCCACTTTTCTCTTTCAGCAGTCCTTTCAAATGTGGTCAAAAATACCTCTGGATCATCCTCTCCAGTCATTTTTGTCAATAAACGACTCACCCCAAAGGACGCGGTATTAGTGGGACGGCTTTCCTCACTGGTCTGCGGACGTTGCTGCATTACTGCTTCCATTTGTTGTAGTCTCTGCTCTTGCTTCTGTAACAGGTCTATGAAGCGGGCCTCAGATTGCTGCTGGGCTTGTTGCTGAGCTTCCAGACTCTGTTGGTGAGCTTGCTGCTGGGCTGCAAGGCTCTGTTGATGAGCTTGCTGCTGGGCTGCGAAGTTCTGTTGTTGAGCTGCAAGGCTCTGTTGATGAGCTGCAAGGCTCTTTTGCAAACCTGCATTTGTCTGCTGTTGATTGGCATTTGCTAGAGCCAGCTGCTTCAGTATCTCCTCCATGCTGGCTTAAAAAAAAACTGCCACTGGTTCTCCACCAACTGTGAGGGGGTTAGCTCGGCAGCGGGTGTGTGTGACCCCTGGGATGGGCTCCCCACACAAAAACAGGCCCAGCAAACGGAGGTTGTGGTTTTCAAAATCAAAAAAGGTGCGGTTTATTTTCTATTTACAGTGACAAAACACAGCAAAGCCAAAAGAAACATAAACAAAATAAATCCTGGTCAACTTGACCTCTGACTAAACATACAGGTTTCCTAACTAACAACTGGGATCAGCCTAGTGCTGTCCTAGTCCCTAAGTCCCTGGTTTTAAATGTCCAAGCAAATAGCCACACAGGCTTTGTCTCACCGCACAGGGGTTCACTCTCCCTAGACAGTCCACACAGGTCTGGGTCCAGGCATGAGCTAACATCTAATGAAGCTGGGAGTTCTTATAGAGGCCTAAATGAGCTGACAAGCTTCAGCTGGTCTCATCAACTCCCTGTCTGCACGACGCCCCACACTCTCCCTAGAGGTATGAGTCATCCATGAGCCCACTAGCCTCAGCTGGGCTTATACAACTCTCCACCTAGTTGTATAAGTCGGCGTAAAGCCTGAATCTGGGCGAAATATATCTACCCCCCTGGATGCAACCAGGTGACTTTACCTTCCTGCTGTCACAATACATATACACATAATATGGATTAGCGCCGCACTTAATATTCCCATTAAAAAATTATCCCGGAAGGACTGGACAAACTCCATAGGACACCCTTTTTGGATATCCTAACCCAAATAGGGAAGCAATTTATACTCTATATAACCTCTTCCGGCAGCCACTAGATTACACTTTTCCATCGAATGGCCTTAATAAATGGACCAGGAAATTCCCCCACCTTGGGCTTCAAACTCTTATAAAATCATTACGTCTATCTTGGGGCATGATCAAAGCCACAATGTTTAGCGAAATTATGCTTCATCTTTTCCACTATTCTTATATATCTCCACATTGCTCCTATCTTATGGGACTAAGCTCCTCCTCTTGCTGCCCTAAATGTGTCCTTTTAGATGTGGACTTGTATCATGCTTTTTGGACATGTCTCAAGATAAAATGTTTTTGTCACTCAGTAGTGTGCTATGCCACCACACACTTGGTAAACTACCTACCATTAACCCCTGAGTGGGCCCTTTTTAGTCTAATCAATATCCCAGGTATCAAAATATCGAGAGGCTGTAAACAATTTCTTATTGTTATGTCCCTTGTGGAATGGAAATATATTCTTCATCAGTGGATTAACCCAGAACCCCCACCACTTCTCTGCTCATAGCTAAATTATCTTATGCTTTCCATATGGAATGGGTGAAGGCCTTCTCATGTAAGGACTCAAGGGTTCAAAATTTGGGAATTCATTATTCAAACATTATTCAAACCTTGCCCTTAGGTACTCAACAATCTATAGTACAATGTTTTCAATACACCCAGTGGTACCAAACTAGATTATTAACCAATGACCATCCCATTGATAACTCACCTCCCACTTAACCTGTAATATGTTTTGTACTCTATTGACTGAGGCCTCCACCATTTTCCTCTACCTCTTAACTACTAGACCAACTGCCATCCTCCAAGTGCTTCTATCCATTCACCCCTTGACCCAGCACTTCTAGCTAGTCACCAAGCTGTACTAACAAACTGTACATTGTTATTATTATCTTGATTTATTGGCCAAATGTTGCTGCTACTCCTATTGTCAATTGCATTCTTGCATTAAAAATAATTAAACAAAAGCTGCAGGCTCCAGAATGCGGGAATTCCAATGTGGCAGCCGCGCCACATCCCTGCTTGGCGCTCGGGCGGGCGGCTCTCATCTCCGTTCCTCCTCGGCTTTCCTCTCCTCCTCGGCTCTCCTCCCCTCCAGGCTCCTCGGCTCTCCTCCCCTCCAGGCTCCTCGGCTCTCCTCTCCTCCTCAGCTTTCCTCTCTTCCTCGGCTCCTCCTCTGACAACTGACAGAATGACTGACTGCCTGCTGTGACACTGCACACCATGTCTGAGCTGAGGTAGGTCAGACAGTGTATGTAAATGTCAGTGTATGTAGGTCAGTGTAGGTAGGTCAGTGTAAGTAGGTCAGTGTATATAGGTCACTACCGTCAGTGTATGTAGGTCAGGTAGGTCAGTGTAGGTAGGTCAGTGTATGTAGGTCAGGTAGGTCAGTGGAGGTAGGTCAGGTAGGTCAGTGTATGTCAAGTAGGTCAGTGTATGTAGGTCAGGTAAGTCAGTGTATGTAGGTCAGTGTATGTCAGGTAGGTCAGTGTATGTAGGTCACTACCATCAGTGTATGTAGGTCAGTGTATGTCAGGTAGATCAGTGTATGTAGGTCAGTGTATATAGGTCACTACCGTCAGTGTATGTAGGTCAGTGTATGTCAGGTAGGTCGGTGTATGTAGGCCAGTGTATGTTGGTCACTGCTGTCATTGTATGTAGGTCAGGTAGGTCAGTGTAGGTAGGTCAGTGTAGGTAGGTCAGGTAGGTCAGTGTACGTAGGTCAGTGTATGTAGGTCAGTTTATGTAGGTCACTACCGTCAGTGTATGTAGGTCAGGTAGGTCACGGCCCAGCCCAAAAAAAAGCCCACGTCACATACACCATTCCCCCCCCCTGGTTTCCGGCCTTGGACTTTGGGCTGAAGCCCCTGGTCTTTTTGCCACCTAGCAACACCTGGGACACTGCCTTGACATTCAAAAAAAGGGGATTTTGTTACTCCCCAAATGTGTAGATTTTAACAATGATTTTCACCCAACCACCTCATTGATTCACCCAATCTTCTTCAGTGGATAAAGTAAAACCCAGGTTTGGGAGAAGCCAAACTGCTATGCTGACACTACTAAACCTATGGTTCTCCACATCATGAGAACCTAGTCTGACCAAACCCCTTCTAAGTTTTTATTGCTGTCTGTGTTCCCGCTGAAGAGATTCCCTTACCTTGGAGAGATTTCCTTTTACTTCCTGTTGTGTCTATGGGACAGGAAGTGAAGGCTAATCTCCCCAAAGACATAGGTGGAAAAAAAAACTCACATGGGTTTTAACCTTTCCATACTCTACCCAAAACTAAAAACAAAGTGTCAGGAGGATACAAATCTTTCCAAACCATATGATTTGTTAGTGTTAAATGGTTTGTCCCATCCCTGTAACTGCTACATCTGCAAGACAGCTTGTTCTTTAAAAAAAAAACAACAGACTTATTGATAAGATCACCAGGTGACAATAGAATAAAGAAAGCCTGAAAAATGAAAAACAAATGCAGCCATCACATCTAAGAATTGGTAAGCTTCAATATAATAAATGTTTCCCTTTGCTTATAATAGCGCTTTACGGGTTAAGTTCACCCCTCCATAAAAAAGCCTATGCAGTCCAGGGGCTGTTCACCTCCCAGAGCAGTACCGTGTCACTATGGTACTGCTCTGGCGGCAATATGTAAAAAGAAGTGTAAAAAAAGTACAAAAAGTAAAAAAAAGTAAAAAAAAATATAATTCTGTTTTTTTACATACTGTCACTGAACGCTGCCACACCAGTCACATGGTGACCTTGTACTGTTCTGGTGACAGTATGTATAAAATATTTGTGGAAAAAAACACTAATTAATTATTAATTTTCTAAAAAATTGTGACAAAAAATTACAACCTTTAAAACTCACCATGCCTCTTACTAAATACATTGGAGTGTCTACTTTCCAAAAAGGGGTTCTTTGGGGGGGGGGGGGGTAATTGTACTGTCCTGCCATTTTAGGGCCTCAAGAAATGAGATAGGCAGTGAGTACGTAAGGATTAATCAATTTTCAAATATATACACCATAGTTTGTAGACTCTATAACTTTCACTGTTTTTGGTTATTTTTACCAAAGAAATGCAGCAGAATACATTTTGACCTAAATCTATGAAGATAGATTATTTATTTGCAAAAATTTTAACACAAACTTTTTTTTTTAAACATTTTTCTTTTCATTTTCAGTATTTTTTTTCCATGTCTATAGCAAAAAAAGAAAAACCCAGTGGTGATTAAATTCCACCTAAAGAAAGCTCTATCTGTCCCAAAAAACGAAAAAAATAAATAAAAAAAATTGGGTACAGTGTTGCAAGCCAGAGTAATTGGCATTCTAAATGTGACAGCACTGAGAACTGAAAACTGGTCTTGACTGGAAGGGGGTAAAAGTCTCTGGTATTGAAGTGGTTAATCAGCTGAAGCTTGAGCAGTGCATGGCAAAAAAATGAATTCAACCTTTGTCAAAGGAGCCTGTCGGAAAAAATTGGCAGCCAAGCACTGCTTGCATCCAATCAGATGCAGACACTGTTCAGATATTTTGACAGCTGGCGGCTCTGGCTGTCAGAATACAATAGCCAGGCATGGGCTAAACAAAAGATATTTATATGTGTATAGAGAGCTTAAAGTGTTTCTAAACCCAGGACTCGACATTCACTATATCTGGTCTCCCACAGTAAACAGAACATGTGTAGTGCCCTTCTCCTGTTGACCCGGCGCTATTATGTAAATTGAGTGGGTCATCTGAATTGTACATAGTTCAGAATGTAATGTCTATGGCAAAATTAGCCTCTGTTCCAGCTTTGGCTGTGTTGAGAGCATTTCCCACTGTCGCCGGTAGGTGTCGTTGTCACCACCGGCCAGTGTTGGAAATACAACAGGCTGGAGTGTATTGGGTGTCCCTTCCCCAGAAATAGCCCAGTGGGAGTGGTTTACCACTGTGCATTCTGGGAGAGGATACTCAAGGGGCAGATGCCATTTTTCTCGCTCTCTGACAACTCCTCTTCTGCCTCGGGGCCCTGCTGGCCCGAGGTTACCTTACTGTAAGTAGGCCCAGAAGTCTGTCTGGGGCCTACTGGTTTGGGGATGGTCCTGTGCTGTCTTGCCTGTGGGAAGAAGCCGAGTAATTGGAAGATCCAGGGGAGGACTCTTTTTGGAGAGGACCGAGCAGAAGGCTGGTATTTCAAAAAGAACCTGGTGACTCAATTGGAGGATGCATCCTAACCAATCTACCTCACAGTAGTGTATGATGGCTTAAAGGACTTTGGTACTGTGTAGCTGTGTTCGCTCAAGCAATTATTGATTACCAAATCCTGTGGCAGAGGATTGTTCAACAGTTTATTACTATCATCAAGTCCGTGGCAGAGACTTTTGTCCGTGCATCATTCCGGCTGCTAGGCCGGTGAGAGAGGCCTATCCGGGGTAAGCAAGATCCGTTGACAGCAAGTGTACTTGTCTCCAGGATCTCAAGTGATCTGCACAAGGTATCTGAATTCCCCTAACCCTCCATCCCTCTACTGCTACAAGTTGTGTTTAATAAAAAGCATTGGAAAAATACTAAGTGACTAGTGCAAGCATCTGTTGGCACATTGCCCAATTTAGAGCCAAGCAAGTTTGATACGTTGAACTGTGGGGTAACGGCAGGACCAAAAAAAAAACAGCAGCTCCTACAGGGGTAGTGCTACACATGCAATTATTTTAGTAAATATAAACTGCTAAATACCTTTTTCTCATCAGCAGTATATAGTAGTCTTGTTACTTCTATCAGTGTCCAGTCAAGCACTGGTTAAAGCTTGTAGGAGGAGTTTTCTGACTGACCTATGAGAATGCAGGACCCCCGACCCTCTGTCTGATCTGTGCTGATTGGCCATGTGCTGATCACATGCATCCTCCCAAGAAAAAAAAAAACCTCTCTAGCAATACACACCAAACTGAGCATGTGCAGCCTGACTCCATAGACTCTGTGTTATCAGGAAATTATTAGGAATGAGTGGAAGGAGGGGAGGAATAGAGAAGACACGTTCAAACAGCCTTTTTACACAGTGCAGGGGATTAACCCCTTAGGTTCCACAGTGAGTATACCAAGCATGCTTTACTGCATATACAAACTGATTTTACACTTTAAGAACAGATCTCCAACCTTTTTAAAGAGATATTCTCTCACTTCCTCTTGTATCCTATGTACCAGAAGTAAATGGAAATCTCCTCAACACTGACAGCAAAAAAAATCTACTCAACCCACAATTAAAAAAATGTTTGGCTATAAGTAAAATTTACCAATAATTTAAAAGTACAAAAGAAGTGATTATGAACACAGTTCATTTCTGACTATAATTGTTTTATTACTAGGGAGTCCCAAAAATAACAAAAAAGAATTTGGATAAATGGTATGGGAACTTCATGTCCCCCACAACAGTCCATGGAATGTATTATAGTGTAACAATGGTGTACCCAGAGTAGCAGTGCTACCATCAATCCCTAATCATTCAAAAAAAATTAGGTCCCTTTATAATAAAAGTTGGAAAATGCGGAGTGGTTATAATGAACATAAAACTACAAAGTCTTCTCATAAATGTGTGGTTCATCCTATGACTCTCCCCATGTCTGTTATTGAAGCCCCTTTACCCAGCCCCAAGAATGGCCAGCATAATAATCACCTCCTTCACATCAAAAGCAGTTATCACTGAGATGTTGCTGCTCTCTCTTTCATTTCAAGGGAAGCTACTCTCACTCCACAGATCCCCTATTCAGCTCTTGGGGATTGAATTCATTATCTCCAATAACACAATTGTACGGGGCCATGAAAAGAGCAAACTCACAACTTCAGTCTAGGGAACGAGAGCTAGATACTCAGCATAGCAAAAGAGAAAGTCAAAGACAGACTGTATGGGTCTGATTTACTAAAGGGTAACAAACAGGAGCAGGGAGAGATCACTATATTAGGCTTGCATTTTGGGCTTGCACGAATGTGCGGATGGATGTGCACATAGCGAACGTGATCCCTGAACCCAATTAGCAAACCATACACTCCTGTTCCTGGTTTGCGATGTACATTGAACATTTTAATGATGCTGATATTGTGCCTTATGTTCTGATAAATGAGTGTAACTTTTATGTAAAAAAAAAAGTTTTTTTTAAAATAAATCTAACCATCAAATTTTTATTCCAAAACTTCAGCACATCATGTTCTATGGCAGTTTTACTTTGAGGTTGACTTCACCCCATGGTGTTGCGGTAAATGATGTCTAACCATTAACACACACAAGTCAAGGGACCACACCGCAACCACTAGCCAGACATTTGGCTTACAGTTGCCCCATGTTAGGCCCCTTTCACACGGGGAGGAATCCACTTTGCTTAGCGGGAGATCTGTCTGTGGATCCCCTGCTGAGCAGAATGGGTGGATGACGGGTCTGTGTCTGTTCAGATTATGCAGAGCAGACACGGACAGAGCCCACTGTGATCCATGGACAGTCAGGTGTCAGACCAGCTGTTCATTTACACCTGACTTCCCAATTCACAGTGGTTTTACAAAGTAAGAAAAAAAAAAAAAAAGTTTGCGCTGTTTTTATACATTAAAGTAAACCTATCATGGGAGAAATACAGGGGCTTTCATTGCTGACCGATTTTCAAATGCCAGTTGGTTGTCTGTTATTCTGATCATCTTTTGTCAGTGTTTTTAGGTCACTGACCTGGTACAATTAGGTACTGTATATCAGGAGTTCGTTTAAGGCTGGCCTTACATGATAGCCTGCAGGCTGATTAAAAATTCCAGCAGATTCCCCCATCAAAGCTAAACAGTGCAAATGGACTAATTACCCCTGCTAGGCTATTGTATTCTGACAGCCACAAGCGGAGGCTGTCAGAAGACCCAAACAGTGGGCTGCATCTTATTTGGATGCAGTTGCAGTTCAACCAGCAATTGTCTGTCCGGCTCCTTTGATTTTTCAGTTGAAGGATGTTGGGTGGGATGGGGCTTACATGGTCCCCCACTAAGTACATTTCCTGAGGAGCCCACAACATGGTTGGACAAATCTACCACTGCCAGGCATTGTATTCTGATGTTTGGCACTCACAGTTCTATGAATACCCAAACCCAGTGGCGGTGTGTCCATTAGGGGCGCTCGAGCGCCACTCCCTCTCTCCAGCCACCCCCTCTGTGTACTATGGATAGATTCATGCATTTCTGTAGCCACCCCCATTCAGGCGTCCGGCCCCTTTTCAGGTGCCGGGTCCCTGAATTACAGTGGTGGGGGAGGTGTTTTTGAAGCACCTGATTAGAGCCTGAGGCCTCGTACACACGACCGATTTTCTCGGCAAGAACCAGCAAGAAACTTGCTGGCAGAGAGGTCTTGCCGAGTAAATCGGTCGTGTGTACGCTGCTATCGGGTTTCTCGTCGAGAAAACCGACAAGAAACCTCGACGAGAAAATAGAGAACCTGCTCTCTATTTTCTCGTCGAGATTCTCCTCGGCATGTTTCTCGACGAGAAAAGTGAGTGTGTGTACACTTACCTGTCCTCCCGGAAGCCCGCGCATGTTCGAAATGAATTTGACGCATGCGCGGTAGCTTCCTAGGCATACGTAGGGTATACCAAGATGGCGGCGACGGCATCGAATGTGACGAGCGCATGCTCGACGTAGTCGATGACGTCACCGCGTACACTCCTTTCAAAGAACCGCGGGTTCTTTGAAACGAGCGTGTGTACACTCGGCCGGGACAAGTTTCTTGTCCAAGAATCTCGTCGAAAAAAACGACATGTTTTTTTCAACGAGAATCTCGGCCGTGTGTACGAGGCCATAGACTCTAATAGGCTTCAAAAAAGGTGCACTGCGAGCGCAAACCATTGCGCTCGCAGTGCACCCAGGTGTGTAAGAAAAGCAAATGAATATTTGCTTTGCTAACACAGAACCACCTCTCAGCCAATCAGGAGGCCCAGATGTAATTACGGGCACCTGATTGGCTGAAGGTAGAGGCAATCTCATTGGCTGACTAGCAAAACAGGAAAAAAACACGCACGGAGGACACAGCATCCATCGCCGTGCTACACGTCCCACAGTTCGCCACCTGACCCGCTGCCTGACCCACCACCACGATGGCATAAGTGCCGGGCAGACAGCGGGTGGGCGGGGGGGGGGCACAGTGGCTGCATATTATGGACAAAAAGGCTGCAATTGATAGAGCACAGTTGGCTGCATTTGCAAGGCACAGTGGCTGCATATTATGGGCACAGAGGCTGCAATTGATGGGCACAGAGGCTGCATATGATGGGCACAGTTGGCTGCATATGAAGGGCACAGTTGGCTGCATATGAAGGGCACAGTTGGCTGCATATGACGGGCATAGTTGGCTGCATATGATGGGCACAGTTGGCTGCATATGATGGGCACAGTTGGCTGTATATGATGGGCAGAGTGGCTGCATATGATGGGCACAGTGGCTGCATATGACGGGCACAGTGGCTGCAAATGATGGTACAGTGAGGCTGCAATTTATGTTTTTGTTTGAGTATTTTTCTGAATTTTTCAGTTCGTTTGCACCCCCCCAAAAATCTTGAGCACCAGCCGCCGTTGCAAACAGCTATTTGGCTGCAATCACCATTCAAATGAATTTTTTCTCCCCTGCCTCCTTCCATTTTTCACCGATGCTTGTTGAGCCGGGTGGTGTCAGTAAGGCCACCCACAGGTCACATATTTGCCGATTCACAGGGCTTGGATGAAATCCAAGTAGTTTATGGCCAGATTAAAGTATGTAAAAGGCGATAGTACTCACCTATGCTGCAAAGGTCCGATATCCCGAGGGCCCTTGCCAACATCTTCTCTCTGCTCTGGCTTCTTCGGTGTGATGGTATTCAGCCATCTTGATTGTCCAGAGCGAGATGGCATCACTCGCACACATGCAAACATTTATCATCTATGGCCAACCTTACACAATTTGACCCACGATAAGTGTTACTAAACCCACAACAGTAAAAGTCTGTATAATGCAGAAAAGCATGCTTGTTATAATCACTGTGGAACCTAATGGGTTAATCCTCTGCATTGATCCTGTCTTTTCTAATCCTCCCCTTCTTCCACAGTCCCCAAACCATCTCTAAAACATACAGAGGCTAGGGGACAAGCTGCACATGCTCAGTTTAATGTGTATTGCCAGAGAGTTTTTTTGTTCTTTTTACTAAAGTATCACCTCGTGCTCCCCAGGGGATAGATAAAACAAAATATCTTCTTACCAGATAATAAGACCTTTAAAGGCCTATACACACATTAGTCAGTATTCACTCTTCACTTCAGGTATAAGCAGGCTCAACTGTTCAGCCTGTTAAGGGATGCATATATCGATCTCATGGGAGCCTCAGACCTGATCATGCAGTAAACTAGAAGGACGAAGAAACAAAGTCATTGTGCAGCGTTCTAAAAGTACAAGAGTTTAATAGCAAATCTATTTACAGCAAAGATAAGTTACACAGGCATATCGGAAAAACATCAGTCAGACACTCTCCATGAGTGCGAAGACGTCACCGCTATTCCTTGCCTTGCCTGATGTACGTTTCATTCAATAGAACATCTTCTGTGAGGCATTAGGGGCCCAGAGAGTGGAATGCACGCCATGTAATGGACAGCGATTACTACTCTCAGACGTGTAGAGGCCGTTTTTGTTATTGTGACACTCAGTTCCGTTTTGACATTTTTAGCCACAAGTAATTTACCTTTATGGATTTTTTTATTATGTAAAATGCTTATATGCAATACCGTAAATTGTTTGAGGATTTTACACCTTGAGGAGTTTTTCTCTCTATACATTGCACACCTGCATAATTTGATCCTGGAGCTCTGAAGTCATCATTGGAGGCAATCCTCACTAGTGAGAGCCATCAGAAGACATCGGAGTGGGATAGATCTCCAAAAAAGACCTACAAGCGCAGCAGACTCTCCTTGCTATATGGTAAGGGAGTCCATCATATCTGGGGAGTGTGGAGTGTCTATAGTCCCTCACGAGGTAGATGCACAGATACCACTGGGATACGGAGCACAACAGCACTTTACTACAAGAAAAATACTTTTATCACTTTAAGCACTTTATTTGTTACTATTTTCAATCGATTTATTTGTAAAAACTGTTAGCACATGATTGATAATGTATGATTCAGTAATATGCACATAGCACATACAACATAGTAGTGGCACTTTACACTAGCACAAGGTGGAGCAAGCGATGTCCATAATTTTACCATTTAATTTGGTCCTCCAGAGGCGACAGTATTCATAGCAGTGGCTCAACTTTACCATCACCAAGGTGCGGGTGTTCACCATTTCTGATTACTTGACTTTAACCACTTGACTTCTGCGCTATAGCCAAAAAATGCCGGGAGGGCGTCCATGCACATCCGTGCCCACCAGTGCCATCTATCAGTGCACTTCGGTACTGCCAACCAGTGCCTACCAGTGCCACCTATCAGTGCCCATCAGTGCTGCCAATCAGTGCTCATCATCAGTGCCCCCTGATCAGTGCCCACCAGTGCTGCCTATCAGTGCCCATCAGTGTTGCCTATCAGTGCCCATCAGTGCTGCCTATCAGTGCCACCTCTCTGTGCCACCTATCAGTGCCCATCAGTGCCTATCAGTGCCACCTATCAGTGGCCATCAGTGCAGCCTCATCAGTGCCTCCTGATCAGTGCCCAAGAGTGCTGCCTCATCAGTGCCACCTATCAGTGCCCATCAGTGCTGCCTATCAGTGCCCATCAGTGTCGCATCATCAGTGCCCATCAGTGCAGCCTATCAGTGCCCATCTGTGCAGCCTATCAGAGCCTATCAGTAAAGGAGAAAAATTACCTGTTTCTAACATTTTAAAAACAAAATAGGAAAAACGTTTTTGTTTGTTTTTTTCAAAAATTTCAGTCTTTTTTTGTTTGTTTAGCAAAAAATAGAAAACCCAGTGGGGATTAAATACCACCAAAAGAAAGCTCTATTTGTGTGAAAAAAATGATAAAAATTTAATTTGGGTACAGTGTTGCATGACCGCGCAATTGTCATTTAAAGTGTTTGATCGCTGAAAGCTGGAAATTGGCCTGGGCAGGAAGGGGGTATAAGTGACTAGTAAGCAAATGGTTATTACAACTTTAACCATTTTTGGCCATTTATTATTTTAGTTACTGTTTCTACTCAAACATTTTTTTATGTTCTTGTTCATTTAGAACCATCACTGCTCACACAGGAAAAAAAAAGCAGGATCTTTAATTAAGTTTGCCTTTAAATATATAAAGAAATAATATTAACAATACGTAACACAAAGTTGTTGCCAAATAAATAAAGACACTGAAGTATAAAAATTGTTTTGTGTCATACGGTGTGAAAGAAAAATCTTCCCTTTCTTTAGGCTGGAGTTCTTCTTTAAATAAATGACTAAAATCTGCTGCAAAGCAATCATGGCTTCGGCCCGGCGATGGTTACAAAGTATGACTGCGCCTTTTAGCAGTTGTTGTGGGACTCCCTCTCTGTTATTGCAATGTGATGAGTTCAAGGTTACTTCCTTCAAAGGTTCTCTTCTTTTAGCCTCTGAATTGCTCCAGTTTGTCTGATCCTTGTTTTATTGCCTTGTCTGCGAGGAGGATATTCTAGATAGCGCCTCAGACTTACTCTCCACCTCCTGCAAAATGACTGAGAAGCTTTGGTTTAATATCTCCTGGATTTGGAGCTAGGCGGCTGTACCCAGGGGAGACAGCAAAGAATGAAAGGCAGAGAGCACAGTGTATATTGGTGTTTGGGTATAAGAGAAGCGTCACCTTGTACTGCAATGTGCTGTGCCGGACGTGGTGTCTTCTAGTGACAGGCCACCTCTCTGTGCGGAGGTGACAGTTACATATCACTATCATACATACACCCTGACATTAATTATCATTTCTAAGGAGGATTCAACTTCAAAAACACTTGCAACAGTGCTGGTCAGGTCCAACCAACCCTGATATGTTCAAATCCAAATTTCCATATCAGTAAAATGAAATCAGCATGTTAAAGGTTACATCTAAAAAGCCTAAATGCTGCTTTTCTTGATGCTGAAAGATCGAACTGGGCCGGCACTGAAATGGGTTAAATCTGTTTTCAACCAAAGCAGAATTTTTTTTTTTTTTTTTTATTATTTTATTTTATTTTAAGGAAAAACATTGGTAGTGAATGTGCCAGTTGAATAGTTATCTATCTATTCTTTTTTACTTTTAACCACTTCAGCTCCAGGAGATTTACCCCCCCTTCCTGACCAGGCCATTTTTTGTGATACAGCACTGCGGTACTTTAACTGACAATTGCGCGGCTGTGCGACGCCTTACCCCAATAATTTATTCCCAAAAATAGAGCTTTCTTTTGGTTGTATTTGATCACTTTTGCGCTATTAACAAAAAACTACCGTAATTTAAAAAATATACATATATATATATTTTTTACTTTCTGCTATAAAACATATCCAATAATAAAAAAAAATGTTTTCATAGATTTAGGCCAATATGTATTTTGCTACATATTTTTGGTAAAACAAAAAATCCCAATAAGCGGTTTTCACACAGTGTCTACAAACTATGGGGAATATTTATGTAATTTTATTTTTTATTTTTTACTAGTAATGATGGAAATCAGCGAGTGATAGCGGGACTGTGATATTGCGGTGGACATATCGAACACTTAAGCCCTGTACACACGATCGGTTTTACAGATGAAAACAGTCCGATGGACTTTTTTCATCAGACAAACCGATCATGTGTGGGCCCCATCGGTCTTTTTTCCATCGGTGTTAAAAAATAGAACATGTTTTAAATGTATCCGCTGAAAAAAAAAACGATAGCAAATTACTATCGTCTGTGGGGAACTCCATTGGATAAAAAACCCACGCATGCTCAGAATCAAGTTGACGCATGCTCAGAAGCATAGAACTTAATTTTTCTCGGCTCGACAGAGTGTTTTACGTCACGGCGTTTGGGACGATCGTTTTTTTGACTGATGGTGTGTAGGCAAGACTGATGGAAGTCAGCTTCATCGGATTTTCGATGGAAAAATCCATCGGTTTAAAATCCATAGGAAGTCCGATCGTGTGTACAGGGCTTAACTGACACTTTTTTGGGGACCAGTGACACTAATACAGTGATCAGTGCTAAAAATATGCACTGTCACTGTACTAATGACACTGTCTGGGAAGGGGTTAACCTCAGGGGCGATCAAAGGGTTAACTGTGTGCTTAGCTGGTGTTTTAGTGTAGTGTGGGAGGTGCTTTTACTAGGGGAAGGTATAGATCCGTGTCCCTGATTTGCAAGAACATAGCATTATTAGCATACCTGACGATCATCCCAAAACCTGGGAAGGAGCCACAATACTGCGCAAATTACAGGCCTATTTCCCTCCTTAATACGGACATCAAAATACTATCAAAAATAATAACAAGGAGATTGCAGGATAAAGTAGTACAACTGATCCATCTGGACCAGACGGGCTTTGTGATGGGGAGGGAGACTAAGGACAATACCATCCGAGCCCTTCACCTATTCTATTGGATGCAGAAGGGACCCAGCAAAGAACCAAAAGTAGCCCTGTCGATGGATGCCGAAAAGGCATTCGACAGGGTAAATTGGACATATATGATGGAAGTACTGAGGGAAATAGGCCTGGAGGAGCGGATGATGGGTTGGATAGCAGCACTGTATGCAAGCCCTAAAGCCAGGGTTAAGGTAAACGGAACCCTATCGAGTAGCTTTGAAATTAATAACGGCACCCGACAGGGATGTCCTTTGTCACCAATATTGTTTGCCTTGACCCTGGAACCATTCCTTTGTAGAGTAAGGGCAAATAAAAGAATAACAGGAGTGGAAATAGGCCCTAGAGAACATAAAGTGTCAGCATACGCGGACGATATATTATTTTACTTATCGAAACCACAGGAATCAATATTAGCATTGATGCAGGAAGTAGAGAGATATGGGAAGTTATCCAATTTTAAAATAAATATAGAGAAATCTATAATACTTCCCAGCCACATACCCCCACTCATAATTAAACGGTTACGAGAAACTTATCCGTTTGTCTGGAGAAGAGACTCACTGTACTATTTAGGAGTACACATAACAGAAGATGCCAAACTGATGTACGAACTCAACTATGAAGCCTTAGTCACTATGATAAAAGAGGACCTACATAGATGGAGAGGCCACACATTAACCTGGTTTGGCAGGATGAGCACCTTGAAGATGAATGTGTTACCAAGAATAATTTACATCCTGAATACGGTACCCATGGCATTGCCTCAAACGTTCTTTAAAAAAATTCGTAGAGCTTTCACCTCCTTCGTTTGGAAGGAGGGAAACGCCAGAATAGCATATAATATTCTGCGCAAAAAGAGAAGAGAGGGGGGAATGGGACTCCCAGACATATCGCTCTATTATAAAGCAATGTTGTTAGTTAGAATCACGAATTGGTGCCATGACGCCTCCAGCAGAGCATGGGTTCTGATGGAGGAAAGTATGGCTGGCAGGAAATTAGCCGGGGCACCATGGATACCCAAAAAGTTTAAGGGATTGTCAAAATGGACATCTCCACTGACACTGAATACATTAGCAGTGTGGGAGAGGATAAATAAAACTGGTAAATATGCACCCAGAACATCCCCCCTGGCCCCTCTAGGAGGGTATCCATGGTTTCCACCTGGGGAAGAGAGTGGAGCATTGGGTCCTTGGGAATCAAATGGCAATACAATGTGTGCAAGGTATGCCCCAGGAGGTTTTTTAATGCCGCAGTTAGAGCTAATATCATCACAAGGAGACATGGTGATGGCAGGATGGAGATATAACCAAATAAGCAATTTCTTTAATAAACTGGAACCCCAGGTAAGGACACTGGACTCGTTAACAGCATTTGAGGCAATGTGTGTGAGGAGAGAGAAGCCTCAGCACATGCTGTCTCAAATGTATAAATTGACCCTGAGTGAACAAAAAAATATAACCCCGTATTTTATCAGGGAGTGTGAAAAAGAGCTGGAACAAACATTCACTCCAACACAAAAAAAAAGATTTATAGAAATGACACATTCATCTTCAATTTGCTCAGCCACCCAAGAAATGTCATATAAATTCATGACCAGATGGTACCGAACGCCAATGCGAATAGCGCAGATATACCCGACAGCAGATGGGCAATGCTGGAGGGGATGTAAGGAGAAGGGCACCCTACTTCACATCTGGTGGTCCTACCCAAAGATAAAAAGATTCTGGGACAAGGTGATCCCGTGGATTAGGAAAATAGCCAACATATCTCTAGATGCAACACCCATACATATTTTGTTTCATGGAACCACTGGCCCCATAAGAGAATATAAAAATAGCGTAACACCTCACTTACTTAATGCAGCTAAGAAATTATTCCCGAAGAATTGGAAACAAGAAGCACCCCCAACTATAAGAGAATGGAAGAGGGAAGTGGAGGTAATAATGGAAGCAGAAAGGTGGATATATAAAATACGAGGTCAACAGGGGAAATATAGAGAAATATGGAAAGGTTGGAAAAACCACACTCCAGAAATAGAGGGGGTCTGAGGAGTAGAATGGAAAGAAATGAAAGAAGAAAAGATGGGGAAAAAAGACATCACCCAACCCTCCAAAGGGTGACTGTAGGTAATATAGCAAAGAGATGGAGGTAAACTACAACAGAATTGAGAGGGATTGGTAAAGTATGTGAGAATTGTGGGGGTCGGGATCTCATCCTCTGGCACCTCATCCCTAACTCCCCTGTACGCGAAATATTCTCAGGGAGCTTGCTCATCTAAGCCAGTTCTAGGGGGGGGGGGGGTTGGGGGTTTTATCTATTAAAAGAAGAAGGAAAGAGAATGAAAGGAAAGGGAAAGAATTTTTTTTTCTCTCTTCCTTTCAGGGAAGGCTTAATTCACAATAAACACATATTAAGTACGAAACACAATATAAGATGCACAAGATTAATAATAATACACCGATAGGGTAGAATACATCACAAGTTCATGTTTTTAGTTTTATCTTTTTTATATAATGAATTACTTTTCACATAATAAACACAAAGCAAATAGAATAAGTACAACCTATAAAGAATGGGGAAAGAAAAGGGAAAGAAGAAATAAAGGGAAAAAAGGAAAGACAGGAAATGTACATAAATAAAGGTGATCAAGGAGAATAAGAAGGATTGTAAGAGTGGAGCACATTGATAGACACAAATGGAACAATTAAGGAGTGGGCGGGAGTTCATCTCCACTGCCCCCTCCCTTTTCTTCCCCCTCCCCCCTCTTTGCCTCCCCCCCACCCCCTTTTTTTCCTTTTTTTTTTTTTCTTTCCCCCTCTCCCTGGGAAACATTAGATACATTATAAGCGTTAGGAGAGAGGGAGGAGGATAAACGGCAGAGGATGAGAGACCCCACCCAAAGGGAAAGTGAATGTTTGAATACGATAAGGAATGGTAAATGTTAAATGTTGTGAAGTTTGGGAAGAGACGATTCGCGCTTTTCAGTCTTCGTACTTTTCAGATCGTTTTCTGCCGTTCAGTTTGTGCTTGTGGGTTCGTATCTTGACTTTCAGGGCGTCTAGGCAGGTCGTATCTGTTTTACAGTGCGTTCTTGCCTGTTCGTTTCTGTTTTTCAGTTCGTTATTCATAGGCCTTGCTGTTCTAAAGTGCGTTCTGTTCTGTACGTTCTGATAAGACGACCGTTTCCTAGCCATGTCGCCTGGACGTTCTCGTCGTCGAGTTCGTGCTGTGCGTGCGCTTGGTGTTGGTCTGCTTGTTTTGGACAAAGACCAGTCCATGAATGGTGTGAGGAGGAGTTCATGGACCAAGAATTGGTTGCTCCAGCGGGACCAATTCTGCCACATGCCTCTGCTGCGGGAGATCGTCGAGAATAATCCTGAGGACTACAGGAATTTTCTGCGGATGTCTGACCCCGTTTTTCAGGAACTGTTGGCTTTGGTGTCCCCCTATATTACCAGGAAGGACACCGTTAGGCGGGAAGCCATCAGTGCTGAGCAGAGGCTCATCGCCACGTTGCGTTACCTGGCAACAGGGAGAAGTCTTCAGGACTTGAAGTTCACGACAGGCATCTCCCCCCAGGCTCTGGGCCTCATAATCCCAGACACCTGTTCTGCCATCATCCAAGTCCTGTAGGAGGACTATATTAGGGTAAGTTTGCTCCCTTAACATCACATTTTATGTATTACATGTATGCTAATGTATTGTATTTCTTTCATCCTTCCCTAATTACCATGATTGTAATATGCTGAGAATGTCCCCTTTGTCCCCATGCATGTTGGAAGCTTTAGATTGCCCCTTTTTTCTCCTCCATAAATATTTCCCTTCACTAACTTTTCCAGCAGGGGCGCCTGTTGCTCCAAATGTTTGGGGGTTCAAACCCCAATTTAGGAAATAAACTTCCTCCTTTTTTGCTCTGGTGCCTATTAAACGCCCCCAGTTGTCCCCTCCAATGCAGCCATTTTGTTCCCTCCAATGCAGCCACTTAGTCCCCTCTAATGCAGCCAGTTTCCCCCCAGCCCTGCACTTACCTTCTTGTGGTCAGCGCCATCCTTCTTCTGTCCTTGATGTCTTCTCCTTCCCTTCATGTTGCATCAGCCAATCATGTTACCATTAAACAGACTTGGTGAACATGATTGGCAGAGCAGCCTGTCAGTGTTAACCCAAGGAATGCCCCCCCCCCTGCATCCCCGATTTTACTTTTAGGAAGCCAATTACATCCCTCAGGTTGTAATGTGCAAGACTATTTTACTACCTGTTTCTGCTATGCAATTTGAACCCCCTAAATGCCGCAATGATTCATATGTCGGTCGCTTTACAAGAGGCCATCCACCTGAATAGTGTGCGGCATAGACAATACATAGGTTCATGCAACGCATGAACCTATGTATTGTTCTGAGTGATGGGCACAGGAGAGAGGGGGCAGTGCTCCAGCGCCCACTCTGGACGCACCGCCACTGCAATGCTATCCTGTGGCCAAACACATCTCCCCCCCCCCAAAATAATTTAGTAATGGCCCATCAGAGGGGGTGATGAATATGATAAATGAGCCTTCCATTATACTTATTTTAAACACCTTAATAAACGTAGAATTTGATTGATGTTGGCCTCTAATTTTTTTGGATTGAATTTCCTTGTAATGTATGACTTTGGTTTTCTAATATTATTTCATCTTGTTTCACTCCACAGCTTCCTTCCACGCCACAGGAATGGCAGACTGTGGCATCGGAGTTTGCCACGCGGTGGGACTTCCCCAACTGCGGTGGTGCCATAGACGGGAAGCACGTCCGCATTGTGCCGCCACCCCGTTCTGGGTCCTACTACTACAACTACAAGGGGTTTCATAGCATTGTGCTGATGGCGGTGGTGTCAGCACGGTATGAATTCCTCTATGTTGATGTAGGGAAAAATGGCCGGATGTCCGATGGGGGATCCTTCATCCAGACGGAGTTTGCCCTCCGTCTCCAGAGTGACGACCTTGCATTGCCACCGGATGCAGGGAATATTGAAGGACTCCCCTTTGTTTTTTTGGCTGATGAAGCCTTCGGGCTCGGACGGCATCTTATGAGGCCATTTCCTCAGAGGACCCTGACCCCAGAGAAGAGGGTGTTCAATTACCGGCTGGCCAGGGGCCGAAGAGTCGTTGAAAATGCCTTCGGCATAATGGCCAGCCGGTTCCGCCTTTTTATGACTTCCATCCACTTGGCGGACTACAAAATAAGCTATGTAGTGTTATGCTGCTGTGTGCTACACAATTTTCTTTGCCGCAAATCAAATTCATATATGGCCTCAGTTTTGCCAGAGGCTGGACTTTCCCCTGCAAATCCCCTGCCGGGCCTGGAATCTGCCCGTCCTGGCTTGCCCCCCCAAAATGCCCGTGAGGTTCGGGACAAATACGTGGAGTATTTCACGGGTAGGGGGGCAATTCCTATGCCAGCCTATGTCTAAGTATCCCAATAAAAAGCTTGTTTAAACCTTTAATTATTTGTTCTTTCCTGTCTCCTAGTTTGTCTTTGTGCATTTGTAGTGGCAAGTGTATTTTACTTTAGTAAATAACAACCATTTCACTATGTAACCTTACAAAAGAACCAAATAAGCTTAGAGGGTATTATAAAAAGAAGCTACACGTTGTTTGTGGTCAAATATTTTACTCTGTGCACATTCTCTTCATTAATTTTTTTTATTTTTTTATTTTGGGTTGGCCTGGCCCCAACCCGGCAATTTTTTGCTTATGAAAATACAAAAATAACAGTTGCATTTCAAAAATTACAACATTGGATACCTCTGAGCAATCGGAGACATTCACTTACACAAACTATGTCTCTATGTGCCCGTCCTAATATGGGGTCCTGCCACCCCTTGCCCAGCCAAAAATTGAATATGCACACATTTGGGATTTTTTTCATCTAGGAAGTTTACAATCCTGATCCCTATTGTCAACATGTGCTATCTGCCATCAGGGGTGATCAATGGACGTGTTTTGGGGGTGCATCCCCTTCCTCAGTTCACCGACTTTAGATACGAGGAAGGGGCTGCACCCACAAAAGACGTACATGGATATCCCCTGAAGGCAGATAGCACATGTTGACACACTGTGTGCATATTCAATTTTTGGCTGGTTTGATTGTCAAAAAAATTACAAAAATTACAAAAACAAACATGTAAAAACAAATGTGTTTGGATGGCTTATTGAATTCTTCCCAAAACATCGAGAATGTCTTTAAATGTTTGTTCCATCACATGGATTCTTCGTTTAATTAGGTCCAGTTCCGTGCTACATTCCATCACTTGCTGGATGAGGCGGAGGGCACTGTCAGCAGAGAACCGTGTACTATCCTTCACAACATTTACATCCACTAAAAACCAAAAAAAAAAGGTATTATAACTCTGCAGGCCTACCTCTCTTACCTGAAGCTGTGGTGACAGATACTGACCTGTTGTGGTGACCAGATCCACAACGTCATCCACCTCTCCTTCCTGCACTTCTCCTTCCTCCACCTCAACTTCCTCTACATCCTTCGGTTGTGGGTCTTTGGGAGTTTGGGGTTGCTTGGAAGTTGTGGGGTGCATGTGCTCCCTGGAGTGTCCTCCTCCCAGTCTTCTCTCCCCTATGAGAATAAAACAAAAGGTCTATTTATCACACTGTAAATCTCATTGTTAAAATAAAAACAGGCTAAATTGCTTGGAAGTGGGGTACAAGTGTGTGTTTGTGCGGAATTTAAAGAAGAATGCATTATTTATGACCCAAAATATGTTTAGTATTCACATTTGGATGTAATTTATTTGACATGGAGGCACCACAAAAATTCTCTGATGCACCTGTGTGGGACACCCAAAAAAGGCGGGTCTGGTGGCCCACACTATAGTGCTCCAAAGTACAGATGTGGAAGCAGCTGCTGAGTGTCCTCTCCTTTACACTGATAAAAGTTTGCATTTCATTCTCTTTACAAACACATCATCTAGACTAAAAAATTATCAACAATATTTGATCAAAAATGGCAGATGTCTAATTACTTTTGTGGCTCTAAAATAAGCCAAAACCGCGGATAGTGGCCGAACGAAGTGTCGGTAACGTAACGAACGATTACTGTGCCCAACCAAGTTCAAAATATTACATTTTGGAAGGGAGTCCAATATGAGAAAAAAAAAAAAAAACATGTCAGTTTATAAAAAGATTAAAAGCAGAAAAGTCTACTTTTTACTTACTTTTAGCGAGCATTCTCTTTATGCTCCTCAACTGGTCTGGCTCCCTCAGTTTGAGGTCTGACCACCTCTTTCTGAGCTGCTCATTTGAGCGTTTCACCCCGAAATTCGCCTTCAGACTCTTCACAACTTTAGTGAGGATTTTGGCCTTCCTTCTATTTGGTTTGCTATACGGCCCATGCTTGGCATCATAATCAGCCTTGAGCAAGATGTCCACCATCTCCGCCATCTCGGCAAAAGACATATTCGATGCCTTGAATATCCTCCTTGATCGTGACGTTTCCTCGGTCTCCGGGCTTGTCTCCTCGTTAGTTGTGGAATTATCAGACACCTGCTGTAACTCCGCCATATCTGTCTGCGCGCCGAAAGAGAAGGGGCGGGGAAAAGATGTTAGTTAGAACGTCATGGGCGGGCGACGTGTGCGGAGCGACGTGTTCGAATTTTGACGCATGCGTGGTGTGTATATAGCAAACACACATGTGACTATAGTACGTTCGGTGTGCGGAGAGAGGAGTTCAAGTGACGGACGTGCGAACGAAGGTATGTGATTTTGTGACTTGTAAAAATTGTTGGCCTATACTGTTTTGAGATTGTTGGAGGATATATATGGTGACTAGGATGTTAAGGAGGTTAGACTGTTTGCCTCACATTAGTTAAATATAATTTATTTAACTTGCAGATACAATATGAATGTCTTTATTAGCGACAAAGAGTTCCTGGCGGAATTTATTGACCGTGTAAGGGAGCTGCCGGCTCTGTGGGAGACGAAAAACCCCATCCATAAAAAAAGAGGGGTGAGAAAAGCAGCGCTGGAGAAGCTGCTCCCATTTGTGCATACCAAGGTGCCCACAGCCACAGTAAAACAAGTGGACACTAAAATTGGGAGCTTGAGAGGTACCTACAGGACTGAACGCTCTAAGGTGCTGGCTTCTCAGAGGTCAGGAGCAGCAGCAGATGATGTTTATGTCCCGATTTTGTGGTACTACAACAGGATGTCCTTTCTGGATGACCACATTGAGACAAGGCCATCACTCTCCACTCTTCCCCCCAGACTTCCCTGCAGCCAACCTGAGCCTTCTCTGGAGCAAGAGGAGGCAGCCATCCTGGATGATCCTGATTTGGCCATCTGGAGCCAGGTATAGTATTAACTGAAAATGTATTGGGATAAAATTAATGTTTGACAAATATGTCAAGATGAGAAACATACATTATTTTGGATTCCACAAGTGAAATCAAGATCTGTAGACATTATTCTGCACTTAATTGGGTGCTAAATAGTCAATCTGATGTAGTGGTAAATTTAAAGCAAGGATTTATGCATTTACATTCTAATTGCTTCAATCAGGATTACAAAGTTTGATGCAAAGATTAAACCAACATATTAAACTATGTTCCTTTTTCATACACAGGATGAAATCAGCCAGGAGGAGGGTCTGGAAACTGTCAGGCAGGAGGAGGAAGGGCCCAGTGGCAGCCAGGAGGTGGCAGGGCCCAGTGGCAGCCAGGAGGTGGCAGGGCCCAGTGGCAGCCAGGAGGTGGCAGGGCCCAGTGGCAGACAGGAGGTGGCAGGGCCCAGTGGCAGACAGGAGGTGGCAGGGCAAAGGAGAAGCACCAGATCCCAGGTGCCTCCCATCCGGCTTCACAAAAGAGGCAGGAGGGACAGGACCACCAGTGAGGCAGCAATGGCCCTTATTAAAGAGGCCCATGCCACCCTCAAGGAGCCCACATCCCCTGAAGAGGCCATTGCCGGCCTAGTGGAGGCTAAGTTCAAGGTGATGAGCATGGAGCAACGCCTCCTATGCGAGCCCCTGCTCATCACCTTGCTCAACAAGGGGGTGATGGAGAAAATTACCCCCAATACCGCCATATGTGAGGTGGCCCAACTGACCCAACCTCAACCTCCACCTCCACCTTCTTCTTCTGCCCCACCCCCTTCTGCTACACCTCCACCTTCTTCTTCTGCCCCACCCCCTTCTGCTACACCTCCACCTTCTTCTTCTGCCCCACCCCCTTCTGCTACATCTCCACCTTCTGCCCCACCCCCTTCTGCTACACCTCCACCTTCTTCTTCTGCCCCACCCCCTTCTGCTACACCTCCACCTTCTGCCCCACCCCCTTCTGCTACACCTCCACCTTCTGCCCCACCCCCTTCTGCTACACCTCCACCTTCTTCTTCTGCCCCACCCCCTTCTGCTACACCTCCACCTTCTTCTTCTGCCCCACCCCCTTCTGCTACACCTCCACCTCCTCCTCCACAGGAGTACCCCTCCAGTGGGCCAGCCTCCAGCCAAACGAAGAAGGAAGGCTGCAGGGAAGGCTTCAGGAAAGGCTGCAGGGAAGGCTTCAGGAAAGGCTGCAGGGAAGGTTGCCAGGAAGAAGAGGAAGTGATGGCCTTGCTTCATTGTGGTCGGACAGAAGGCAGCCTGTTGTAGTACCACACACTTGGGACATATATATCACCTGCTGCTGTTCCTGACCTCTGGGAGGCCAGCATCAGATTGTGTTCAGAAATGTTGGCCTACTCAAGCTCCCAATTTTAGTGTCCACACAGGGTTGCTGTGTGCTCTGGGGTCCCTGGGATGCACAAATGGCAGCAGCTTCTCCAGCGCTGCCTTCTCTTTATTTAATTTATAAACATGAATAAATGTGATTTTTGTTTTAGTTCATACTTGACTATGTGTATTTTTAAATAAACAAAATCAAGCTTTGGAGTAAGCAGATACATTTGACTGACAATAAAAGGGACAGATATCACCCCCCCAAAAGAATAACTAAATCTGATTAGCACAAAAACATGGTGGGAAATTTAAATAATATAGATTCCAAAATTAAATGGGAGATCACTATCAAAACATTGTGAAATTATAATTAACATCATTTTGAAAAATCTAACCATTTAAATTATTCCGAAAAACTTGCACGATATAATACACATAAATCTTATAAAGAGCAGCATGAAAAAGGTTAAAAATAAGGCATAACTCTGTGTGAATATCAGCAGCAAAAGAAGGTCACTCGTTTTGATTATTGTAACATTCTAACGAAGATTTCAATGCAGAACATTTAAACGATGAAATATTTTTGAGCGTGACGAATATGCTCTCTCCATTACGAAGGCTTGTTTTACCAGAAGATGCGCTCCCGTCTCATAGTTGCTTGTGAGCATGCGCACTTTTGGAAGAGTCGTAAAAGCATACACACGAACCATTTTCTCGTCACAAAACAGGCCGACGAGAAACACAACGAGGAAATCTGGAATCCTGACGAGAAAATAGAGAGCAGGTTCTCTATTTTCTCGTCGAGATTCTCTGCAATTTTCTCGTCGTAAAACCATACACACGAACGTTTTTCTCGACAAAAAAACTCTTGCGGCACTTTTCTTGACTGTTTTGGACGAGAAACTCGGTCGTGTGTACGAGGCTTAAGTGCTCTTTTTTGTTTTGAACTCTGGAATGGGGGGTACACCTCTACCTGGGTACCTTTCTTTGTTCTGTTCTCTTACCGTACTGATTCTGATTTACACTGCCCCGGTTCCTTTCCACTGCTATTTCTTTACATAATATTTTGGTATACACGGTTGCTCATGCGAGAATCTTCTTTGTTTTTCTTGAAATACTGTTCTTGTCGAATGAAAAATGTGTTACAAAAGACACTTCCAGGTTGAGAACCTTGTACAATCTGGCCTGTTTATTTATTATTCAGACACAGTAGGGTTGATTTACTAAAGAAGTAGAATATATTTACTTTGGAAACAGAATGCTTACTTAGCTTAATGAATAAGGCAAAGTTATGCTCACCTTAATCATCCAACCATATGCAAATAAAAAGTATATTTTTTATAATTTCCCCCACATATAATTAACCCTCCTGGCGGTATGATTATTTCAGATTTTAGGTGCTGAAAGCGGTACCATTATTTTGCATGGAAATTTGGCGTTTTACATTGTAGGCCTGCAATTCTTAGGAATAACACACTTAAATCTGTCCAAACCAGAGTCTAGTAGACATCCCAGGCATGATAAAGTTTGAAACACAAAATCATAAATTATAATATAATAAATAATAACAAATAATAATTTAATAATAATAATACTTTTTATTCAATACATTTTTGTAAATAATATAATCAAAAACACTGACATTTTTTTTGCTCAAACAAGGGTGCAATATTTGTATTCATATTGTTTCAGTAAACGTCTCGGGTATGGAAATTTTTAAAACAAGGTACAGCACAAAGTCCTAAATCGAAATTGGGACAATAGAAACGGGTTTCTTTACAGATTTTCCTTCCGGTGTCGTCACGCTTGGAGCAGCAAACAACACACATCCTTGTGGGTGCTGACTTCCTTTCAGTTGGTGGAATGTGGTCCATAAAGTGACGACCAGTCAGGCGTTCCGGGTTCACAACGCCAGCAGCCCGACGTCCAAATCTGTTTACGGCTGTTGGCGTCTGGTACTTCAGAAATATAAGTTCGGCAACCTTCCACACAAAGTCCGCATGAAGCATAGGCCTGTCACCTCTTTTTTTTCAGGAGAATTAAATCATTCCACAGGCACTGTTCCAGAAGATGCCCGAAGATTTTTTTATAATATTTTTTTTTGTTGCTTCCTCATCGCAGGATAAAAAGGTCATGGCCTGGTCAGCCCTGTCCACACCTCCCATGGTATTGTTGTAATCCAACACGACCTGTGGCTTCATGACATCCTTTACACTACTGGTATGTACCATGACAGTAGAGGTGTTGTGGATGGTACTCATAAGGCACACGTCTCTTTTGTCACGCCATTTCAGTGCCATAATTTTTCCTTTCTGCCAGGCAACTATTTCCCCTGCCTTGAGTTTTTTATTGGCAAAGGTTAGCGGCATGTCACGCCGATTAGGCCTAACAGTCCCATAGGCATCCGTTTTGTTCAGGAGCAGGAACTCAAAGAGTTCTGGGGACGTGTGAAAATTGTCTGTGGTGACACAGTAGCCCTGGTTCAGCAGTGGCTCAATCAAAGAAAGGACCGAAGCGGTTGCCAATCCAAAACTGCAGAATCGTTCGCTGAATTTGGTCCTTTTCCCGGTGTACAGGACTGAATTCCAGATGTACCCAGAGCTGGATTCAC